>JAJEJO010001597.1:182760-266954 GCA_020662805.1 Glaucomys volans | reverse complement strand
TATTCTTGAAAAGTGAGTCTCTAAGTTCTTCCTACATTCAAAAAGAAAGAAGTTAAGCCTGATCTCTTAAAAGGAAGAGCATCAAAGAACTTGTGAATTTATTTTAAGACCATCATAACCATTAAAATGAGAATTTAGTGTGATTTCCTATAACACAGAAAAAGTTTCTTTTAAATACTAGTGGTATCCTCTTGTGATTGTCATTAAGAGTGGTGAGTTACTTAGTAAGAAACCAAAACAATGGTGGAATACTGTATTGCATGGAAAAACATTACTATGTAATTATAGTCTCCAGATCACTGTTAGGAGAGATATCTTAGAGACTGTGAAACAGAAAGGCCCAGAGACCAAATTATGATCCTTAAATCACACATAATTTGTAAAATTCTGTTTAAAACACAGAGGGAGAAACAAGACAAAAAAAATGGGGTAGCCTAATACATTAGTATAGTATTCAAGCAGGATGGCAAATCATACACTGAATCCTTAGAATCTCTTCCTCCTCCTCCTCTTCCTCCTTCTTCTTCTCCTCTCTCTCTCCCTTCCCCTCCTTTCTGCTACATTACATTGTATTAATGGAGTAGTTATTAATGGGATAGTTATAAAACTATGTATTGTTGGCTCTTATCCCACAAATGGGAGATTTCTGGGATCAAGGGGGCACACTTGCATTGTTGTGAAGATGCAAGGACAAGCATACCTGGAAAAGATGTGCCTTGTCAATAGGCCTGCTGAACTGCTATGAGATTAATTTGTTTTTCTTAGGAATAGCATATGTGAATCAAGAATTGTACCCATTGTCACCAATGGATAGCCAGTTCAGGGGCTGCATAACTGTCAGCCCAGAGGCAACATGATTATCTCTTGTCTTTGTATTTCCACCACTTTCTATCCATAATAATATTCTATTATATTGATTATTCCATCTACTCTATCTCTTTACGTATATTTTAGATTTCTAATTTACCATTTATACTTAAAATCTTATATATTATTCCTGTTCCAAAATTTACATGATTACTCATCATTTATACTTAATATATTCTGTGATTATTGCCTATACCTTTAAGCTTCTAGTTTACTATTTGTACTTAACAGTTCTTATGACTTTTATCTATCCCATTTAATTATCTTGTCTATAGAAAAATTCAATTATTGAATTATAACAGAAATATGAATTTGGCAGTTGCATTATTCTCAATTAATATAATAAAACCACATTTCAAATCCTCTCTAAAAGCAGAAATAGCCCTTCGCTACTTGGGGAATTTTTTTTCTCAATATGTATTTGGATTGTATGATCTCTAAAAGAAATGATTTTAGCATTTTAAAGGTGTCATTAGGTCACTGAATAATGGAGATACATGGCTGATAGCTTGCTTGGACAATAATAAATCTCTATCCACACAATTGTACCCCACACTGACATGCACAAGCTGCTTTATAAACAACCAGTGACAGACATCAAAGTCTGCCCAGAAGACGCAGAAAACCTAGTGGTCACTTCAGAAACCAATGAGCCTCTTGCAGCTTGGGTCCTTTGGAATCAGATGCTGTGACAGAGCCTGGGGTACAAGATACTTATTAGCATTCAACGTGTTTGAAAAGAAGGAAAAACAAGTAGAAGGTGAACTACAAAGAGTGCAGGTCCAATACAAACTAGGTGAATCCAATGGGGATCTCTAAAGACAAGATTTCCCATTAGAATTGTCCCCCAATCAGGCTAAAATAGCAGGACCTTTATTTCTCTGCCTCATTTTAGTCATTGGATGTGAACTACCTCAGAAGGAACTGGTCCTACAAGGCTGCTTTCTGCAGGATGAGGCACACCCTAAGGAATGACAGCTGGAGGCTGCCTGCTGACTCTGCTCCTCATAGCTGAGTAGCAAACGCTTCCTTAAAAGGGAATCCAGCAATGTTTGAGTGTACCCTTTTCCCCCGCATCCTCACCAACACCCGTTGTTGCCTGTATTCTTAATAAGAGACATTCTAATTAGGGTAAGATTAAATCTTAAGGTGGTATTGATTTGCATTTCTCTTATAACTAGAGGTGTTGAACATTTTTTCATAAATCTCTTGATTGCTAGTAGATCTTCTTCTGTAAAGTGTTCATTTCCTTGGCCCATTTATTGATTGGGTTATTAGTGTTCTTCGTGTCAAGTTTTTTGAGTACTTTGTAGATTCTGGAGATTAGTGCTCTATCTGAAGTGTGTGTGGCAAAGATTTTCTCCCACTCTGAAGGCTCTCTCTTCGCATTGCTGATTGTTTCCTTTGCTGAGAAAAAGCTTTTTAATTTGATTCTATCCCAATCATTGATTCCTGCTTTTATTTCTTGTGCTTTGGGAGTTATGATAACAAAATCTGGTCCTAGGCCAACATGAGGAAAATTTGGACCTATTTTCTCTTCTATTAGGTGCAGGGTCTCTGGTCTGCAGCTACTCTGGAAGCAGTGTGGAGATTTCTTAGAAAACTTGGAATGGATCCACCATTTGACCCAGCTATCCCACTCCTTGGCCTATACCCAAAGGACTTAAAATCAGATTACTACAGTGATGCAGCCACATAAATGTTTATAGCTGCTCAATTCACAATAGCTAGATTGTGGAACCAACCTAGATGCCCTTCAATAGATGAATGGATAAAGAAACTGTGGTATATATATACAATGGAATATTACTCAGCCATAAAGAAGAATAAAATTATGGCATTTGTAGGTAAATGGATGATGTTGGAGACTGTTATGCTAAGTGAGATCATCCAATCCCCAAAATCCAAAGGCCGAATGGTCTCTCTGATAAACGAATGATGATGCATAATGTGGGGGGGGATGGTGGCAAGAATGGAGGAAGGATAGATTGCATAGAGGGAAGGGAGGGGTGGGGTCGGGGTGGGGGGGAATAATAATAACAGAATGAGACAGACATCATTGTCCTGTGTACATGTATGAATGCACAGATGGTGTGACTGTACTTTGTGTACAACCAGAAAAACAACAGCTGTATTCCATTTGTGTTCAATGGATCAAAATAAATAAATTTTTTAAAAAAGGGAATCCAGGTAGTACATTTCTGTATCTAACATGGAGCTAGATGGATCTTTCCCTGAGGGATGGAATGTGGATTTCCTAACATTGAAGAAAGTATTCAGACTGAGAGATTTGAAAGAAAATATTCTTGGAATGTAGAGGTCAGACCCAACTAAGAGTTAAAGAAAGTCAAATACAACTAAGAGTTAAAGGAAGTCAAATGCAATAGTGCATACCTATAATCCCAGCTACTTAAGAGGCCTAGAAACGAGGATTTCAAGTTGAAGACCAGCCTGAGCAACTTAGCAAGACCCTCACAATAAAATGTAGAGGGATCTGGGGATGTAGCCCAGTGGTAGAATGCTTGCCTAACATGGGCAAGACCCTGGGTTCTATTCTCAATACTGCCAAAATAAAAAATAAAAAGTTGAGGGAATCAGCCCTATCCAAGGAAAGAGTTGTGTCCTTGGGTGCATATCTTGGGAGATGGAAACGGAAGTCAAATGCAGCTAAAATTTTAGTTTTTAACTCCCTTCTATTTTTCAGTGCTAGGGATCAAACCCAGAGCCTTGTACCTGCTAGGCAAGCACTCTACCACTGAGGTTCATTCTCAGCCCTTTTTTATTCTGAGACAGGTTCTCTCTAAACTTATGAGGCTGCCCTTGAACTTGTGATCCTCCTGCCTCAACTTCCTAAGTAGCTAAGGATTATAGGTGTGGGCCACTGCATCTGGCTTTATATTCATCTTTCTAAAAGAGCTTTTTCCCTTTAGGAACAGGATGCAAAAACAGGGTAGCCAGAAGAAAGGAGTTTGTTGTATACTAGCCCCCATTCCTGTCCCAGCTCCCAAGGGCATCTGTTGAATGAGTGTGCCAAACTCTGAGAAAGAACACAATGATGATTTCCAGTCCTGGAAATTTTCCCAACAGATAAGGTAGAGGTAGCTGGAAGAACCATGACTATACCAGAATTGTTCTAGAAAGAAAACACACAGAAAAGGTGAAAACTTTAGCTTATATTTATAAATTAACAAATGATGTATCTTAAGAAAGCAGGGAGGGACCCCAGGAAATTCCTTATTTACTTACAAACTTCCCACATTGTGGAGTAAAGTAGCTTTTTCTGAAGCATTTGCTTAGTATCATCCTAAAAGGGAAATTTAAGCACACCAATATGAAAACTAAGAGTTTACTGATGAAATATGAGGATGGTCACCTGGGGAGGATGGATTGTAGGCATCTAAAATTAGCATTCCCCTAATGGCAATAGAGGAGAGTGCATTTTTATAGAATTTTCAAAAAGAAGAACAAAGTAGGCGATTACAGCAAACTGGTTGTTACAATTGCATTGGGCGACAAGAACGCCACAGGATGTGATTGGTGTTTGGTCACTTATGTTATACTTTTCAGTTAAGAATTGTGATAAGAAGGAAAAGGCTTTTACTGAGTTTATATATTAGCTCTATGGCTTGGAGAGTTTGCAGAAGCCTGTCAAGCTAGATTAGAATGACTTATATGACTGAGGTTTTGTGACTTATGTTTCCTTGGACTAAAGAATTTTGGGACCTAGGGCTGGGGCTGTGTCACTCAGTGGTAGGGCCCTTGCCTAGCATGTGTGAGGCACTGGGTTCGATCCTCAGTACCACGTAAAAGTAAGTAAGTAAATAAATAAATAAATAAATAAAATAAAGGTGCTATGTCCATCTACAGCTAAAAAATAAAAAAAAAATTCATAAACTCATTTCATTTGTGTGTATGTGACATTTTAAATTCTTTTTCACTAAGAACCAGAATATAATTCCTTTTTTTTTTTTGCACACTGGGGATTGAACTTGGGGTTCTCCACATGTTAGGCAGCCTCTCTACCATTGAGCTACATCCCCAACCCCTTTTAAACTTTATTTTGGGACAGTCTTGCTAAATTGCCTAGTCTGGCCTCCAAATTGTGATCCTCCTGTCTAGCTTCTTGACTAGCTGGAATTACAGGTCCATGCCACAACACCTGACAGGAAAAGAATACAATTCTGACTTAAATTCTGAATTTTTCAGTTCAATCACACATTCTTATCAATGGTAGGTAGATTAGTCAGGAAATAGTAACAAATAAATTCTGATATCTCAATGACTTAACACAGCAAATGATTATTACTTACATTGTACAATCAGGACCCAAGTTACAGAAGTGCCACAATCTTGAGGCTATAACATTCAGAAAATATGGACACCACCCACTTCTGTGCACAATTCATTATCCAGTTACATGATTGAAACCTCAATGCAAGGGAATTAAGAGACTGTAAACTTCCTATGTATCCCAATAGTAGAAAATGAAATGGGGTTTGGTGAGCACATAGCACTGTCTCTGATATGATGAGGAACAGCTGTTTATCTGGTTCTTAGAAAAGTGTGATGAACCTTAAAACTCTCAGTTGTTCTTACTATTTCTTACAGTGCTGGGTATTGAAACCAGGGCTCTGTACTTGCTGAACAAGTGTTCTAAGCACTGAGAAACATCTCCAACCCCATCAGTTGCTCCTAGTTTTGTCAAGGTTCAGTAATCCTACATTTGGAACTTCATACTGGCAACACGGAAAAACTGCTTTTGGGAAGAGGACATTAAATTTTACTTTTAAGACAAAATGGTACCCAGAGTTTATTGCCTTAGTTTATTTATAAGCATTGAAAATGTTGGGCCATAAAACTAGTGAGTACAACTGAAAAACTGCTTATATGTTTAAGTTCAAATATTTTGGAAACAGTTTTCACAATTTTAAGAGAACCAAAATCAATGGGGTACTGGTGCTGTATCAAAACAACAAGGAGCAAGATAGGCATACTTCCATATTCTCCCTAGGAAAGTAAAATAAAGTAACTCCTTATGGTTGTTTCTGTAGATTATTTCTCTTAAATATGAGTAAACAGAATATTTCCAACACATTAAAGCCATCTAAACTCATAGGTAAATACAACATCTGAATATATTTTATTCATTCCATCTCTTTCTTAATTTAATAGAAATCTGATTCATTAGCAGACAGGTAACACAGGTTGCTATTCCATCTCTCCTAACTCTATAAAGCCATGATTCATTGGCAGTCATGTACTGCAGTTTGCCTCCTTGAAATAAGTAGATGATTTATTTTGCCCTACAAATATTTATTGAACACATAATATGTGTGAGGCAGTTTCCTCTGAGATGTAAGAGTGATCATAGAAGAACAACTCCCTGCCCACTTAGGGCTTATACTGTAATAGGTAAAGACAAACAGACAAATAATTCAGTAAAATAGATAGTGTGTCAGAAGGTTATACATGCCACAGAGAAATAAAAAGAAGAAAGAAGGATAGAGCTGACATTGGGCTTGTCACAGTTCAGAGAATGAATTGGGAATTAGGGTCTGAGGGAATAAAAAAGAAGTGACAGGATTCTTATGGGGACTCCCATAAACAAAGATAAAGGTCTTAGTCAGACAATTTGATTCTCTTAAGGCAGATGTTGGGCAGGACCAAGATGGCTATAGTTAGGCTCCCTCACCAAGGCTTTCAGAGGGCTATGTTTTTAGCATGTAGCTGAGGTCAAAAACCCTGATTCAGTGTATGTACTTAAGGTCATAAACATTTGCTTATCAGCATGCACTCACTAATGTAACCTATTGACAATGTGCCTTCTTGTCTGGCCTGCATTCAAAAAGACCTATGGAAATGGCCTGGTGTGGGGGTCTAACTCGGGGCCTGCTGCTGCCTCTGAATAAATCATTTCAATTATCCCAACTGTACCTCACATCTTCCTTCACTGCTAGACACCCAAACCTTGCTTCCTGGGCCTGAGCCCCACCTTGACACTTGGCATAGTTGACAGGATTTTATGTAGGTGAGAAGTGGGTCAAACCCAGTGGGCAGTCCTGTTATCATGGACTCCTGTGGAGAGTTGGACTATAGTGAATGGATTCCCTGTGAATATAGAGAAGGTTTTACAAACAGCTAGCTCCTACCTACAAAAATCATTCAGAAGGAAAGTGGGTTGAATTTTTCTGATTGCCCTGAAAGTGAACATGCATCCAGCAGGGCAAGCTGTGAACTGAGGGGTAGAGCCTAGGTGGCAGCCCATAGCCAATAGAAAGGTAGCAGTGATGGTATAGATGGAATGGAGAAATGCCCTGTGAAGTCACACACATGGCTGCCGGGGCCATGAGATGGGTGTTTCTTACAACTCTAGAGCAAAAACTGATTCAGCTTTATAAGAAACTTCTAAGATGAAGGAGATAAGGAAGAGGCCTTGGAAGTCAGAGTATGGTCACTACAGGAGGATCTCCATACCTTGAAAATACCTCTCTGCCTTCCCCATTGTGCTGATGGAATCAGAAGAGGCAAAAGAAGAAGATTAACACCTGCAAGCCTGGCCAGTGGTAATGCAGAAAATGAAACAGCAGCAGCCAATGACTCTGGTGGGCAGATGGCAGGGCCTGCCTGTATAACCAGGTTTACTATGTTCCACCTGTCAAGGTGAGTTGGTAGACTTGGGAAAACAATTTAGACATAGGCCAGGAGATTTCCAGCCACTTTGTGGTTATGCTTGTAGGATTTAAAGGTGAATAGCATTATATGTAATTCCCTACAAATGGAGAGGTTAGCACATCTCCTTACAACAGATTGCAAAATAGCCAATGCCATGAAGGTGTTTAGAGGGGCAAGAGAGCCCAGGTGTGCTAGTTGCTGACAGAAGTCAAGGGAGTTGTGCTAGGAGTCAGCAGGGACAAGAGATTTTAGGAGATGCTAAGGCCTGTTAACTCTGTAGATAAACCAGAAAGAAACCCATCACTTTGGAAGTAAGGCACCTATACTGTCCAATGCTTAATACACTGATAGCTCCAACCATGGACAACCACCTATGTGGACAGTGGTGACTCTGGAGCCAGAGACAGACACTGTCTGGTTTGATACTGCTACAAGACAAGAATAGCCAGTGAGCTGAGCTACATACTGTCTGAATGGTGGTAGCAAATGAAGTAAACCCCATAGTGATATGTACTGACAGTTGTGCTATGTTTTGGGGGCAAATTCTGTGGCAAGAGCTCTGGGAGCTATGCCATCTGGAACAGGTGTCTATAGGGCTGTTATTGGCCATGCCCTCCTGGCTATCCCAGGGTATGATGAAGCAGATGCTTTGGATAGGGTGCAGTGGATAGAGTGCGCACACCTCCCACTGACCTGGTGGCATGATTACACAGCCACCTACAGCATGCAGATGTGAAAACCCATGTGGAATGTAGTCAAACAGTGGGATCTGCCTTTAATGTGGAATGCCCTGACAGATGCCTACCAGTCATGTGTGATTCGTGCTCAGGAATACCACAACCTCAATGCCTTGGAGCCATGGATGGCCAGGTAATGCATGGACATGTCCCCTTGACACAATGGCAGGTTGTCTACATTGGCCCTTTACAAAAGTCAGAAGGGGCCATATTTGCCTCAATGGCAGTTGATTACAAGCTTGTTGTTTGCCTGGCCCAGTAGTGAAGCGAATCATTTTACCATGATTCATGCCCTGACAGTGTCAATGGCCTTGTATGTCTGGTCCATCAAAATAGAGAGCAACCATGGCACATATTGCACAGGTCAGGATGTGCAGTGATGAACAACTCAGTTATAGATCTAATGGAAGCTGTAAGTCCCATATCATCCACAGGCTGCAAGCATGATAGAAAGATATCATGACCTGCTTAAGTAAGGACTTAGGACTGCAGTGAACACACCTTCTATGAAGGGGTGGATACAGCATTTGTGGGCAGTTGTGTGAGCTCTGAATGAGTGTTCCTGACAAGGGTGACCAGTTTCTGTGGAGGCTTTGCTGCACCACACAGCACCCCCAATACAAGTCCCGGTGATAACAAAGGATGTTGTGCTTATGCCTGGGTTAGGGAAACAAGGGAATGTTCTTTTGCCTGCTCCCACTGGATTGAATTAGGGGTAAACTGTGGATTGGACATGGCCCTGGACAAGGCCCACCTTCATTGGGTAGTCTTGCTAGCTCCATGGGGAAAAGGTTTTGAATGAGTAACACCATGGGTGACTAGTGAATGGCTCCCCTGGGTACAGGTGACTTAGCCAGGTCCTACAGATGGGACAAAGATTTTAAAGGCACATTTGTTATTTCCCTTTGGCCAATTATGAGTTCCCCAGTGCTGGTACACACTGAGTATGCTGAAGTTCAAGACCAAGCTGTACAAGTGTGGTATCGTTGCCTAGGGAAGCTGCCTCAGGCAGCCACTGTGCTTTCCCAGGATTCAAAGCTGGCATACATTCTTCCTGGATGGATGTGATTTACCTGGTCTAGTGCCTATAACTGCTTTTTCCTTTTGTCTGTAGGTGTGTCCTCACTAACACCATCATGGATTGGACACACACCTATGCCAAAGTAGCAAACACTTGGACTGCCTGTGAGCTCTGCTGACAGACTACCCTAATGAATCCAGACTATGTTCATGGGGACAATTGGACATGGCTGGGAAAGACTTTTATTGCTACCTCAGTATGGGATAAAATCAAGGCAGCAATTGTGACAATGGCTGGGAACAATTCAGTGCCTCTTGCCCATGGTTGGGGTTCTCTGTCTGGGATGGAATGAGCTGCTTCCCAGCTGAAACTGTACTAAGAGATCTGGTGTCCCAGTGTTTGGAGAAAATGGAAGGTACAGAACCTGTGGGTTGGGTTCCTAGCGGCTCTGATCAGACTATTCAACCAGAAATCAATCTAACAGGCATGATTGTTATCTCAGTGACCCATGGCACCCTGTGGGTCTGTAAAACTAACTCATGAGTAGCCATATCTCCCATGAAATTAGAAAGGGTGTTGCACCTTGGGTTGCCTATATCTCCCAGTGACCATACACCAAACATTGACTCAGAAGCCTTCTAACTGGGAGACTGTATGAGCCTGCTATAGAATGTGCTGGACACCTTGGTGGTATTATCCCCTAGATTTGTTTTTACCACAGGGGACATCCTAGATGACTGACATGCAGATAGCTGCCTTGGCTGAGCACACAGCCTGAGCCTTAAATCATACAAAGCAGAATCTATCTCTAATGAGTTAAGAAACGTATCAGAGACATAAGGTTGTGTTGCAAAATCACATAGTACCTGGTTTGTTAACAGAAGCACAGAGAGGAGTATATGCCATGCTTGGAACTGAGTGTCATATATATATTCCATATCACCAAAAGAATATTAGTATGGCTTTAGCACATATGGCATCTGAAGTTGCAGCCATATAGTAGCTGACTGGGTGATCCTTTGTAGGAATGGTGAGCTAGTCTAGGGACCACATGGAGATGACTTTTAGTAAATCCTAGGCTATGGGGTTTCTTTCCCAGTTGTATGCTATTGCAGTTTACATTGTTATTGTGGCCTATAGTTGCAGGACTTTGCCTTCATTTCTAAGGGATCATTGCAGAAGACTTCATATATTGTTTGGTGAGGGATCCTAAAAGGGTAGGCTGTTGGGCAGGCCCAAGAAGGCTATAGTTAAGCTCCCTTGCCAAGGCTTTCAGAGGGCTCTGTTTTTAGTATGTAGCCAAGGTCGTGAACACCCTGATTCAGTGTATGTATTCAAGTCCATAAACATTTGCTTGTGAGCATGCATTCGCTTATGTAACCTGTTGGTAGTGGACCTTCTTTTTCTGGCCTGCATGTAAAAAAGCCCATGAAAACTGCTTGGTGTGAGGAGAATTACTAGGGGGCTTCTTCTGCCTCTGAATAAAGCATGTCAACTATCCCAACTATACCTCACATCTTCCTTCTCTACTGGAGCCCTGAAATTTGCTTCCTGGGTCTAAGTCCCACCACAACAGCAGAGAGTGATGGTAAAGATGTGATTGGAGAAGGAGGAGGTAGAAATCTTACCAGAAACATGAAGAGATTTGGTCTCCCTTTCCATTCCTGCCAATGGTTGTATGGAGACTGAGGAACAGATTATTGTAACCAGAGAATGTAGAACTCTGGAGCACCCTCTGTATTCTTGTTCTCCAATTGATTGCTAGTCCCCTGGAACTATCAATTTCTTGAAGGCAGGAATTATACCTCCTACCTATTGGGATTCAATAAATGTTAAATGAATAAATCTATGAAATGCATATTAAATGTTATGGTATAAGCAATCTGTAAGAACAACGTGGTGATGGCTTTACAATGTATCAACTTGGTTAGGCTTAACTACATTTTCCCGAATTCCATTTCTTATACATTTTGGGTTAGGGTCAGTCACAAGAGAGATTCTTGGGAGGTTTAGAACAGAAGGAAAGCAGCAGTAATTTTGTAGCTCACACATATTGGTAAACTACTGACTCATAGCTGTGAGGTATGTCAAATATGAGTGACCATGGACCAGAGACAGAGATTCAAGTTACTCTGAATTATGTGTTTTAAATGGAAAGAGGTTACATGAACTTTTTATATTCAAAAACAATGAAAGTACTTTCAACAAATACATTGTTGGGGCATTAGGTAGATGGGCAAAGCAGGGAAATATTTTCTATAGGTTTCAAATGTCACGGCATTCTTAGCCTTAGGGTTGATGGAGGGTAGAGATTTGTTAAACTTAAAAATACATTCTGAGAGGTTTGCCTTATGGTCACAAGAATGTTAGATAAGATACAAGCATTAAAATAAATTATTATTTTTCTACAGGGTCTAACTTAGCCCAAGGTAAGTTGGGCTCTGGACATGCCACATTCCATCTCTCTACAAGCACAACATTCTCCTCAGCTGAGGTTAGTTTGCATGATCTTTAATATAGATGTGGCTTCTTCAGAGAACTTCAGCCTCACAGGTAGCATTTGGATCTGCAACTCTTCTTTCCCTGGAGTCTTTCTTCAGCTTTTCCAATTCCTGAGACAGGTGTATGTTTAACCCTGTGATGAGGCAGAATACCCACACCACTAAAGTCAGAGGTAACCAAAACCAGCATGAATTTTAGACTGTCCTTGGGGGCTTTTAGCCTGCATTTTCTCTTCTCCACTTTACAGTTTTCTTCCCTTTCTGACAGCCCACCCTGTTGATTTTGCAGTTGGTATCAGATACAAAGAAGTACACAAACATGTAATTGCACATGCTCAGATATCCCCATGGTTCTGTTACTGACCTAGGGTTCTTGATCCAGGGTTGTCAGAACGAACAATGGATCTGGAAAGAATTTAAATGCAGGTAGGGTTTTATTAAGGACTTTGGTTTGAGCCAGAAGGGAGATAGCACATGGAAGACAGAGATCCCAGGCTAACGCAAGCAAAGAGCAAAGGGTAATAACTTATATTGTGTTTGTTGGATAGGAAGAAACTTGGTCTCTTGACATCATTACAGGTAGAGGTAGGACTTTGGTCATGCCTGCACTCTTTTTCATGCATCTTCACGTGTCACATGTCCCCAAACCTCTTAATTCTCCACCTAGGGGTATGGGTTTTACTATATTAATATGTAAGAGTAAAGGTGGTTTATTTTAGTCACTATTCTACACATATATATGATTCTCAACCACCTGAAAATGCTCTTATCATCTGGGGTAGTTTTTGATGCTATTTTCAGAATAGTGCAGACCCTGCTTTGTCTACATTTAGCTGGCGTATCTCCTGACTACATAATCTCAGAATGCTGAGCTAACTTTCCTAGTCTTTCATCTCTTGTCATATTATCTCATTCCCATAACACTGAAAACTAGTTCACCTCTTAATTCCTAATTTTCTAGTACACCTCTTAGCCCCATAAGACTTAAAGCTAACTTGGCTATCTTTCTTCCCATGAGAGGTTTTATCTCTTAGTTCTAAAGAGGCCTTGTTTTCCATGGGGTCTCTGCATCAGTTATGCATCTTTAGTTATAACATAATTGATATAAATACTTTTTTAACATTTCCAGAGAATTAAAAGAAATTATTGCATCCATGAAACAAGACTAGGACACTATAACAGAAGGGACATTCAGAAAACAACCAAAATCCTGGCAAAGTCATGCACACCTGTTGTCTCAGATATTCAGGAGCCTGAAGCAGAAGAACTCAGGAACTCAAGGCCAACCTGGGCAACATAGCAAGACCTTATCTCAAAAAAAATATTATTAGAACTGTTAGACTAAATTAAATTTGGCCTAACGCTTCCTCCATACATAGCTAACTGTAATCCAACATAATATGAAAACAAACTGCAACTTAACTTGACAGTATGTTTTTATAAGTAACTGAGTCTCAGCCAATCATAGTAGCTGAGCTTTCAGCCAATTACAGGCTGAAAACTGCTCAGACATGTCTAAATAAGTCAAACACCAAACTATAACCAATCAGGTTATATCTGTGCATCACATCTTTTTTCTATAAATACTGCCTATAAGTTCTGCTGGATAGAACTCTTGGAACATTTCCTGGTTTGGGGTGCTGAAAAATTCATGAATCGTTTCTTTGCTCGAATATTTTCAGCCAAATTTAATTTGTCCAAAGTTTTTCTTTTAATGGAACTCAAAAACATGATAGCATTTTTTAATTAATCATTTTATAAAATATAGATGAGGAAGTCTCTGAAATTAAAACAAAAATATTATGCCTTCCACCTAACTCACACTTTTTTTCAATGCTGGGGATCAAACCCACTTACTCATGCTTGCTCTCTAGTTCTTGCTTGTGTGCTTGCTCTGATGAAACCAGCTGCCATGTTATGAACTGTTTTAAAAAGTGGCTTATATAATAGGAAGTTGAGAATAGCCTCCAGGCAACAGACAACAAGGAACTGAGACTTGCTAATAATCACATGAGTGAGCTTGGAAGTGGCTCCCTCTTCCAGTAGAGCTTTGAGATGACTGAGGCCTCTTGTGAATATTTTGATTGCAGCTTCATTGTGAGAACCTGAGCCAGAGACCCTCAGTTCAGGGGAATCACACTCTGGTTCCTGATCCACAGAAACCAGGAGATAATAAATGTTTATTGTTTTAAGCTGCTAAATTTTAGGGTAATTTGTTATGCAGACATAGATAATTTATGCCTTATGGTGGACGACCATTAAGCAAAAGTCAGGTGATCTTTATTCAGAAGATGTAAGTGAAGCATAATCACCCTTATTACTGATACACATCTCAATAGAGTATATGCAGTTTGGGTGGAGAGCATAACAGTTTTGCACTATAATAAATCATGTAAAATTTGGACTACTCTCTCTGTCTGCCTAGAAGTACCATGGGAACTGAGGTTGTATCTCAGCTGTAGAGTGCTTGCCTAGCATGTATGAGGGACTGGGTTTTATCCTCAGTGCCATATAAAAATAAGTAAATAAAAAAAGGGATTGTGTCCATCTACGACTAAAAAATGAATCAAATAAATTTTTTAAAATGACTATGGGTCCAGGACTAACACTTAAAGTTGACAAGTATGAAAATCTGAAATCCAAAGAAAAGGAAAACTGTATTTGTGATTAGGATCTGCCAGGAAGTATTTAAAAATGAATAATATAACAAGATACCTAACCCTAGGTGAAATGTGTCATTATTAATAGTGTGTACATGAGTATATGTAGGACTGCCTTACTGTATGTTATAAACCAGTGCAAAAGGACAAGTCACTGCAGTTTCAGAATTAACTTTAATTCTGAGATTATTCCTTTTTTCAGTCTGTGTTTAGAGAAGTATGTCAACATGCCAAGTTTTGACACATTTATAATGCCAAATATGTATGTTAACCTTCCTTTTCAATATATTTGTACAGAAGGTGCACTCACCATGTAACTAATAATCATATTTAGGAAATATATTCCATGAAAGCAATGACAACTGTGGTATTTAGATAATGGTTCAAGGAATTTGGCTTGGAAAATGTGTACCAGGGAGCTGCTTTTGTAGATTCTAAATAGGGATTTCATGTTGTAATAAATCTTTCATATGGATTTTTAAATATTGAAGATAGGGAAAAGGAAGTGGATGAAATGAAATTTACATTGTTGAAATCCAAAGTAATTAGTAGTCTTAGTAGAAAGCCTCCTCATGTGATATTTGGAGTCAGCATTCCACTAATATTATGCAATGCTCCAGAGTACTGATTTTTTAGTATTTATCTCCTTGCTTCAATTCTATGCCTTACTGAGACAGAGAAAATCCGCAAATAAAAATGTGTGTAAACAACTAGAGGAAAATATAATAAAAATTGACTTCAATAATTTAAAACTCTGTAAACCTGGGAGGATTATCAAATTTGCTTTTGACTATGATAATAGGTTTGTAAAATGGAAGAGCTGGCTAGAACAATTAATAGAATTTCTTATTTAGATAATAGCATATTGTGTTTTTCCTATGGAAAAAAAATTCTGCAGTGCTAAGGATTGAATCTAGGACCTATGCACATGCAAAGCAAATGCTCTACCACTGAGCTACCCTCCCCTATCCTTTTTAATTTTATTATGAGATAACATCTCATTTAGTTGCCCAGGCTGGCCTTGGATTTGAGATTCTCCTACCTTAAGACTCCCAAATAGCTGGGATTACAGGTGTGCACCACTGAACCTGGATATTTTTCCTGAAATTTGAGTCGTCTCTTTAATGCTTAACTACTTAGGTAGGCAGTAATGGTTTAAATCAGGAAATTGGAGACTTGAGGTCTGGAGCTCTGTTTTTTCTTTCCTGAGTGGGTGTGAGAGGAAAAGTGCTAAAGAAATATCTAGCAATACATAGAAAATGGTAATGCTTTTTCTTTACCTTCTCTTCAATCACTTAAAAGAAAGTTTATGCACAGCTGGAGATGTGGCTTACACATAGAGCATTTGCCTAGCATAATTGAGGCCCTGGGTTCCAACCATCACTCTGAGTTTATGCATGTATGATTCTAACATATTCCATTCACTCATTAAACAAATATGTATTGAGAATCTATAGCTCAATATCTAGCTCTAGCTCCCGATGTTGTTAGTGGGATTATAACAGCAAGAAAAACAGAAACAGTTCCTACTGTCATGAATCTTACATTGAAAAGTAGATATAGATAATTAAATTAATTAAATGTTATAAGTACCATTATTACAGAGGAATCAAATAATCAAGGGAGCACATGGCTTCAAATAAGAAGTTTGAAGGTGTGGACTTATCAGGAAGATATAAACTAGTGAAGGCAATCAGGTAAGGCTTCCTGTAGTAAATCGTAGTTTAGCTAAGAAATGGTGCATGAGAAGGGTAGCACACACCTGTGATCACAGCTCCTAGAGACTCTGGGTTCAATCCCAGTACCACAAGGGGAAAAGAAATGCCACGGATTAAGATACTGGAGGAGGGTTTAGGGTATAGCTCAACGGGAGAGCACGGGGTTAGCTAGTGTGAGGCCCTGGGTTCAATCCCCAGCAACTCCTTCACCCTCCACACACAAAGGTAATAGAGAAAGAGGAGCAGTTATGCAAGTATAGGGGAAAGAAAAATATTTTTTTCTTCAACATGACACTCATAGGTTTAGTATTCTAGAATCGATCTCTTTAGTAGATTGACAAGAGAAAAATAAACAAGTTTATTATCATGTATTTTTCACGTATATGAAGACAACGCCCAAGTAGGTCTCAAAGAGGGAGTTTTGAATTTTAGTTTCTATAGCATGTTTGACAGAACAACAAATTTTTAAAGAATCAATAAGAATTTTGAGTCTTTAGGGCAAGCACTTTGGGAAAGCAAGTAACTGGCAGATAAAGTCTAGTTTTTTAAGTTTGTTAAGATACTTCTGAGACCATCTCAGGGCAATAAGGGTCCCAAGTTGTCTTCATTGGTTTTCCTTTGTTATCCTTGGTAGAGCAGAAGACAGGATACTGTTAGTCTTTGTAAATCTATGTTCTGCTTTTAGGCAAATAGAGGGAGAGCTCCTGTGCCCTGGCTTCTTCCTAATTTTCTTTAGCTCATCAATCCTTCATATTTGGGAGAAACATATTTTTGTCTCCCACATAGAAGAGATGAATTTTACTCTAGATTTGTCAAATGAGCTCATGGTGCCTATGCATAAGTGATGATAGTTTGGTGGTATTCAGATATGTCTTTGGCACTGTGGATGGTATAGGGGTGAAGAGAAATTTCTCTTCTGACGGCTGAAGGTTTGCTGGAATGAATTGACAATAGATGAATAAAAGAAAAAGACCACAAATTTCTTAATGGGCCAGGGACAAGTCACAGTGTGGGAGTCATATACAAAGTATGAGACTCAAAGAACAACTATGTAGTTGAAGCTTATATACTCTTCTTCATGGAGGTAGTTAGATCTTGAGGGATCTTAAATGATTATTAGGGGAATTAAGGGACCCATAGATGGAAATTAATTTATATACAAAAGGATTCTCTTTGAAATTTGAATGAACCCAAAATACTAACAAAATATAATGCTAGAAGGGATTTGTAACTCCTGTCCAGGTATGGTTACAGTCCTCAGTCTTCTGAGACAGATAATGCAACTCCCAGTTGGAGATGGAAATGAATTGCTCTCCCTTTTGTGAACCTAATCTTAATGCAGATAAAAAAATTCCAGAGACAGCCTCTTTCTGTGTTTGGGGAAGGAGAAACAAGACGAAGTTAGAAGGACCTTGAATCTGAGACAGTGTTTGAGTCCTCTTAAATATACCAAAGTGCCAATTTGGGGAGTATCATTTTCTGAGCACCAACACTGGTAAAGGAAATCAGAGTAACAAGCTCACCAGTCAGAGGTGTGGAGTGAGAAGAGAGGACACAGAAAGCAGAAACCTGACAGACAAAAACATCCAGAAACAGAAGAAAAGGAAACAGCTGCAAGAAAAGCAGAAAAAAATCCACAAGTGTGGTGTGCCAGAAGTAAAGGGAAAGGAGAAGTTCAAGTAGAAAGGGAAAGGGGAATGCTGGTGAAAACCAAATAAAATGAGACAACTGAGAAATTTTAATTAGATTAGTGACAAGTAGCTCATTGATAAACCTGGCAAAGCCAGTTGGAGCAGAATGGCAGAGACAGAATGCAAATTACTAAGGAGTGGGAACCGAATTAGGAGAAACATTTAGTATAGACAACTCACTCAAGATGCTTGGCTGTGAAAGGAGGTTGAGAGAGCTGAAAAATTAGAGGAAGAAAATGAGAATGAATTGAATAAGTAATAGTTGAAGTAGAATGGGACCAAAACGGATTTTTTCTTTTCCTTTTTTCCTTTGTCTTAATGGAAGATACATGAGCCCATTTGCATTTTTCTGGGAAAGACAGTGTAGATAAGGGGGGGTTAAAAATAAAAGCAGAAGGGGTTGGGTTGTAGCTCAGTGGTAGAGCTCTTTCCTAGCATGTGCAAGGCACTGGATTCAATTCTCAGCACTGCATATCAACAAATAAATAAATAAAAATAAAGGTTCTGCAACAATTAAAAAAAATTTAAAGATTGTGTTATTTTTTTAGTTGACCTTGGACCTTTATTTTTATTTATTTATTTATTTGTTTGTTTATTTGTGGTGCTGAGAATAAAACTCAGTGCCTCATACATGCCAGGCAAGCACCCTGCCACACAGTCACAACCCCAGCCCATAAAATTTTTTAAATAAAATAAAAGCAGAAAGACTGAGCTCAATGGTAGAGAGTTTGCCTGATATGCACAAGGCCCTAAATTCAGTCCCTAGCACCACAGACACACAATTCCCTTATCTCATTCAACAGGAAGCCTTTTCTATTCTACATCCAAAACAGGTCTGGGATTTAACTTCTATTTTCATTTCCTTTGCCTCAGCCTTGACCCTTGGCACTGTAGTAGTCTCCCAACTGGTCTCCTCATATCTACTCTTGTCCCTCTCCATCCATATTTAACACAGCAGCTATAACATAGATCATTACAGTCTCCTACTTAAAACCTTCCAAGATTTCCAACTGCTCAGAAATAAAATTAAAAACTGTAACCATACACTGTCAGATCCTATTTGAACATTCTCTTGCCCACCTTCAAGGGAGGAAAACAAAAAAGTTTTTCCTCAACCTTTATGAGCTCTTATTTAAAATGGTCCCCTGTAACAAAAGACAGATTAACAAAAGAAAACCAATTTTGTTAATGCACAAAGCACACATCAGTTAAGAGAAATCACAGTGACAACTAAGTCAGATCAGGGACTTGGAATTCCACTTACATAGCATCCTCAATGAAGAACAGTAAATTTGTAGAGAAATGAAAGAAGGAAGGAATGAGGTTTTAGGGTTACAAGGGTTGAAAACTGTGGGAAAGTAAGTAAATGGGAAGAAACGAATGGAATAAGTTTCATTTGCAGATTCTTCTGGTACCATTTCTAAGTTGTTACAAGTCTTGAGCTGTTTCCAATAAAGGAGGATTTTGTTATTATTAAATAATGTATTACTATTATCATTGAAGACAGCATTGTCTTCAGGCAGAAAAGGGAGAGGATAGAGAGAACTCTTTCTTCATTTGCTGCTTCTTTCAAAAAAGCTAAATTTATTTGTAAACTGGTACATAAAAACAAAATTGTACATATAAATGGGGTAATGTAATGTTTTCAGGGATATATAACATTTGCTGCTTCTTAATTGCCTTCAGGTCAAAATTAATTTTATGTCAAAAAGGTATATTTAGGGGCAACATATTATGATTTCCTTCACACCTTTCCAAACTCATCCTTACCATACTTCCTAGTTCAACACACGTCCTCCACATGAGCCCCATTTTAGTTCCTAGATTATGTCAAGCTCTATTAATCCAGTTCCCTTAAACTTGCTGTTTCTCTGCTCTCCCTAGCTTTGGGCATAACTGGCTCTTATCATTCAGCTTCAATTTCACTCCTGAAAAAGCCCTTCCTTGGCAATTGTCCACAAGTGCTTCATTTCCAATGTCTATCAAAGCACTTTAATGATTCCATCATAAGGGATAGGACAATCCTAGAAATTATCATTTATCCATGACAAATTTTATGTTTATTGTCTATCTTCCCCTAGAGAATGTAATTTCCATTAGGGCAGGGAATATGTTTATTTTGTCTCCAATTGCTAGGACTGTATCTGCATATGGTAGGTATTTAAGAATGAGTGAATTAAAAACAACCAATAAATGAGGCAAAGTGAAAGCATATTGAAGTACACATAAAAGCTAAAATAATGAATAAGAAGGAATAATTAATTCTCCTTGTTAAATGAAAATAGTTACAATGAGAAAAATTTTAAAGGAAAATTAATCTACCCTGCCAAATGTCAGGAAGATGATCTCTCTTGGAGGTGGGTTGTAGGTGTTGAATAGAAAATCAGGTTTCTAAGGTGCTGGTCATGTTCTATTTCTCTATTGGGATGCTGATTATCTAGGTATATTCAATTTGGTCTTTATACTTGTGTGCGCTTTTCCCAATGCATAATGTTCCTCAATAACAAAATTAATGACAAGAAAACAGTTTATGTGGACCATATTGTATCAAAATACAGTAATTAATGCTCATAACACTGGCCTAAGTCATCAAAAACTTAAGTCTAGGGACTGGGGGTATAGATCAGTAGCAGAGTATATTGCATAGGACCTGGGTTCAATCCCCAGTACCAAAAAAAGACAGGAGAGAAGGAAGGAAGGAAGGAAGGAAGGAAGGAAGGAAGGAAGGAAGGAAGGAAGGAAGGAAGAATTTTTTTTGCTATTTGTCATGAGTAATCAGAAAGAGAAGAATCAGAGCCAATAGAATTGAGCTATTCCAAACAATAACTTTTTTTAAAAAAAAAACATAAAAACAAAAAGCAATTTAAAGAATTCAAGTAACAATAAATGTTCGTGAGGATGTGGGGAAAGGGTACACATATATTTTTGGTGGGATGGCAAAATGGTGCAACCACTCTGGAAAGCAGAATGGAGATGCCTCAAAATACTAGAAATGGAACCACCAAATGACTCCATTATCCCACTCCTTGGTATATATCCAAAGGATTTAAAATCAGCGTACCATAGTGATGCAGCCACATCAATATTCATAGCAGCTCAATTCACAATACCTAAATTATGGAGCCAAGCTAGGCTCCCCTCAACAGATGAACAGATAAAGAAATTGTGGTGTATGTACACAGTGGAGTATTACTCAGCCATAAAAAATAATGATTTTATGACATTTACTGGTAAATGAATGGATCTGGTGACTATCATACTGTGAAAGATGCCAATCCCAAAACAACAAAGATCAAATATTTTCTCTGATGTGTGGAAGCTAACCAAAAATAAGGGGGAAGAGAGAAAAATAGGAGTTTAGTGGACTAGACAAAAGAGAATGAAGGGAAGGGAAGAGGATGGGAATGGGAAAGACAGTAGAATGAATCAGACATAACTTTTGTATATATACATATATGAATACACCACAGTGAATCTATCAAGTACATCCACAAGAATGGAGTCCTAATTAGAATCAGATATGTTCCATGCTTGTATAATTATATCAAAATGGACTCTACTACCATGTATAACTAAAAAGAACCAATAACTATTTTTTAAAACATAAAAAGGAAATCAGTTGTTCCAGGGAGAAGGGTCTGCTATGAATATGCACTTTGTATGGCCCCCATCATCCTCAAGTTTCCCCTTATCATCTCCCACACCTTCTCCTCACTTCTTTCAAGTTGTTCATGGCATTCATTTGAGTAATGGAACTGTGAGTCTTCAAGTATTCATTGAGTCTTACCATGGTTATAGCTGGACTGATTAGAGCCATCTTTTATTTTTTACTGGGGTCTCAAAGCAGATAGAAGCATTTAAGCTAATGCATGGATAAACACTTCAAGTCCAAGTTCAATCAGACTGACGTATGACCACATCAAGGATTATCAGGTCCACATTGAATAGAATATGGGTTGTTAAAGGAAAAGAAAGTAATGAAGTCTACTCTGATATATGGTGGTTCTGAGAAGATCGGGTTTCCCAGAGTCCTATCACATCTGGAGGACATGGTACAGGCCTCTTCATGTGCCAATATGGTGAGTGTGTGTACATCAAAAAACCTCTCATAGCCAGAGAGTCCAATGAGTCTCAGAGAGGGGCAATTCTACATTCCAGGGAAACTCTTAACTTGATCCAAATATAACATAGCTTTATCTAACATAAAGCTCCAGTTTAGGCAAGCAAAGCCACACTCATGAACCCAGGGCTTTGGAAGTCCAGACACTCTATGACATGGGAGTCGCTCCTCACGGCAAATGCAAGTTTTGCCAGTGTTTTCAACCCTGTAGTAGATGCTGTGGTCTATCATCCCAGATTCCTTTTTCAGTACTGAGATATTCATTATCCCAACTTCCACAGCTAAGTCTGTGCAGGAATTATCATAAACCAAAAAGAGCTAAAGGTCATACTCCCTGTCTAGGAATAAATATCATCTGATGATTGGTAAAGACTTAAATTGAAAGCTTGGTCCCCATATCTCTAGGTGGGACATTCTACAAAGGACCATTCTAGCTTCAGAGCTCCCTGGAAGATCAGCTAAGATCTTTGCACAGCTCAGTTCTTCCAGGTTCTGCTTCCTTCATCTCCACATTTCAGATGTTCTCTTCAACTCTTTGAGATGATTATCATGAAGATGATCCTTAATCCTTGAAGTCCCATCATCCCAGATGTGGGACACCTATATAAATGGAAATTAAGCAATAAATATACCACTTCTGGTAATGTTTGAAATAAATATTGTTTTTAGAGTCTTTTTGAGAAAAGTAATAGGTGAGTGATTAGATCATTTGAAAATATGTTTCTGTATATATGTTAAAATATATATACAAAGAATATATAATATCTAAAATATCTAGATTATGATTTCCAACATCTTTCAATACATTTGTGTCAATTTTGTTGCAATGTTCACAAAACTGAAAACTTAGTATTTAGTAGGTTAATACTCTTCCATATACTAAGCTTTGGCTCAGAGTCACCTTTCTAGGGAACAAGGAATGTGACCTCAAAAAATCCCTTATGAAACATAGAAGGTGTTATAAGTTAGGGAAACAGAAAGTCAATGAGTATAAATAGCTATAACTAAAATATGAATGCAGCAGAAACTACCTCATTTAGAATATTGTTTTAAAAGTGGAAAGCTTTAAAGTCAATATGAAACTGATTTTTTAAGAAGGTTCAGTTTTAGTAATATTGCAGGCTATAGTTATTTTAAAACTGGAAATTTATGCAGAAGTGCTGAGTTTTCACTTGTGGTAAATTGTGCATGCATAGGCCGAGGGTTGATATTTTTAAATGACTAAGAAGCTCATATGCATTAATAAATGAAAACATGAATAGTTCAAAAGATATAAATGTTTAATGATGCGAGTAGACAGCTCAAAAGCAGCAAATAAGAACAATCTCCAGTAATAAAAAAGTAATTAAAACAGCCATATTTTTCCTGTTAAATTAGCACACATTAAAAAATTATAAAATGCCTAAACTTTGTGAGGTTTCAATGAAACACTCTCTTCACACCAGTGGGGTACAAATTGGCATAGTCTTTTGGGGAAGCACCTTAAATTTTATATTAAAACTAAGAGAATAATATTCTTTGTTAAAGCAATTCCATTTCTTAAAATGTATCTTAAGAAAACAATTCTAAATATAGAAAAAACTGTTCTACATATTTTATCACATCACTAAATCAAAATGCAAAAACAGGAGAACACATAAGTATGAGACTTGTTTTAAAAAGTCATTATATGCATTTGATGAAGTGTTATGCAATCATCAAAGTTATTATGATTACATAAATTTTAGAGAATGTCATAATGTAATGTTAAGTGAAAGAGAAAGATATATACATTCTGCATTTCCTCTCTGTAATTGAATAGATAATTTCTCCTCCACCTGATACCATTCATAAACAATTATATCCTGAATCAAAGCTATTTTTCTCTCAACAATTTAAGATACTGAAAAGGTATTATCTGTATCAGTTTTATGTAGTTTTAAGACAAGCCATATGTTAATTATCATTAGTCCACATCAATTTATCTAGGAATTGGACAGAATGGTTCATTGAAATTTTGATTGGAATGGAATACTCACGTTAAAACATTGTCTTTCTGTGCATCATTTTCAAGAATTTTAAGGCTTTTAAATAGTGTAAAGTTCTGAATCATTGTCCTAACTCTATTTGCTCTAGAAAATGCAACAACAAGACTATCTACTGAACTACCTAAGGGATTTTGCCTCAAGGTCATTTGACCCATAAAGGCATCAACATTAAAGCTCAAGGACCTTCTGGCAGGAGACTACATTATCCATTAGCTCTACACTTCAAGCTGTGCTTCATCATTAACTGATTGATTCCCATGTTGTTTTAGCAGTGTGCAGCCAAAAGCAAAGGTAGTGGCTTTATGATCATACAAATATTCTAAAGTAAAACCCATAGTGAGGTACACAGAAATGCTTCTATTGCATTTCTAGAATTTTTTTTTTTTTGCAGTGCTGAGAATGGAACCCAGGGCTTAGTGCATGCTAAAGAAGAACTCTATCATTGAGCTATACCTCCAGCCCTAGAAGAGCAATTCATGAGTGTACAATGCTCATCAGATAGCTTGATCTGTGACATACCTGACATACCTCTTTAGCCTCAATGCCCGGATAAGTTTGGTCCATTTAAAAGTCTATTCTCAGGCTGGGCGTGGTGGCGCACGTCTGTAATCCAAGCGACTTGGGAGGCTGAGTCAGGAGGATTGCGAGTTCAAAGCCAGCCTCAGCAACTTAGCAAGGCCCTAAGCAACTCAGTGAGACCCTGTCTCTAAATAAAATACAAAATAGGGCTGGGGATGTGGCTCAGTGACCGAGTGTCCCTGAGTTCAATCCCTGGTTCCAAATAAATAAATAAATAAATAAATAAAAATAAATAAAAATAAAATAAAAGTCTATTCTCTTGCTGGAGCATATGTGAAAATCCCTTATGTACTACCAAGAAATGTGTTCATTCTCAAATGCTATCAGTGTTTGTTTTTTTTATTTATGGTTCAATCCAGAAGATATAGTAAGAAATGCATCAGCTGTCCTTTAGCACATTAGGGAAAAAAATATGCAATACTTTTTTTCCTAATGTGCTAAAATATCTTAGCTATAAAAATATGAAATTAATGGTTTTCTTATTTTTTAATTGAACTTTGTCACTTTTTTTTCTTCTCAGTAGGATGTGATATTTTATAAGAAGTTAATAGAAACCTGGAGTTTAAGAGAAAGTAACATTTGTTAGAACAGTACTATTATTTTTTCCAAGTGCTGATAATTTACTTGCATTCCTTTACAAAAGGGAGACAAAATTTTCTCTTAAAGTATAATTATAGCAAATTCATGTTGCCAAAGTGACACTCAATATGCAATAGAATATGACCAGGATGTGGAAGAACTAGAGCATTCAGATTGCTGGAGGGGAAGTAAAATAGTACTAGCAATGTGTAAAAGAGTCTGTTAGTTTCTTAGAAAGTTAGTTTCTTAGAAATATTCACCTGTAATCCCTGTTACTTGGGAGGCTGAGGCAGGAAGATCACAAGTTCAAGACCAACCTGGACAACTTAGCAAGACCCTGTCTCAAAATAAAAATAAAGGGGGCTGGGACTGTATCTCTGTGGTAGAGTGCTTGCCTAGCATGCACAAGGCCCTGGGTTTCATCCCCACTACCCTCTCAAGGTTAAATATTGATGGAAACCAGAATATGTCACTCTATAATATGCCTCTTTGACATAAAAACCATTTTTGAGCTAAAGGCAATTAAGAAGCAGAAAAGGGAGGAAAAGTTCCCTCTATCCTCCCCCCTTTCCGCCCAAAGACAGAACATGAACTCTCCCTTATTGGATACACCTCTTATCTGCTCACAGCACCAGAGGAATCTACAAACAAATCTTATTCCATTAGTTCCACATATTTACTTTCTACGTATGGGAAGGAAGCATTAAAAACTTTTTTTTCCTTTGTCCTGTCACTTCTTCACAAATATTTTGTGTTTTGTTGAAGAAGCTGTATCACTCACTGCCTTGAGCTGCCTTTCATTGAAATTTCTCCCATGCCATGTGTACCACATGTGTTAATAAACTTCCCTATTTTTCACTTATTAAATCTGTCTTTTGTTACAGGAATCTGTCCAATTGTGAACTTATGAGGGTTTAGAAGAAATAGTATTTCTTCCTTTGCAACAAATATCTATTGTCAACTTTTAGGTATTTATCCAAGAGAAATGAAAGTGAAAATGTATATAAAGACTTGTACACAAATGTTCATAGCAACTCTATTTGTAATAACCCAAACTGGAATCACTCAAATGTCCATCAGGAAGTGAATGGAAAAACAAATTATGCCATATCCACAATTATCCAATATCCACAAAGTATCAGCAGCAAAAAAGAATGAATTATTGATATACAAAATTTTCTTGAATTTCAAAATAATTATACCAAGTGAAAGAAGCAAAATATAAAATAATGTGTTCTATTTGATTCCATTTATACAAAATTCTAGAAAATATAAACTAGAGTAGCAGAAAGCAGGTAAATAGTTGTCTGAGAGTTAGATGTATAAGAAAGGCAGAGGAAAATGTTAACAAAGGGCCTGATGAATACGTTTATTTTCTTAAGTGTTGTTATAGTTTCAGCTATATATATCTATGCCAAAACATCAAATCATACTAATGTGTATATGTATGAATATGTGTTTAGCTTGTTTAATGTCAATCATACCCAAATAAAGCCCTTAAAATAAATGCAAATAAAATAGAAAAAATAATATTTGACAGAACAAAGGTTTTAAAAATAATAAGATGTGAAGGCTGGGGGTATAACTTAGTGTTACAGTACTGACCTAGCCTGCACAAGGCCCTGGGTTTGATTCCCATCACCAAAAAGAAGAAGAAGGAGGAATAGGACAGAGGAGGAAGAAGAGGAGGAAAAGGAGGAGGAAGAAGAAGAGGTAGAAGAAAAATTGTTCTATCTCAGAGAGAGGCATATAAAAAATTTAAAGGCTCCCAGAAATCACACAGGGCACTCACCTCACAAATTATATGCTATTACATCAGTTAGAAAAAAAGTAGGTGGGAATGCATATAAAGATAAACATCACCCTGCAAAAATCTCTTCTTTTAATAAAACTCTGCACATGTCCAATTTACCCAAACATCCATTAATATTTAAAGCTTAAAACCAACTGAAAGATTCTACATTTCACTTAAGGACAAGTGCAGTGTGGAAATGTGCAGAATGGACAAAAAAGATTAGAAGCCTGGGGTCTGCCATCCCTGATTTTGGGTGCCAGGAAACAGATATCTTATGTGAGCTGGGATTGAATCTGCCTTCCTTGTGAAGCAAGGAAATAATCCTATTGAATGTATCTTTCCTTTGAGGCTGCTTTGGAACTGCTGACTCACTCTGAGTCTTCTCTGGATATTCTTGGCAAATGACTTTGAGATGACATGCTTAAAATGGGCTTTGGGTCTTGTTTTGAATCACCTTCAAATAAGCAGCATGATGGACTCCCATCTAAAAGTTCTGACATGGACAGTGGTGAGTGTTAGAAGTAAAATAAGTATGAAACAGGCGAGAAAACAAATATAAGGGGAGATTACAGGAGGAAAGAAAGACACAACATATGATTATTTGGGAGTCAGGGAAGAAAAGGAAACTGTATTCCTTAGAAAGGCAGACTCTTGGAATAACTAGGACCCCACACCATTTACTGATGGATACAGCTTTATAAGGAGATGATGATTAATTTTGTGTAGAATAATGAATAAGGATCATCCAGGTAAAAATTTATAAAGAGGAAAAATGAAGCCCAGAAAGCAGCACAATGAAAGGGGTGTCATTATGAAACATTATGCTACTTTAGGTGGTGTATCAAATATGTGTATGCTGGAGGGGGAGGATAGGGTATGTGAAGAGTCAAACTCAGGAAACTGACACTGGACAATATAACTAACTGGACTAAAATCTTCCTCAGATTTCACCAAATTAAAATGTCTTCACAATTGAAAGGTTAATATGTCAATAGTGATATTACAGAGCCAGGGCCTGCCACAGAACCAAAGCAGCTAGGGTGTTCCTCTGTTACTAGTTCTTGCAATCATATTGGAAAGATTTCAGATTGTCATTCAGAACAGCAGGTATGTGTTTATTAGAAGGCATAGGAAAGAGGGAAATGGGACACTCTCAAGGGAGACAGTAGGTCCTCTCAGAGAGGAGAGTGATGGCATGCTCTCCAGTTTTATTGGGAGAACAAGAGAAATTTCCTGAGAGTTCTGCCCAGGACCATCTCATGGCATTTGACTGATAGCAGAATTGCACTGGACTTTGCAGTCACCACTGTGCAAGATCCAAGGCAAATCTAAGTGACTTTGACCCATGCTGACTAGTTCTAATTAGAATGTGTTCTTACAGATTTTTATAGATAGGGGAAATTCCCCTTATTTCCCTGAGTTCTGGAATCTGATCTGTGTAAAGGTCACAAAACTTTCCCCCTCCTTTAAGATAATGCCTGTTCCTATCATCTAGGAGGAGCCTTTCTTCTGGCCTGCATTTTTCCTGCAGATATCAGATTGTTTGCTGAGAAATGTAGCATATCCTATTGAGATAAGCCAGGCAGGGCTGCAGGTAAATTGCTTTTTGAAAGAAAGCATGTGGGGGACAGCAGAGTAGGCCCAGTTTATAGAATTATCCCATTAATCTTATGTTCCCACTCTTCAGGTCTGTTTCTTACCTACCAGTTGACACATACATAAGTCAAGTATAATTGCTAATGTCTTGTGTGGACCATCATTCAGAAATAATTTCAGTGATTCTGGTAAGCATGTATCAAGCTATTTAAATGCATTTCTGTATGAGACATAGAAAGCCCCTGTTTTGTAGATATGTACAATCCAGTTAGGAAATTGATATAGGGAAGGAAGGTAATTTTCTCTGCACTCTTCATAGTTCCTAATTGGGACAGGCCCTCTAACAAAAGAAAGATTGATAAGAGAAAAACAGACAAGTATTCAATAGCATTTATATATCATGTATATGTGGGAATGAGTACATCTCTAAGAGGTGACTCTGAATTCAGGCTTAAAAACTCTCATTCTCTGAAACTAAAAAAAGAAGGATATGGGGTGGGGGAAAATCAGTTATGAATGGATGTCCAGGAAAAAGGTAAGGTTTATTATATATTCAAGTTGGTGACTTCTCCTTTGATAAGTCCCTAGTGATTTAGTCTTAACTTTTCTCCCTAGTACTAGAGAAGAATAAGAATGGAGGTATCTTTGATAGAATATAAAATTCACTTACAGGTGGGTAATGTCTCTGTTTTGACAGTTTCCTTGTGACTCCCATTTGTCAAAATAATTGGCTCAAAATAGTGCTTGTGCTAAAAAGGAATATTTGGGGATGGCATATTCTGGTCTCCTACAGTCATATTGTGGGTTGGCATAGTCTGGTGTCTTACACTGGACAATGCAAATAAAAGACGAATACGCAATCCAGGTTCTTAATGAAAGTTGGAGGTACAAGCAGTTCTGCAGGAAAAACTGAGAACTCGCCTGCAATCATGACTCCATGTAACCAAAAGATAATAGGGCATGAAAATAATTAGATCAAAATGGTGAAAGGGAGCTGGGCATGGGTACATGCCTGTAATCCCTAAAGCTTGGGAGGCTGAGGCAGGAGGATCTTGAGTTCAAAGCCAGGCTCAGCAACTCAGTGAGGCTCTACACAACTTAGTGAGATGATATCTCAAAATATTAAAAAATTTAAAAAGGGCTGGGGATGTGGCTCAGTGGTTGAGCGCCCCTGGGTTCAATCCCTGGTACGAAAAAAGAAAAAATAACTGTTGAAAGGGCTGCTTGCTCTTTCTGATAAGATAGCACATGGTTATTAAGCAAACAATAACCTTGACCTATTAAACTTGCAGGTTTTGTCCTTTGTTCCTCAATTGTGGGCAAATGAAATTTCTAAAATGGTAACAGAGACATTGTTTCTAGGAGCACTTTTCCTGGAAGTTATTCCCCACTGGACTCAACAGAAGCTAAGGAACTATTCTGATCGATCAAAGGGTAATGACTAAAGTGGTTGTTGAACTCTAAAATCAATAGAAACTAAAACCTTCAACAATTTCTGAGTCAGTGCTGGTTATGGCAGATGATCCCAAAGATTTTTGTGTTATGGGCACCTTCACAGTCCAGATAATAATATTTCTAAAAGAATAGAATCAAATGTCAAAGATTAAAAAGGAAACCAATTACATTGAAACACAGCTACCAGTAATAAAATTTTATAGTACAATAACATGGGTGATTCTTATTAGTGCATTAAATAGCAAGGTCTAGTAGTGGGCTTTTTGAAGAATTTTGAAGAATGTCATTTATCATAAAGGACTTTCAAGATATCTGTAACAACTGCTATATAATATGACAACGTCTGGAATTTTTGTTGGTGACCAGGAAACAGCTACTGCTAATTGTATAGTGGTTTATTGTCTACAATCATAATCCAAAGACCTGTTAACTTAAGTTAGAAGTCAGTGAAAATGAAGATGTATTTTTTTCTTTTCAAAACCATAAATTTGCCTGAATTCTATTTGTTGACCTCAAGTTAAGAACCGCTGGTTCAGAGCTGGTGGGGCGGGGGGCAGGGTATAGCTTAGTGGTATAGTGCTTACCTGGCATGCATGAGGCCTTGGGTTAGATCACAGCACCAAAAACAAACGAAAACCCTCTGGTCTCAAAATCTGTGGTCTTATTCTGCACCTCCCATATTGAGTCTGCTAGTGTATCCTGAGAAAATACCCCACTTACATACCAAACTATGTGCTCAGAGACAGCTGTCAAGCATTTCCAGATCCCTTACATTCTCAAATAATAGAAAAGTGATCTGGAAGGTGTGTAAATCTGGGCAACTCTACTTGCATATTTTCTGTTCATATCATTTTATCCATAAATCTCCCTGACTTCCCTGACTATGTCCTGGAGGCACTCTCATTTTTTTTATTGCAGTAACCATGTTTTTTCCAACATTTAGTTCCCTCTAAGAAAAAAATCTTGCTTAAATATTTATCTTAGCATATCATAGATGTAAACTAGAGGAATTTCCACAAACATGGGTGATCTATAATTGTGGTAAGAGTTATAGCTCCAAATATTTATTCTAAACATGAAAGTCATTGGAAATAATGACAGGCTGACTCACACTCATAAATACCAATTTAAAATATTCTAAAAAGCCTTCACCCCAGACAAAAGGATCCTGCACCTTCTCTTTTTAAACATTCTTTTATGGCTCAGCAAATTTAGAATAGTATTATATACTGTGATTACAACCTTCTTTTTGAAATATTTTAAGGTTATCATTCAAAAGTACATATCCAAAATAGACATAGCTCCAAAGTCTGGCTTATCAGCTGCTGTAGTAGGTCATACTAATACAGTTGACCATTAAGTACACCTGAGATTTCTAAATAGACTTTTTTAAAAAAGGAATATTTACAAAGTTATGGGCTAGATTAAGGAAACCATCAGGAAATGCCGAAGCACCCAGGGACTAACCACTACTTGATCTGACATGGTATGGAGAAGAAATGATGTTAAGGAATCCCAGCTAAAGTTAGAGGGAGACAAAGTTAGCTGACCTCAGCTAAGCCGCAGGAGCGGATGGGTGATGTTAGTGATGGAATAAACATCCTGACCTTTCTCTCCTGCCTTTAGTTTCTTGCCAGCCTCCACTTCCATGGCCCAACCCAACCTTCTAGAAGTTTAAAGGCTGGAGCACCCAGGTGGTGCATTCCACTGGGGTCAGAGCAGGGCAGAGAACTGCAGAAAATCACTGTGGAGGAAGAAGAAATGGAGAATAACCAGCACATGCCCTCAGCCCTTTTGAATAGTGTTTATACAAAAGCAGGTTGAGGAAATTGAAGGCAGTTATCTAGTTTATAATTCAAGTCCTTCTTAAGATGATGCTTTTAAGAAAGGTCTTGTTTGCCTAATGTTCCATATTGATCAAATTGTGTAGATAATTGTTTGTTTACCTTACCGTTTTACTTTGCTTTCCTGGTCCCAGTCAGTGGGAATGCCTGGAGCTGTAATCTCTTAAGCAAGGCTGATTTGAACTTAATTGCTTATTTGCTCAAAGGAGGGCACTGCCTGGCTGTTTTTTTGTAATTCTTGTTGTTCCAATTGTGTCTTGAAATATTGAAAGTTAAAGGGATAATTTGAAGAAGAGCCTGGACTTAAAATTGCCTATAGCCACATGATTCAGAGGATTCTCTGACTCTTGCCTATGTATGTGAGGAAAAGAGTAAACACGTTTATAAATGTCAGACATAGCCCCTGTAGGAGCTATCAGTGGAGACTGCCAGAGACAGCATTTTAAAAATTATTCAAAAGACTTGATTCAATATCACTGATGACCAGAAGTCTGGGGAAAAGAACTGATATTGATGTGCTTGGAAAGTTCTACCTTTCCCTGGTCCTCTGTCCGTGTACACAAGAACTTATTTAAAGGGGAAGTGAATCTTGTGATATGAGGCTAGAAAATACCTTCGACCTCTGGGCATCTGGGATGATGCATCTCCCACCCATCACTATACATCCAGTGCTTTACTCTGAATTCATCACCTGTCATTTATGAAGGAGCTCAACCATATAAATTTATACTTCTTGAACCTTAGAGAGTCTTCTGAGAGTTTCATTTGGTTCACATATATCATGTCTCAGCAGTACTACTCTGGTTACCACTATGATAACCAGTGCATCTCCTTGCCACAGTGGGTTATACCTCAAAGTATTATTCTGGTTGTTTTCTATGTTTTCCCCTGTTCCTCTTCACTGTCACTGATACAGCAAGGACTAATATCACTCTCCCAGTCTACATAAAAGTTCAAATAAAGGTACATAAAAATATTCAAAGAAACTTCCAATTTGTGTGTAAAGTGTGTCTCACAAATGTGTATGCCAGTTTTTCCTCTCCTAGAGAGTAAATGAGACAGCATGGGCTAAGTAAGAAGAAATTGCATAGCAGAGACTCAAATGGGAGAGAAAGAACAGAATGGGAGGAGTGAACTTTTTATCACAATAACCAGACAGATGAATAAAAGGGATTCAAAGGAGGGGCTATCCTTGAGTGCAGATTTTTCTTCCCTTACCCCTCCCAACTCATAACCTAGGGACAATTCCCCTTTCAATAATATTGAACTAAGTCTTGGATGTGGCTCAGTGGACAGTACTTACCTAGCATATGTGAGGCCCTGGATTCAATCCCCTATCCCTATCCCTGACCAAAAGGTATAGATGGGAGACTTGAAAGGAGAATCTCAATATTGGAAGGGTAGAATGGAATAGGACCAGTTGGGAGTATCCTTCTTAAGCAGAACAACAGTAGACACATATTTATTGTTCCAAATTCATTTAAGGAACTATGTGAATAGGATTAAGTTTAGCTACTTGTGACTAAACCTCCCAAATAATAGTGCCTTAAACACTTAAATGAAGTGCATCCCTCATATAAAGGAAATCAGCAAATGCATATAATCTTTCTTAATCACTCTGCCAGTCCTCTTCCATCTTATGGTCTCAGAGAGCAATATGAGTTCTAGTCTTTATGTCTCTGTTCCAGGTAGTAGGAAGAAGGAAAGAAAGAAGATGAGACAATTCTTCCCTTTAAGCAAACTTCCTGAGAGTTTCGCATGAATTTTCCAATTACATCTGTTGAACAGCATTTAGTCATACTTGGCTGTTAGGGAGGCAGAGAAATTATAGTATTTACTCAGAGAAGCAAAAACTATGAGCTCTATTTCTAAATAAGGGAAAAGAGATATTGGAGGATAAGTAAATGTCTGATAATCACAGTGATCTTTTATTTACAATAGAGTAGGAGATGGGTAGATTAGAGGAAGAAAAATAAAAGAACAGAAATAATGAATACATTCTTGGCATTTTATGCTTTTTAAAAAATTGGTGCACTATAATTATACATAATAGAGGAATTCATTATGCCATATTTGTATAGGAACATAACATAATTTTGTCAATCTCATTCCCAAGGACCTTCCCTTCCCTTCTCCTTCTTGCTCACTTCTACTGATTTTCCCTCTATTATTATTAGATTAATTATTACATTATAATTATATATATGAGTAGAATTAATTGTGGTATATTCATACAAAGACACAGCACAATTTGGTAGGTTTAATTCCCCAGTGCTGTCCCATGCCCTCTCTTCTTCCCTCCCTCTTGATCATCTTCCTCTATACTATTGGTCTCCCTTCTATTTTTGTGAGATACCTTTTCTTCTTTTTAAAATATTTTTAGTTGTTGATGGATACAATAACTATATTTTTTTTAATCTAGTGCTAAGAACAAAACCCAGTGCCTTACAGGTGCTGGGCAAGTTCTCTGCCACTGAGCCTCAACTTCAGCCTCAAAGATCCCTTTTCTTTTTCCATTTTTTTCTCCCTAGCTGCCACATATGAGAAATTACATTTAACCCTTGATTTTCTGAGTTTGGCTTATTTCAGTTAGCTTGATGTTCTCCAACTCCATCCACTTACCTGCAAATGCCATAATTTCATTCTTCTTTATGACTGAGTAAAACACCATTCTGCATATATACCACATTTTCTTTCTTTTGGGGGGGGCAGTACCAGGGCTTCAACTCAGGAGTATTCAACCACTGAGCCACATCCCAGCCCTATTTTGTATTTTATTTAGAGACAGGGGCTCACTGAGTTGCTTAGCACCTCACTTTTGCTGAGGCTGGCTTTGCACTCACGATCCTCCTGCCTCAGCTTCCTGAGCTTCTGGGATTATAAGCACACACTACTGCACCTGGTTTACATTTTCTTTATTCATTCATCTGTTGGCAGACACCAAAGCTGGTTCCATAACTTGGCTATTGTGAATTGTGCTGCAGTTAACACTGTTGTGCCTATATCACTACAGCATGCTGATTTTAGTTCTTTTTGATAGATATCAAGGAGTGGAATAGCAGGGTCATGAGGTGGGTCCATTTCTAGTCTTTTAAAGAATTTTCATACTTCTTTCCAAAGTGTGTGTAGTAATTTGCAGTCCTACCAACAATGTATAGTTGTACCTTATTTTCCACATCCTCACTAGCAATTATTGTTATTTGTATCCTTTTTTTAAATTTATTTATGTTGATTCATTGTACACAAATGGAGTGCAGCTGTTGTTTCTCTGATTGTACACAAAGTAGAGTCACACCATCTGTGCATTCATACATGTACACAGGGCAATGATGTCTGTTTCACTGTTATTATTCTTACCCCCGACCCCGACCCCACCCCTCCCTTCCCTCTATGCAATCTATCCTTCCTCCATTCTTGCCTCCCTTCCACCCTGCATTATGCATCATCATTCACTCATCAGAGAGATCATTTGGCTTGATGCTTGCCATTCTGAGTGAGATAAAACCCTAGTGTTGTTTTGATTTGCATTTTCCTGAATGCTAATGATCATTACCTTATTCTTATATATTTCTTCACCACTTGTATTTATTCTATTGAGAAATGGCTGTTTAGATCATTTGCCATGAATCAGGTTATTTATTGCTGTTACTGTTTTTTGGTGTAAAGTCTTTTAGTTCTTTATTTATTCTGAATATTAATCCCCTGTCAGAAAAGTAGCTGGAAAAAATTTACTCCCATTCTGTAGGCTTTCTCTTCACACTCTTGTTTCCCTTGCTGTGCAGAAGCTATTTAATTTTATGCCATCCCACTTATTAATTCTTTGCTTTATTTCTTGGGTTTGAGAAGTCTCAATATGTTTTGAGTGTTGACCCTACATTTTCTTCTAGCAGTTGCAATGTTTATGGTCTAATTCCTAGGTCTTTGGTCCACCCATAATAGCCTCAAGGAATAAAATATACTACCTCGGAATAAATTTAATCAAGGAGGTGAAAGATCTCTTCAATGAAATTTGTAGAACCCTGAAGAGAAAAAATATTGTTGAAGAACTTAGAAGATGGAACAACCTCCCATGTTCTTAGATAGGTAGAATTAATATTGTCAAAATGGCTAAATCACCAAAAGTGATCTACAGGTTCAATACAATTCTCATTGAAATATCAATGATGTTCACAGAACTAGAAAAAATAGTCCTAAAATTCATATGGAAGAATAAGAGACCCAGAATAGCCAAAACAATACTGAGCAATAAGAAAAATGCTGGATGCATCACAATACTCGATCTCAAATTATACTACAGAGTTTTAGTAACAAAATCAGAATGGTGGCACATGCCTTTACTCCTGTGACTCTGGAGGCTCATGCAGGAGGATCACAAGTATAAGGCCAGCCTCAGCAATTTAACAAGTTCCTATGCAACTTAGTGAGACCCTGTCTTGAAATAAAAAGCAAAAAGGGCTGGTGATGTTGATCAGTGTTTAAGCACACCTGGGTTCAATCCCCACTACCCAAGAAAAAACAAAAACCAAAAAAATGAAAAATAAGCAAACAATCAAATGAAAGACTGAAACATGAAGAACAATGGAATAGAAGAGAAGACACAGAGACAGATTTGCATAGCTACAGTAATCTGATCCTTGATAAAGGTAACAGAAACATGTTGGAGAAAGACAGGCTTTTGAATAAATGGTGCTGGGAAAACCTGATATCCATGTGTAGAAGAATGAAACAAGATCCGTATCTCTCACCCTATACAAAAATCAACTAAAAGTGGCATTTATGCTTTTTAAAAGCATAGAATTATACTAGAATCATACTTAGAATTATACTAAATAAAGTCAGTGCCAGATATGGAAATAGACATATAAATAGCATTTTTTTTGCAGTGCTGGGGATTGAACCCAGGGCCTTGTGCTTATGAGGCAAGAACTCTACCAACTGAGCTATATCCCCAGCCCCTGGGCAATTTTAATATATTTGTATTACTATATTAAATGCAGTAATGCATTATGCAGTACAACGTGGAATGCCTGTTGTGGGACCAGGCAATAAACATAGATTCAGAACTTGAGCCTGAGCAAGGAGGGTTGCAGTCAGAGCCAGACACATAATCTTCATGACCTGATGCAAAACGAAGATGTAAAACTCTCATTCAAAAAGGACATTGTATTATTACAAGTAAATGATGCACACTTAGTGTAACAAGAAGCAGAATACATGCATGTTACATCTGTCTCCTCAGCTCACATACATATTCCATTTGCTAATGAAGTCTCAAGGGGCTTCATTCATAAAATGCAAGTTCAAAGATAAAATTATTAAGAATTTCTAAACAGTGAAAGTAGGGAATTAAAACAATGGCAAGGCCCTTCTGAGCATGGAGCCCTGTGTTACTGCACAGGTCACATACCCATGAAGCTAGGCTGGGGAAGTACTATTCATATCTGCCTTCAAGAAAGGACTCTGCTCAGTCTGACATGGTGGTGCACACTTGTAATCCCAACTCAAGAGGCTGAGACAAGAGAATTACAAGTTTGAGGCCAACCTGTCTCAAAAAATAAATAAATAATAAGAGCCTCTGAAGATGTGACTCAATCGTAGTAAAGCACCCCTGGGTTGGACACCTAGTACTAAAAAACAAACAAGCAATAAAGGACTCCATTTAGATGTGAAGAGTATAATTAGCTGACAGCCTCTAGATGGGATTTTCTTCAGAATCTGTTTCAGCTTTATCACTGACTTCACAATGTGATGAGAAAGCAAATGCAGGCAATGAATGATCACACCAATCAACAGTTAAAAGAACAGTTACAGGAAGTTAAAGATCATTTCTATGAAGAGATAGAGATTCTGAAATAAAACAAACTGAACTCCTGGAAATGAAGGAAACAATAAACCAAATTAAAAACTGAATAGGCACCATAACCAACAGGCTGGATCACCTGGAAGACAGAACCTCAGACATTGAAGACAAAATATTTAATCTTGAAAATAAAGTTGACCAAATGGAGAAGACGGTAAGAAGTCATGAACAAAGCCTACTAGAATTATGGGATATCAGGAAAAGACCAAATTTGAGAGTTATTGGGATTGAGGAAGGCACAGAGATAAAAACCAAAGGAATGAATAATCTATTCAAAGAAATAACATCAGAAAATTTCCCACATCTGAAGAATGAAATGGAAAATCAAATACAAGAGGCTTACAGGATACAAAATGTACAAAACTACAACATGTCAACACCAAGGCACATTATAATGAAATTACCTAACATAAAAAATAAAGATAGAAAAGCATCAGATTACATTCAGGGGGAAACCAATATGGTTATCAGCAGATTTCTCAACACAGACCCTAAAAGCAAGAAGGGCCTGGAAAAACATATTTCAAACTCTGAAAAAAAATGGATGCCAACCAAGAATTTTATATCCAGCAAAACTTACCTTCAGATTTGAAGATGAAATAAAATCCTTCCATGAGAAACAAAAGTTAAAAGAATTTACAAATAGAAAGCCAGCACTACATAGCATTCTCAGCAAAATAATCCATGAGGAAGAAATGAAGAACAACATATTAAAAAGATAGCTCACCATGATCAAGTGGGTTTCATCCCAGGGATGCAAGATTGGTTCAACATCTGGAAATCAATAAATGTAATTCATCACATCAACAAACTTAAAGTTAAGAACCACATGATTATTTCAATAGATGCAGAGAAAGCATTTGATAAAACACAGCACCCCTTCATGCTCAAAACACTCAAAAAAATAGGGATGGTAGGAACATTCCTAAACATTGTAAAAGCTATCTATGCTAAGCCTACAGCCAACATCATTCTAAATGGAGAAAAGTTGAAAGTATTCCCTTTGAAAACTGGAACGAGGCAGGAATGACCTCTTTCTCCACTTCTATTCAATAATGTCCTTGAAATGCTAGCCAGAGCAATTAGACAGACCAAAGAAATTAAAGGGATACGAATAGGAAAAGAAGAGCTCAAACTATCCCTTTTTGCTGATGACATGATTCTTTATTTAGAGGAGCCAAAAAACTCCACCAGAAAACTTCTGGAACTCATAAATGAATTCAGAAAAGTAGCAGGATATAAAATTAATGCTCACAAATTGAATGCATTTTTATTCATAAGTGATTAATCTTCAGAAAGAGAAATTAGGAAAGCTACCCCATTCACAGTAGCCTCGAAAAAAAAAAATTGGGAATCAAACTAACAAGAGGTGAAAGACCTCTACAATGAGAACTACAGAACATTAAAGAAATAAAGAAAATCTGAGAAGATGGAAAGATCTCCCATGTTCTTGGATAGGCAGAAGTAATATTGTCAAAATGGCCATACTACCAAAGGCACTATACAAATTCAATGCAATTCCAATTAAAATCCCAATAACAGACCTCATAGAAATAGAGCAAGCAATCATGAAATTCATTTGGAAGAATAAGAGACCCAGAATTGCTAAAGCAATTCTTGGCAAGAAGAGCAAAGCAGGAGGTATCACAATACCAGACCTTCAACTATACTACAAAGCAATAGTAACAAAAATGGCATGGTATTGGCACCAAAATAAGCAGGTAGAGCAAATGGTACAGAATAGAGGACACAGAGACAAACCCACATAAATACAGTTTTCTCATACTAGACAAAGGCTCCAAAAACATACAATGGAGAAAAAGAGAGCCTCTTCAACAAATGGTGCTGGGAAAACTAGAAATCCATATGCAGCAAAATGAAACTAAACCACTACCTCTCACCCTGCACAAAACTCAACTCAAAATGGATCAAAGACCTAGGAATTGGGCCAGCGACCCGGCAGCTAATAGAAGAAAAAGTAGGTCCCAATCTTCATCATGTGGGTCTAGGACCAGACTTCCTTAACATGACTCCCTAAGCACAAGAAATAAAAGCAGTAAACAATAATTGGGACAGATTCAAACTAAAAAGCTTTTTCTCAGCAAAGGAAACAATCAGCAATGTGAAGAGAGAACCTACAGAATGGGAGAAAATCTTTGCCACACACACAACAGATAGAGCACTAATCTCCAGAATATATAAAGAACCCAAAAAACTTTACCCCAAGAATACAAATAACCCAATCAATAAATGGGCTAAGGAAATGAGCAGACACTTCACAGAAGAGGATCTATAAGCAATCAACAGATAAATGAAAAAATGTTCAACATTCCTAGTAATAAGAGAAATACAAATCAAAACCACCTTGAGATTCCATCTCACCCCAATTAGAATGTCTATTATCAAGAACACAAGCAACAATAGGTGTTGGCGAGGATGTGGGGAAATAGGTACATTCATACATTCCTGGTGGGGTTGCAAATTGGTGCAGCGACTCTAGACAGCAGTGTGGAGATTCCTTCAAAAACTCGGAATGGAGCCACCATTTGACCCAGCTATCCTTCTCCTTATCCTATACCCAAAGGACTTAATATCTGCAAACGTGAGTGATGCAGCCACATCAATGTTTATAGCAGCCCAATTCACTATAGGTAGATTATGGAACCAACCTAGATGCCCTTCAATAGAGGAATGGATAACGAAACTGTGGTATATATATATATACACAATGGAATATTACTCAGTCATAAAGAATAATAAAACTATGACATTTGCAGGTAAATGGATGGAATTGGAGAAGATCATGTTAAGTGAAATAACAATCCCAAAAAGCCAAAGGCTGAATGGTTGACGACACATAGCGGGGGTGGGGGGAGGCATGGGAAGAATGGAGAAGGGATGGATTGTATAGAGGAAAATGAGGGGTGGGGAGAGGTGGAGCAGGAAAGATAATAGAATGAGACAAACTTCTATACCGTATGTATGTGCATATATATGCAAATTGTATGATTCTCCTTTGTGTACAACCAGAAAAATGATAGTTGTACTCCATTTGTGTACAATGACCTAAAATTTAAAAATTAATTAATTAATTTTTAAAAAAAGAAATAACTTTAGTGATGTTAGTGAGCATGTATCAAACCACATAATCATACTTCCTGGTTTTCATAATGTGCTGTGGTTATATATAATGTTACCTTTGGGGTACACTTGATGAAGGATACAGAGGGATTTCTCTGTAATATTTTGCAAGTTCCTGTGAATCTATAATTGTTTCAAAATAAAAGCTTAAATTTTTATTTTGTGTTTCAGGGATTGACTCATCCTATACATTTTTTTTGTTCTTTTTAGTTATACATGACAGTAGAATGTATTTTAACATATTATACCTACAGGGTCATCCTATACATTTTGCTTTACACAATTGAGACCACACTTGATTTAAATATTTTATTATGGTGGGTTTTTTCCACTCAATCTTTTTTTTTGGAGGGGGGGTGCTGGGGATTGTACCCAGGGGCTTGCAAGGCAAGCACTTTACCAACTGAGCTATATCCCCAGCCCTCCACTCAATCTTATATAGTCATTTTTGCAGGCCATGATTACATCTGACCAACTCTACTTCTACCACTGACATTCAGATCACCTGGTGTTTCAGTTATTTGACACAATAACCACCTCATTTTGCTGATGATTTTGTACATCAAAACTTGAGACAAATTTGACTGCTTCTTGCTTGGAACTAATTATGTTGCAGCCAGGTGTCATCCAGGGCTTTAATTATCTGAAGGCTCATCTGGGTTGGACATCCAAGATGGTGCACTCACGGGCATGATAGTTATTGGTGAATTTCAGCTGCAATCTGATCTTGGATTGTTGACCAGAGTATCTAACACATGACCTGTCCAGCATGGGAATCTCAGATAGTCAAACTTCTGTGTGGTGAGAAATATCAACCAGAACAAACATCCCAAGAGAATCAGGTAGAAACTTCATGACCTTATATGACTGTCAGTCTTTCCTGGCTGTAATGACAAACACCTTAGACTTGGTAACTTATAAACACCAGAAATCTATTATTCACAATTCTGGTGGCTAGAAAGTCTAACACCAAGATGCTAGCACATTCAGTGTCTGGTGAGAGTCCGTTTCTCATTGCCTTCTATGTGTGTTCATATGGTAGACATGGCAGAAAAGGCAAATGGCTCCCTCAGCCTCTTTTCCTTTTTAATTTTTTGGCAATACTGGAGATTACACTCAGGGGCATTCTACTACTAAGCTTCATCTTCACCACACCCCCTTTATAAATTTTAAGACAGGATCTCATCATGTTTCCTAAGCTGGCCTTGAACTTGTGATCCTCCTGCCTCAGCCTTCGAGACCTAATCACTTCCCAAAGGCACCATCTCATAATACTGTCACCACCAAGGTTAGGTTAAATATATGAATTTTGAGGAAACACAAGATCATAGCAATGACTTAGCTTCAAAAGTTGCATGGCATCACTTCTACCAAACTCTATTGTTTGAATTAGCCCCAATATCACTGAAACTCAAGGATAAAGGTCTCTACAGTCTGTCACAAACAACCAGTATTATTGTTCTAAAATTAAAGTCAAATTGTCATATTTCTCTGTTCAAAACTTCAAATGGTTTCCTCTCCCTCAGAAAAAACAATTCCTTAGCATAGTACATAATTCTGATAAGATTTGCCCCCAACATTTCCCACTATTTCCCCCATTGCTCACTCCACTACAACATTGTCTATGCTATTCCTCAAAAAAGCCACACATATTTCTAGCATTATTTCTTTGCAATTGCTGTTTTGTTTTTCTTTGCCTGGAATGCTCTTCCCCTACCTATCTTCTTGGCTCTGCCTCTCAATTTCACTGATGTCTCTACTCAAGTGTTACTATATGGGAGAGACCTTCCCTGGCCATCTTATACAAAATATACATTGTCCTATTACTCTCTTTCCCTTTACTCTGCTTGATTTTTCTTCAGAACACTTTTATCATCTGAAATATTACATATCTCTTCATTGAATGGTGGTTTTCTCTGCCCATTCTTCTCTCCCATTAAATCTAAGCTTTAGCAGGGCTCAGTGGTGCACACTTGTGACCCCAGTGGTTTGGAATGCTGAGGCAGGAGGATCAGCAATTTTGTGAGGCCCTAAGCAACTCAGCAAGACCCTGTTTCTAAATAAAATATAAAAAAGGGCTGGGGATGTGGTTCAGTGGTAAAGAAGTCCTGGGTTCACACCTCGGTACTCATGTCCCCAAAATCTAAGCTTTTTTGAGGCAGAGACTATCTATTCTGCCTCTGATATATCTGCATTCAGAACAGTGCCTAGAATAGAAAAGGTGCTTAATAAATATTTCTTAAATGAATCAGTAGATTAAGACAGCCATGATAGTTCCTGAATAAAATATATATCATCATTTTTAATGGCTACAGTCATCATTTTTAAATGGGTAAACAAAAAAGAATTTAACAAATCCCCTTTGGTCACTTATATAACAATGGACCTGCTTATAGCTAAATTTCTTCTTTTAATTATTTCCTTAGGATAATTCCCTCAAGTTCAATTACTAGGTTGAAGGGCATATTTTTAAATGTTTTAATTGTATTTTACCCTCAAATGTACTACTGTAATTTATACTTCTGTCAGCAACAAATGAGAGGGCTTATTTTCCCAGCATACCAGTTCATAATACTATTAAAACACTGTTCATTGTAAAGCCAAATAGTGTTGCATAATTGTACAATATTTTCTTCTTTCTGGTTTCAAGGTCCTGATCACTGTGCCACAAAAAGGAGAATTTGGTTAGTGCTGAGATCAAATGGATTCACGTTTCTTAAATGTAACAAATTGCTCAGTAATACCACATTTTTGTTTGTTTGTCTGATTCTCTTTTTTTTCTTTTTCTTTTTCCTTTTTCCCATTGTTGGAGAACTAACACTCATGCAAGGTAGGCAAGCACTCTATCACTGAGCTATACCCCCATCCTTGACTTTCTTTAATTAAGAGGATAATAATTGCCTTCTTTAGAAGAAAAGAAATATTTTTCCTCCCATCTTAGGGCCATGGCTAAGACCCCTATAACAAAAGACAGATTAGTAAGAGAAGGCATACACATTTTTCTAACATAAATTTTACACAGGAGTCTTCAGAAACTAAGACTAAATAAATAGGTAGATGTGTATTTTTATGCTTAAGTTTGAAGTGTAGATAATCATAAATGGAGAACAAAAGGGGTGATATAATGGTAATAAACTTGGTGGGTAGCAAGATCTGCTTATTCAGATCCTCCCCTCTGTCTGTATACTCTTGAAGATACGGGCATTTTCTTCAGGAATAAAGACAGCACCACTTGCATGGGGGTCTTATGATCTGCTTCACAGATAAATGGCAAGGGGAAGGTGAGAGTGGCCTTCCTGCTTCAGCTGTTTTCTCAAAGGCCAAAGTGCAATATTTTAAGGTAGTATGTTCTAAACTCCATCTTTTTACTTATCATAGTGTTAATATCTTCAAATTTACTTATTCTATATCTCCATTGGGGAATTCACTCCATTCTTATAGCCCACTGAATAATAAATTGGTCTATTTACTTTCTGGACTGATGACTGATGGGCACTCAGATTATTTCATTGGATTTCTAGACAGTTCCTTTAATGAAACAGTCTTCCTAGTTTTCAGCCTCATTTTTTTCTGGAGTGTATCCTCAAATTACCTTTCAGAAAAATAGGTAAACTTTTTTGTTTATATGAAGATGATTTTCTTTTGGTTTCATAATTATAACTAATCTTGATAAAGAATTTTTGGTTTGAAATACTTTTTCCTCTGAACTGATTTTTCACCAACACAATACTGAAAAAACTCAAATCTGCAGAAGAGTTAAACAAGCATTTTGCTTAGCACCAACATACCCTCCACACAGATTCACCAGTTCACAATCATAAAAATGATTGTGTGTGTGTGTGTGTGTGTGATGTGTGTGGCCACATTTTGATTATTTGTTTGGATCTTTCCACAATTATTTAAAATAAGTTGAAGTGCTTATGAACTTCAACCTGTATCTATGAATAAGAATGTTCTCCAACATCATCCATTTACCTGCAAATGCCATAATTTTATTCTTCGATGTTGGAGACTGTTGTGCTAAGTGAGATTAGCCAATCGCAAAAATCCAAAGGCCGAATGGTCTCTTTGATAAGTGAATGATGATGCATAATGCTGGGTGGAAGGGAGGCAAGAATGGAGGAAGTCTATATTGCATAGAGGGAAGGGAGGGGTGAGGTCGGTTTGGGGGTGTTATAATAATAACAGAATGAGACAGACATCACTGCCCTGTGTACATGTATGAATGCACAGATGGTGTGACTCTACTTTGTGTACAACCAGAGAAACAATAGCTGTACTCCATTTGTGTTCAATGAATCAAAATTAAATAAATTAAAAAAAATGTTCTCCCCCATGACTGTAGTACCTAAATATGAAACTTAGGGAAATTAACATTAATCAAAAGTATCTTATGTACACTTCATATTTAAATTTCCTAAATTGCCATATATCTAGAGCTATTTAATCTTTCAAACCAGAATCCAACAAATCAAGTTTTACACACAGTCTTTAGCCATATCATATTTATTCTCTTAATCTTTTTTTTCTGGTGATGGAACTCAAGACCTTTATTCATGACAGGCAGGCATTCTACAACTGAGTTAAACTCACAGCCTTATTCTTTTAATCTCTAACAGTTTTCCTGCCTTTTAGTTTTTCACAATATTAACTTTTGAAAGTGCAGTTGTTTTTTTTTTAAATATTTTATCTCTAGATCTGTCTGGTTGTTTCCTTGTGATTACATTTAAGTTAAATATTTCTAGTATGAGGTTGTAGACTTATTGCATCACATCAAAGGATATATTAGATTAGTGATGACTAGTGATCTGAAGTTGAATCATTTTGTTCAAGTGGTGACTGCCAGATCTCTTATTTGTAAAGTAATATTTTTCCTTTATAGTTAATAAAACAATTGTGGAGTGATACTTGAAGACCTTGTGAATAAAACGTCTCTCCATAATCTTTTGAAGTTTTCAGTACCTACTGAGATTCTTGCTCCAATCAATTATTATAAGAGTGGTGTTTTTTTGAAAAATAATTTCTTCTACATTTACTGACTGACATTTTTCTGTAAATAAGAGCTTTCTATTTTAATCCCTTTCTTTTTATGGTTTATTAACTTATTTCTTCTTCTTCTCCTTCTCCTTCTTTTGCAATTCTGAGGATTGAATCCAATGATATTCAACCCATGAGCTACATCTCCAGCCCATTTCATTTTCTATTTTGAGAAAGGGTCTCACTAAGTTGCCCAGGCTGACCTAAAACGTGTAATCTTCCTGCCTTAGGTTCCTGAGTAACTATGATTACAGGCATACACTACCACACCTGGCTTTATAATTTCTTTTGATGCTCAAGTTGTTCCAATTTTGTTACTCAACATTACTTATGGCAAACATGTGCCCTTTGATTGGAAATAGCATCTGGACTGAGAGTCAGTTAAAAATTATAAATAATTGAATCAACCATAACTTTGGGCTTCCATTAATGTAGTGACTTCTAATGTGATCCCTAGATACTTTAAATGAGGAATTATAAAAATCATTACCTCCTATGGGGTATAAGACTGCTAACATCTTGTCTGATGTAAATCTTATTCTATTTTATAAAAATACCACGTGGGAGACTAAAGAGAATAGCTGAAGTCCACTATTTGGACAGCTCTATGATCGGCCCCAATGACCCCCATGGAAGGTAAACACTGCCCACTGACCTGCTCGCAAGTTGTGGTTTCTGTTCTATATCACTTTGAGCAAAATGATGCCAAGTATAGGGAGTTTTGTGGGTCTGAAGGTTTGATAAAGCCCACAAAGACTCCCTAATGGGAGATGCACAATTTTAAGAAGAATATGCAGAGAAATCTCACTTCTGTCCCTTCCCCTAACATCCCACTCTCACCCATTTCAGAGGTTTCAGTTCATGGTCACTTGGTCCCAATATTTATGCATCTGTGCCAAGGCTGTAAACTATGGTGGAAACATGTAGCAGAGAAAACCTATTCATCTCATGGTGGTCAGAAAACAAAGAAACAAAAAGAGGCTGGGTATCCCAATATACCCCTCAAAAGCACACCCCAATGACCTAATTTCCTCCGACTAGTGCCGCAACCTCCTAATAGTGCCACAGGCTATGAACTAATTCTTTAGCATATGGGCCTATGGCAGACATTGAAGATACAAACCATAACAATAATTATCAGTGTTTTCAGAAAGAAACCAAACACTTACAATAGAGCCAATAATCCAAGTTAGAGTAGAAGAAAACTGTTCTGTCATAGGGATTAATAAAAAACTCAAAATTTAAAAATCACAGAATTTGTATTACACACACACACACACACACACACACTTAAACACACATACATTATCCTCACAAAATTGCTTAGTTTCAGGGATAAAGAAAACAATTTCCTGTAAGTATTCTGGAAATGAAGATCTATTTAAAAAGATGTTAAATAAGGCTGCCAAATACAAATTACCCAAATTAATATTTAGAAAACATCATCATCTCAACTAAATTAACCAAGAGAGTTCTTCATGGATGAAATGTTTCCAATTCATTTAAATATATAACTGTATTGGTGGAAGAATTATGTATGAATATTACAAATAATTTTTTAAAAAGACTTATGGTTTGAATCTGAAATGTCCCCTAAAAGTTTATGTGTTATGACTTGGTTGCCAATGCAGCAATGTTCAGAGATGTGGGCCTTAGGAGGTGATTGGATCATGAGGGCTCTAACCTTATCAATGGATTAACTGCTAAATGGGCTATTGGGAACTGGTGGAAACTTTAGGAGGTGGGGCTTAGTTGGAAGAAGTATGTCACTGGGGTTGTGCCCTTGAAAGGTATATTTTGTCCCAGGCTTCTTTGTCCCTCCTTCCTTCCCTCTCTCTCTCTGCTTCCTGGCCACCATAAGCTGAACAGCTTTCCTCTGCCATGCATTTCCCCTTACCACAGGTTTAGAAACAATGGAGTTAATTGACCATAAGCTGAAACTTATGAAATTGTGAACCAAAATAAATCATTTCTTCTTTTAAGTTGATTTTTTCAGGTATTTTGTCACAGCAATGGAAAGCCAACTAACACAAAGACTACTGGAAGCTGCACACAGAAGCACACTTCTGTAATTCAGCTACTCAGGAGGCTGCGACAGAAGGATCATAAGTTAGAGGCCAGTCTGGGCAACTTAGCAAGACCCTGTATGAAAATAAAATTTAAATGAAAAGAAGATAATTGTTGAGTAAATCATAATGTATGTTATAATTATATAATGTAGCTTTTAAAAATTAAAATGTGAATATGCACTGAGTAATCATTATACATCAGGTACTAAACTAAGTGTTATATACGTTTGCTCATTTAATCCTCACTTCAACACTGCTTCAGCCTCACTTCCCTTTGCCCCTCTGTTCTATGCCCTAATGGCTGATGTTTCAATTGGCTTCCTTGTCATCTAGTTTGGGGTTGGATTAGGTCTATGGATAGGATCAGTAGAAGACTGGAGGGAGGGAGGACATGAAGGCTGGTATTTATTTTCCTGGCATCCACCCTGCAAGTTCTGTGGGTTGGGTGCACCCTGAACTAAAAGGCACAACTTGTGTTAGGCAGCCTTTTCCAAAAAGGTCCTTAGTCTGTGATGCTTTTACCTCTTTCTTTGAATAATTCCTAACTTTGGCCTCCCTATACCTATTTATTATTCTAGCTTCCCTCTGCCCCTTATTCACATGGTAGGAAGCCAGATCTTTTCAAAACTCAATCTGGGCATAATTCCTTACTTAAATATCTTGCAGTGTTCTTTGGATAAAGGTAAAGGATTCTTTTCAGTGTTAGAGTGGAATCCAGGACCTTGTGCATATTGGGCAAGAGTTCTACCATTGAGCTATATTCCTAGCTCCAGACCAAGGGTCTTCCTTAGCTCAGCTGGCCTCAGCGGCCTTGTCTCCAGTGCTTATCCCTTACCATAGATACACTGGCTGGATTTTAGTTGCCCCAATGAACCATGCTTCTTTCTACCATAGGTCCTTTGTTCACATTGTTTTTTCTCTTTGTAACTTTTTTACATTTCCTCACCCAAAGGTAATTTCCAGTGTGGTCAGAATATATCTGTTAAATAAAACTTGTGGAGGCCATGGATTTGGACTGGGTACCTGCACTGCTTCCAACAAACCAAACCAATATAGAATTTAATCACAGTAATTGGATTTTGGTTGATGGCAGGAGGCCCTGTAGCCAAGTAACTAAACTGTAACAAATTAACTAAACTGTAACCAATTGAATGGTTGGCTCGGCTATGGCCAATCAGGTTGTCCTCTATATCTCACTTCTACTTTTCAATGAACTCTGTCAGATTCCATTGTTGGTTGGAGCTCTCAAAACCTGCCTGGTTTGGGGAGCTGCCTGAATCTTTTTTGTTTTTTGTTTTTTTTTCTTTGCTCACAAAGCTCTCCTAATTGGGCTAGAGAATTTTCCCTTTTAACACACCCTAACACTTTCTTATCACTATGGATCTTTCCAACCTAACCAGTTGGTTAGGGTTTGTATTTAGACATCAAGCTTGCGGTTGAGTATCTCCTCTACTAGACTGTTGGAATGATAATGGCCTCTGTCTTGTGTTACCTACTTATCTCCCGAACCTTGCCTTAGCAATAGTGTGAAATCACATATTTGAATGAAAAACAAAATGAAAGCAACGTGAATAAGAAGAGAAGTGGGCAGAATCACATTAGAAAGAGCTGGCTTCTTTATGATTTCGTCTCTCATTGCTTCAGAGTCTAACGAGATAAAAATGATCCCAATTTAGTTCAGAGTTTTTGAGTCCTTTTCTAGGTGATAAAAGCTATTGAATCCGGAAAAATATTGCATCTATATTTCTTCCAGCTTGTTCAACAAGATATTTGTTACAGAATGAGGGTGGTCAGGCAGGTGAAACTTTTATAGGTGGGAGTACATATCTAGTTAACTTCTTGGAGTACCCATCATTTACCCTGAATTCATATCATACTTTCATCTATTTTTGAGAGTTCCAGTGATGACAAATTCAGTTTTAGTGGGATAAGAAAAAGTGGAAATTTAAGAAAGAGATAAAACTAGCAAGACAGAAGAGTGGCTGCACAATAAAGTGTAGGCACTACATATCACTTTCAGGAGAATGGGAAAACACGTTTTCTTTTTGTTTCTGTGCGTTAGCTATCCTTTGACTTTCACTTTTATATTGCTGTCCCACTTAGTCTGTGATAACTGAGTTATTTTTCCTGCCCACTTGTTTCAATTAAGCACTTCAGCTTGAGGAAAAAAAAAAAAATAAAAAACCCCCAAATAAAAGAGCTCCCCCCCCCCCCAAGTGACAGTTTCCACACCACCCCTCCCCTCTCCAGGGAGATCGCACGGCTGCGCAGACCTCACCTGGCCCTAAGTGACATCACAAAGGGGACAGACCAAGTGCAACCAGGGCGGTGGTTTCAAGACCCTGCCCACTGCGTTCCTTTCTTTCAGATACTTGATTTTTCAAGACTCTTGCCGCCCATATCCCTCTTAATTGAAACGTGAGAATGAAAGCAACAGGTTAAGAACCCACGGGGCCACACCTACACCTACTCTGCTACTCTCGCCTGGCCACCGCCTTCCCCTCTGCAGTGGTATCGCTTGGCCACTACCAACGGCAGAGCTCTCCGCGCACGCGCCGTGGCCGGCAGGCGGGAAAGGCGGAGCTAGGCCACACCAGCGCCTCATCTCCCCGCCTCCTAATGGGTTGGGCCCGCCCTCCCGGCCTCTGAGAGTGCCGACCCCTGACTGCAGGGCCCACAAGGCAAGCGCCGGTAGGGGAGGGTTAGGGGTGGCAGGACGCCTCTGCCAGCGTCCCGCGAACCCAAGAACCATGAACACCTACAGCTTGGCCACCTCTGGCGGCGGCGGCAGAGGCAGAGGCAAAGACAACGGCTTCGGAGGCAGTGAAAGGGGGCGTGAGGCGGGGCTAGCTCCTAAAGCCCCGGGCTTCCCTGCCGAGGTCCAGAACACAGACATTAGCATGGGTTCAGGCTCGAGCAACTCCGAGTGGAGCAGCCACTCCGAGTGGCGGACCCTCTCCCAACCACATTCTGATGTCCAGTCTAATGTGTCCATCGAGAACCCTGCTGAGTCCTGGAGCTCCAGTGTGCCTTCCCACCTCAGCACTAGTTCTGTTCAGAAAACTGATAACAGCCCCACGACTGACCTCTGGAGCTTCAGTACCCAAGGGGTTAAGGATCATGTCCTCACACCTGCCAGTCAGTCAAACACCTTTGATGGGGCCTCCCCAGCCTCCAACCCTGACCCTGACACTCACCGAGAATCGGTAGCAGAAACTATCCTGCCCTTGAGCTCCTCTCAAGTGTCAGTACTTGGGTCCTCCCTGATTTCTATGCCTAGCTCTTTCCACGAGTCAGTAGTAGAGTCCGAGTCACCTTCAGTGTTCGGCACCCCCCGAGGGTCACTACAAGAGTCCGCCCCGACCTTAATGTCCGGCTATCCCTGGGTATTGGTACCAGGACTTCCTATATCCAATAATCCTTCCCAACTGTCGGTACACGCACCTCCTACACCCCATAACTCCCCTCAAGGGTCTGTACATGGGGGCATCGCGCCCTCTCTTGCAGGCTATCCTTGGTTAACAATACCAGTACCTCCTACAATCTATATCCCTTCTCAAATGCCGGTTCAAGGACCTCCGACGCCCAATAACACCTCCCAAATAGTAAAAGGGTCTGCCCCGCCCTCAGCGTTCAGCACTCCCCGGAATTCGGTACATGTACCTCCTGTACCAAATAACACCCCCCGAGTGTCAGTACAAGAGACCGCCCCGCTCTCAGCGCCGGGCTCCCCGCTGGTATCTCTGGAAGGATCAGCTCCGCCCCCGGGCGCTCCCGGAGTGTCAGCAGAAGGGTCCGCCCCGCCCTCACTGCCCTACCCCAGGGTATCGGTAGAAAGATTAGCTCCGCCCCCGGACGCCTGGAGAGAGGGGGTAAAAGGGTCTGCCTGGTCCTCGGAGGTCCCCACACTTATATCCACGCCTCCGCCTCTGGAGAGTATCAACCAAAGCATGGCGAGTCAGGAGAAAGCAAGTACCGCAGGCCACATGTTCGACGTAGTCGTGATAGGAGGCGGCATCTCAGGTCAGTGTGGACCGTAGCGGTGGCCTGAGGGGCCCTGACCAGCCCAGGGTGGGGGACTTGCAATATCACTGCGGTGTTTGGGGGTCTCTCATGTGCTTGGGAGAGTGTAACTGTGGCCAGACTCCAAATCCTACGAGGTGGGAATGGGGGTTGGGTCCGTTTTGCTGGTGGTGTGAACTGGGGGAGGGAGGCACAATTATTTTACTACTATTAAATATTAATATTTAATTAAATTGCTGTGCAGTTACATTTTTGTAGATTTTCTCAGTCCTCAACAGTTCTATACCGTGGGTGTCAAATTTGCCCCGATTTCACAAACCCAAGCAACCGAAGTCTTGGGAGCAGACAGGTTTAATAACTGTCAGGAGATCAAATAGCCTAGCTGGGAAGTGGCTGAACGTTTTTCTCCCATTTAAGACCCTCACTCCTAATTCCTGAGGTGGCTGCTTTGCCTTACGGATTTCACATCCTTTGCTCTAAACAGAACTACGAATTTCTGTAGTATTGAGATAGTAGTAGTAGTAGTCCAATCCTGCTCTTCTCTAAAGCACTTTTCCTTAGAAAATTTGGTAGGTGAAGAGCAGGGACATAGACTCCTTTAGGAATAGGTAAAATTAAGAAATAAAAGGAGGGGTGAACTCTTAGTTTCAACCTACTACTGCCATTTTTTTCAGAACTTGCAGGAAGGTGTAGGGTATTTATTGCCCAAAGGGAATCCCTTTATGAAGCTGGAGCTGAGACCAGGTTTTGCCCTTTTTTTCCGAAGAGCCCTTACTGACTTGCATTTTGTCCCTTGGTTGTGGCTTGGGTTTGTGGTTGATCAAGGGAGTAATGCATGAGGCTTTTTGGTATCTACCTGGAAGCTTCATCATGATTGATTCATTAAATTTCTATATATATTGTTATATTTTGCAAAATGTTTGAAATTTAGAGATTTTGTTGTTTTTCATTCCTAGCTAGAATCCCACACTGACCTGTCTCCTCCCCCCAGATGTTAATAATTTCAGATATATCTACAGGATCTGATTTAGAAAGAGGGGGAAAAGGTGGGAGAGAGTAAATAAGGTGACCCCACAGGAGCCATTTTCATGTGTGATCTTTTGATGAGACTGAACATGATTATAAATTAATTTTGGATACAGATAGCTTTTGACTCAGCCTGTTCAGAACAGTCTTGATAACCAGAGAGGAGATTGACATGAACTGTTGCTTTGCAGTTCCATCCAGTTCAAGAAAAAGTATGCATTTATGTTGGAGCATCAAAGGGTAGCAGATTCCCGTGGAGAGTAAGAAAAAGGAGCATTTCTATTGTTTCACCTTTATTTATTTATTTATTTACTCCTTTAACAAACACTTGTTGACTGGTATTTCCAAACACCTGGTCCTTCTAGGCAGGCATCTAGAAGCAATATGATTGTTGATCACTGGAAAATAAATATGATGATAATTTGTAGTATAAATTGATTAGGAGTTCTGTCTCCTTTTCCATCTACATGCCACACAGTTCAGGGATCTTTCTTGGATTTTATTCCTACCCTTTTCTTTGTCTCCAGTATTCCTTTAAGAGAGTTTGTTCTTTTATTTTTCCTCTGCCTGATTTCTTGATCCTTCTCCTTTCTCAAACTTGACTCCCAATACTTGGTCATTAGCAGATGTGGATTTAGCATGTAGCTGATGAACCTTATGCTTCATGGCCTTACAGCTTGAAGTCTCTTCTCTGTCTTGTGCTAAATAAATAACTAGTTCCATACTGAATCTTCTTTTCACAATTTTTCTATTTTATAAAGAGAATATTCAAATTATATAAGACCCCACAAAATTGGTATCTGTTCATCATTATTAATTATTAATTTGTTCATTTCCATTTGGGAGAAATAGAGGGCATTTCTTGAACAGTAGTTCATGCCCTTATTCCAGAGGCTAGCTTTCTGTCCATCAGTGACAGTGGGAAAAGCACTTGGCTTCCTCTAATGAAATCTCCATCAGTCAGATCTGAGTAATTTTAATACCCAAACTGACCAGAAACATTGTTTTCTGTCTGCAGTGTCTTCCCAGATAATTCAAAACTAAAATAAAAGTAGATGCAAGTCTGGCTTGTGTTAGGTCCCACTATAGATTGGGTATTTCATGAGCCAGTGAGATGCATTTTTCCCATACATTCTTGTGAACTTCAAAACACATCTTTGTATGTGCTTGGCCATATACCCATGAGTTAATCATCTCTGTACGTAAATGCATTTGGATGTTCCTTATAACTTTTTTTGAGACTTGAACACTTGATATTTTACCCATGCATTTATAACATATGACCAATACTTAGCATCTGTAGTGTCATTCCTATACCGTAACACCCAGAAGAGTACATATTCTCAATGATATTACTCAAAATCAATTCACACTAACAAAATTATAACTATCTTTGTATAATTACACATCTTGTTATATCTCCTTTTTGTCATTAATAGAATAAAATGGAATATGTCTTACAGTCACAAAAATCTTCTTTATGTCCATCCACCAGTTAAGTAATTTTATATACTATGTTAGTATTTGAAAAGGGAAACAGTCTTGCTCATTTGTTAGTATAGTGGTTTCTTTTACACACTCTGGTCCCTATCCATCATCACCTATTATCTATCACCAAGAGTTTTTAAATGTTTTTCATATTTTCTGTGACACTTTCAGATTCTGAATTTTTATATCACACTGATTGTTTCTTTTTCCTTCCTTTAACTGAGTTCTTATTCTTGCAAACTTTTGGTTTTGACATGACCTCAAGGTTCTGTGATTCATCATTTTTGGGCTCTTGTGTATTCCTTTCCTCTCTTTCACATTAGAGGACCTCAGCATTCTCTTATCTGTAGAAAGCTCTTTCATCTCTAATTTGAATCATTTTCTTTCTCTGAAATCCTATCCCTTAGAGTATTTTTTCTGGGATATTTAGAAATACTGTAGATTGAACATGTCCAAAAGCTACCATGCCCTTCAATACAGCATCTCTTCCTTAGTTCCTTGGTTCTTTTTTGCAGGGAAGAGGGATACTACCATCCTTTCTATTATTCTTCACACATCCTTTTCTTTTATTCTCTACACTCCCTTATTTTTGGTGGTGTTGGGGATCAAACCCACAATCTGGCACACACTGAGCACATGATCTACTGCAGAGCTACATTCCCAACTCTCCTATACCTTTTTAGCAGGTCTAGATTGTCTTTGTGGCTATTCCTATTCTGCCCTCCTCTACCCCCATTTCTAGGGCAGAAATTTGACCTCTAAATTCTACCTGATTATGATTCTCTTCCCAGTTGTCACTTTTTATAGTAACAGCTCTCCCTTCACATCTATCTTGCATGTAGTATTCTTCCAGACTTGACTTACCTTAAACACTTCTTCTATCACCTTGCTCATCTGTTCAAGACTTTCAGTGGTCTCCTATTACCAGCCTCTCAAGGCCCCTCCATGTTCCCAATTATCTGACCCCACCTTGTTAGTCAAGCAACATTTCCCACTCTACCCCATTTTGGACTTTAAATTTAGTCATGCTGCCTCTTGTTCTCAGTGCCACACTATGTTTACTTTTTCCCTTCATGCCTTCCCTATGTTTTTCCTTCTTAATGTGGAAATTCTCCTCTCTGATTATTTATATCCTATCCATCCTGCAACAGCTGGAGGAAGATCCTTTCCTTGATCACTCTGGCTCCCAATGACTCCACACCCCCCTTTGTAGAACTTAACAATTTACTCTTGTTTTCTGCCTCTTGTTTCTTGATTTATTTTAAGGATAGTGGTTGAACCACTAAGGTAAGATGCTAGTTCTTGCTCAGGAGCTGAGCTGCCACAAAAAAAGACCAGCAACAGATTTATTTTTAGTCATAGGTAGATACAATATCTTTATTTTATTTACTTATTTTTATGTGGTGCTGAGGATCAAATCCAGTACCTCACACATGCCAGGCAAGCGCTCTACCACTGAGCTACAAATGCAGTCCCAGCAGATTTTTAATATTTGCTCTTAACTGAGAATTTCTGAGATGGCTTTCTTTAAAGAGAGAAATAAGGAAAAGAGAAAAAATCCCACCTCTTGGGGACAATGCATATTATCTTTCATGGGTCCATTTGGAATTTCAGACTCCTTGAGTTTACAGGGATTTAAAAGCAATCTAGTCTGATCACCTAAGATTGTAATCCTCCTGACAGCATCTCCTTAATGATTATCTGACTATAGCTCTAAACACATCTAGGGAAAGTGAATGTTCTATTCCTCAAAGTAACTCATTACAAGTAGCAGTAGTTCTGGCTTCTGAACTTGTTCAGGCGTTTCTGAGCTGCTACCATGTCCTATGCAGTGGCTAGATCATAGGGATAGAGGTAGATAAAGATGAGTAAATAGCATCACTGCCCAGAAGGTGCCCTTATCCTCTTGGAAGAAATAATCAAGTGGGCAAATAATTGGCATGAATATAGTGAGATAGATATTAATGTTATGAATATGAACAAAGTCCTGGGATCTTGAAAGAGAAGTAGAATTTTAACAGGTAGGAATAAGCGGATGGAAAAAAATACATACCAAACAGGAGGGACTGGAGGTGCCCTGGTAAGTCAGGAGAGTGTAAGTGAGATGAGAGCAGTAGTCAATTTAAGCCTCTGGCAAAAATGTCAGGGAAGGAAGAGTTGCCTCCTCTGCCTCTAGGGATGTGATCTTGGTAGCTATTGAGATGACCCTGGTGTGCCAACTCTGCCTATAATTTTTGTGCCTGTGTGAACTGTGAATAGTTAACAAAGGCACAGTGAAAACACCTTAGTCATAGCACTGGAGTTAAAAAAAATCTGCAAAAAGTGTCTTGTATAAAGAGCTTTTAGTGTCCAACTGCTGTCTAAGCAATAGAATTTCTCCCTTATTTTTGTGTACAAACTGAGCTCTACTAAAAGAATTGAAAGCACTAACTGCCCAGAACTTGGTGCTGTAATAAGCCAGCATGGATTGAATTTTTCTCATCATATGAGACAGAAAAGCTGGGTTGCAAGAAGAATGACTAATGTTCTTAGTTTCAACAATTGAGTCCACAACATACCACAGTTTCCCTTTTTGCTGAATACATCACTCATTTCTGCTAGGACCGTTTTAGGCATTTTAACCCAGAGCTTGGCAGTACATGCCGTGTGGTATTACAGTGATTAATAAAAGCTTCCATTTTAAAATGGCACTAATTTTTGATGACTTAGTTATTTGGATCCTCTGAAGTTCAGTGCAGGCCGAGAATTACTTTTGTCTTTTAGGACACTGTGCCCCAGTTTTGTATTTTTCTCATTAAAAATAAACTAGGAGACTTTTACTTTCCCATGTAAACTTTTTTATGGTGAAAAAAGAATACAAGAATTACATTTCTTTGGGTTCTGATTTTCAAAAAATATCTTCACAGTCAAATGAGGTTTGAATAGATCTGACATTTAATAGGCAATTTTAGCATTTAGTCAATACTAATTGATTTGAATTTATACATAATTCTCAGCTTATATGAAATATGTTTTTTAATAGTAGATCTAAGTCTAACATTATCCTATGGATCATAGAGACCAATAGTAGAGAAAAATAAATGTGGAAACCCATTATTGTCAAATATTGGGTCATACAATCTGTGAAGTAAGGGCATAGGAATGTTTTTAACATATGAAAAATCTTGCAATATTTGGTCTCAGATATTCCCAGAAAAATTGGGGTTATATTTTAGTTTTATATCACATTACAGGGGCTTGCAAGAGTGCTCAGCCCTACGATTTATAAAGATAGGCACCTCATAAGTACTTATCTAAAAAATATATTTGCTTATATGAGATGGATAGGTTTCATAATGTTAAAGTTGTTTTTTTTTTTCATTTTTAGGTTTGCGTGATTAGAACTTCATAAAATGCATCAAACCTGTTGTGTTTGAGACAAATTGACTTTTAGGACTCTTTTTACACGTTATTGTCACAAATAATTTACATTTTTACCAGCAATTTGTATTTTCCTTTGGGTGACCTATTCCCTGTTATATTGTCATCTATCATTGTGTATTGTGGAAATTTTAAGTCTTTGTTCCATTGTTTTGTCATTTAGGTTGGGTTAAATTATATGTGACATATTTTCCAGTATGTCTTCTTGTAATTAGTCAGCTTCATCAAGGTTCATATCTTTAGCTTTCTTTTTTGGACCCTGTCCTTAACATGGGTCCTTAAACCCTGTCCTTTTTTATTTTTCCTTCCTTGCTTCATTATGGAAAGGATTTGCAGCATCACACATCTTACACAAACTTAAATTGGGTGCCTGACGCTCTGCACAAGTGCTCATTTCACACCTTCCTGGTGGCTTCTTTGTGTTTTTATTTTAAAGCCCTTTTCTAGTTGTTGCTAGGCCAAAGTAAACAAAGTTGCAATTATTAACAATATTTAATTGATTGAATAAGTAAGAGTGTCAATAAAAACTTAAACACCAGATGATAGATAAGCTTTGAGAGTTGAGTTAATTACACATTAACCATGTCCAAGGATCACAGAATGACTGCCCTTAAGAGATCAAAGTGACGGAACTGGAAGCTCAGAGGGGTAAGTGAATTACCAAATGTGTCAAAAACTTTCATGACATAACTTGGCCTTGGACCCCTAAAATACTGGCTACAAGGATAGTGTTTTTTTCTATTCCCCACCTCACTGGATTTTCCCTATAGGCATATCCATAGATCTACACTAAACATTATTACGTTTTACGTGAGATTCGATGCTCATATTATAACTGTAGCTTGACTGTAATTGATACATTAGACTGTATTACACTGCAAGTTATTGCTTTGTGAACATTTAAATTTGAAAATATGGAGTACCCTATTAGATATACCTATTTCATGTGATTAATTCATTAACTTTTTGAATTAGTATGTTTATGATAATATGGAGAGGGTTACAGTTTTGATTTAGTGATTCTTGACTTTTTGGAGCAAATGTCCCTTTGAAAATCTGATGAAAGCTATTAGAACTTTTCACTTAAAAAAAGCATGCTTTTCCCCCTCTGTACCAGTTCTGGAAACCTCTTCATTATCACTGTCCCTGTAGTATAATTATTTGTGGTCAGTACTGAGATTTCACAGAAGTGGTAAAAATAATTAAAAAGATTCATTACATTATGAGACAGTTACAGGTAATAAAGTAGACCATGATGAAAACAAGCAAAATATTCAAGCCCCAAATTAAGGCACCTATATTCTCTAATTTAAGTAAGCCCTTGATAAGTAAGAGAAGAACCTAACATGTTTTGAAAAGAAAAATTTAGGGAGAAAACATTGGTAAAGGTATTAGAAGACTGTTGTGGTTGATTACTTTTAGGATTTTCCCAAGATAGGTATTTAAAGATTTTTATATATTAATGTCATTGATATTAAATATGCATTTATGATTTAATATGCATTTGTATTTGCTTATGAATATCATTGGCCATTGAAAGCATTTGACAGAATTCAGACCTATATGGAAGAGGAAATTTTGGACAGAAGGCATTCTCTAATTTATCTGTCAGCCCCTTTGTCTACCCATGACTTATATGAGACACAGTACCCCTCTATGCAGCATGGTTTGGTTATAGCTATGAGCCTGAAGTATTGTTGGTACAGGTTGAGCATCCCTAATCTGTAGATTCAAAACATAGTTTACCAAACTGTGTTTTGAGGATTTTTTTTCAAAGTATCTGAAATGTTCCAGAATCTGAAACGTTTTGAGCACCAGCATGATGTCACAAGTGGAAAATTCCTGTACCTGACCTCATGTGATCGATTGCAATAAAAGCAGACACAAAAACTACTGTATAAAATTACCTTAAGGCAATTGTGTATAAGGTGTATATGAAACATAAATGAATTTTTGTTTAGACTTTGGTCCCATTCTCAAGAGAGTTCATTTTGTACATGCAAATATAACACAATCTGAAAAAAATCCAAAATCTAAAACATTTCTGGGCCCAAGCATTTCAGATAAGGTATGCTCAGCCTCTACTTGAGGTTGGATCAGAAGTTCCATGGGGACAAAGAGAAGGGAATAGTAGTTCTACCTAGAGGAAATGGTAGGGAAAGTATATCATGGAGAAAGTAATGCTTGATGGTAATATCATTGATTTTAGATTAATTCTGAAATGTAATGAAGATGACATTTAAGGTGACCATTTCCAGATTAAATGAGTTAGCTGTGAGCCATGGCTTAAAGACCTCTCCTTGTGTTACATGCCTTTATTCATTCAATATTAATCAATTGAGTGCTCACTATGGACTGTGAATAAAAGTTGTGGGTTTTGCTCTCTGTTTTCTTGCTTTGGGAACATTGCCTTGAACATTTAGGTGTGAGCTGATATTTGACTATACTTTTTATTGCCCTTGAAGCATTCATTCCAAGAGTCCCAATGTGTGGTATGCAAGAATTCTGTTGACCAGGGACATCACTGAATAATAAAGACTTATTATAAAATGTATTGTGCAGTGAACTCTATACACATTCCTGGGTGGTGATGAATGTTATAGTTGAAGAAAAATGTCACTTTTAGGGATAAAGAATAACTATGTGAGATGGCAGAACATAAGTTATAGCTATGCCAAAGCTTTGCTCTAACACTCTTGGCTTTTGCTATAGGCAAAGTTCACCTATGACCCTGCTTATTGGAGTTTATTACTATAATTATTGAATAATCATATAAGATATTAAACTAGCTTTTCCCAATGGTGTGTGTGTGTGTGTGTGTGTGTGTGTGTATCAGTGTGTTTTGAGGCATCATTTTTCAGAAAGGTATCTGCTACCCCTTGCAAGTGGAAAAATTCTGAGCTTAGTCTTCTTTAACCCTACAGGTCTTCTCGGGGCCTTTAAAAAATACCAGTGTTCACAGGGAATTTCTCAGAAGGAGAAGCAGTATAAGGTCTTCCAACTTCATTGATATTTTTCCCTGAAGTATATTGCTAAAGGACTAATGTTCTATAAAACATTTTGGTAACTATGACTTTAAACTATAGCCTGGCCTAGTGTGCAAAATATGAGTACAGCTGGGTAGAATGCCCATGCTGTATTTTAAATTTCAGTAAAAGAATGGGGGCAAATAATGAATTAAGGGATAATTGCATTCCCTAACTTGGGTGAGACCCATTTATCTAAAGTGAAGATGAATGTTGAACAATAATCAAATAAATTAGAACTGTCTAGACAGTCAGTCTGTTGAATTCAGGGCAAATTGAACTTAATTGTTAGCTTTCTTATATTTATCATTTGAGACAGCCCTATCTGTTTAGTTTATTAAAGGTGAAGGATTATAAGCTTTGGCCTTTTCAAAAGCAGAGAGTGATTTTTTGAAAAGAAGCACAAAGTGCAGATGGATATAGATATAGATTAGATAGTTCAATAGATAAATAGGAATGGTGTATGTATCAGGAACAAGTTTATATGCACATTGATATTCTCTGTTCCCTTATGCTAGAAAGTGCAATCCTGGTTTAAAGATCAAAAACTGTACTAGTAATATTTAAAATCTGCTGACTAATGCATAAAGGTTAAAATGACCTGACACCCTATTCTTGTCAATCTGTCTTGGTTGCTTGAGATAAAGGCAATCTAAGTAGCATTAGACATTTCTCTGTTGCCCTCATCCTCATGAGCATTGTTTTCATTTTTTAGCATATGGTTCTTCTATCGTCACACAAGCATTTGAATACCTGAAACTCAGCAGGTTCTATTCCAGGAACACAAGGATATATAATTTCTGTTCTCAAGAACATTATAACACACATTTAGCCTCTTAAGGCATCTCAACCAATACTTCTAACACAGGATTCTTGCTATTTGCCCATAATTCATTTTAACCTCGCTGTTTCCAACTTAGTAAGTGGCACCATCATTTACCTAGGTGCCCAGGTCAAAAATCTTGGAGCCATTCTTGATTTCTCTTGTTTTGCCTTACACCACAGCCATTCAAATGGCAAGCCTTGCTGGGTTAGCCTCAAAATATGCCCTGAGTCTGACCACTTTCCCCCACTGCATCCACACCCACCCTCATTCAAACTATTGTCTTTTGCCCTTGTCCAAGCCACCATGATCTCTTTCCCAGAGATTTGCCTCTTATTTAGTCTCCCTCCTTCCTTCCTCTCTTCGCCTTTATTGTCTGCTTCCTCACAGCAACCAGGATGGTCTTTTAAAAAGATAAGATAAATCACCCCTCTACTTTTAATCTTCAGTGACTCTCCTACCAGGTTTAGACCAAAACCCAGAGACATTGCCAAAATGTACATGGTGTGATGTCATTTTGTCTCTTTTTAGTCTGGTCTCATTTTCTTACTCATTCTCCTTTGGCTGTGCTAGCCTCTTTGTTGTTCTTTGAGCATATCAGCTTTGTTTTTATCTTCCCCCACATACTTGCATGGCTCACTTCCCTACTTCATTAAAGTCTCTGCTTTAATGTCCCTTGTAGGAGGCTTTCAATGATGACCCTATGTAAAAAGCACTCCCCACCTCTGTTACACTCTTTCTCCCTTACTTTGATTTATCTTCATAGGACTAAATATTTCATTAAAATTTCATAACACTTAATATTTATTTCTCTATCTTCCCACTAGAATATAAGATTTGCTAGTGCTTGCCTTTATTTACCCCTGTATCACAACATCTAGGACAGTGATTAGGTCCTAGTAGGAGCACAATGTTATTTGTTGGCTGAATGGATGAAGGAATGAATTCAGCTAGGTTTATGATACTTGGTGAAGGTTCTAAAATAATTGGCTAGTACCTGCCATATGGTGTTAAATAAAATTGTAGTGGTGGGAATTACTACATGACTTCTGACTTTAGTGCCACTATGTTGTCACCATAAGTGTGGTATCAAGCTAGTAATGGCAAAAGTTCTGGAAACCTTCCCAAATCACCCCTGGCAAGCTGGCTGTAGTGTCTCCATAGCACCTTTTATATTCCATTTTATACTCTGGAACACAATAAACGTGTTCATATATTTATCTTAATGAACAACCCTGAGAAATCCTGTGTACATCCCAAGGAAGTTCTTTCCCACAAAATACCCTTTGGGAAAACCATGTTAGAGTAATCGAGACCAGGGAAGTACTACATAAGATAGAACTTGAAATTACAAAAAGTGATCAACGCTATCTAGAATAGCATAAACGAGTTTAAGGATTGAAGCAAAACCTCAAGCCTTAGAAAACAGGTCATCAGTGACCTCAAGAATAATGGCGATGATAACAGCTCACCAAAATGGAACATTTACTACATACGGGTAACCTGACTGAGTAATTATGTGTTATCTTGTTTAATCCTAATATTAGCCACCAGGGAAGAACCACTGTTATCTCCTTTTATAGATAAAAAAAAAAGCCTGAAGAAACTTTCCTAGGATTATCACACACTCTATACTGGGAACTCTTCCACAAAATACTCTTGACTCTCTGTATCCATGGGTTCCATATTTGCAGATTCAACTAATTTTGGACCAAAAACATTTGAGAAAAAAATGTCATCTGTACTGAACATGTACATATTTTTTCTTATCATTATTCCCAAAACAGTATACTATAACTATTTACCTGACATTATAATAAGTATTATTAGTAATGTAGAGATGATTTAAAGTATATGGAGGATGTGCATAGGTCATATGCAATTAGACATCATTTTATATAAGGGACTTGAATATCCACATATTTTGGTATCCATGGGCTTCTTGAGATGAATCCCCCAAAGGTACTGAAAATATTAAGAGAATCAAATAAGAACCTGCCCCGGTTCAAATGGCAAGCCAAATGTTTTATTTGGCTAATTTATTATAGGATTTCTTTTTAGCTGCGAATGCCCATCAGTAGGAACATATACCATTGAATTTGTGAGGGTTTTTGAATTGAAATCTCTGAAGAAGACTCCATTCATTAATAAATTATTTCAACAAATATTTCCTGATTGTCCACTGTGTGCCAGATTCTCAAAATTTAGCAGTAAGCAACAACAAGCAAAGACTCTACTTTCATAGTGACTTAATTAAAGAATTACAGAAAGTGTGTGTGTGTGCATATGTGCATGGTGCCATGCAATGATGTGTTCTAAGGAGAAAAATAAAGGTAGTTGAAACAGAGTATGACAGATGGCTATATCATTTGTCTACATTAACAGTGGGGCCACTGAGTGAATTTTTCATGAGGAATGCACTATATTTCATGAGTGGTGGGGGGAGGGTACTGGGGATTGAACCCAGGGGCACTCCACCACTGAGCCACATCCCCAGCCCTATTTTGTATTTTATTTAGAGACAGGGTCTCACTGAGTTGCATAGTGCCTCGCTTTTGCTGAGGCTGGCTTTGAACTCACAATCCTCCTGCCTCAGCCTCCTGAGATGCTGGGTTTACTGGCATGTGCAACTATGCCCCCCTGTCATGATTTGTTGTAGGGAGGAAATGGAAACAGTAGATAGTAGATCATGTGTTATAGAAGAAAAATCAGAAAGTATACACAAACTGGAAAGGGTGGCACGAGTCAATGGAGGAATTTCTTCTTTTCCTCTGACAATGTGAATTTGCTTAAAGAAATTAAAAAAGGAAATTTGGCAAGGCAGAGAAGGCAGAGGTATGTGTGGAAGCTAGGTTCCACCTTAAAAGGATGCCTGAGATTTATAGCCAAGGGAGAAAAGTATAATTTTTTGAAGGATTCACCACAGATATTAAACCCCAAGGTGTCCTATATGATTTCTGGGGGGACAATAGCCATTTCAGGATGTTGTAAATACTGTAGAATCTGTGGGAACACAGTTTCCATTAGCAGTTGCTTTAAGAAGCTGGAGCTTGGTTTGAGGTTGCCATGACAACACCTCTGCTGGCTGCATGCAACCTCTCACCCAGGCTCTCCTGATCTAATAATCAGGGCTGGCATTGCCTGAACTGTCAATGAGGCATGCTTTTAGCAGACTTGCTTTAAAAAACAACCCTCTCTAAGAAATTCTTTAATATTTTGGTTTCTGTAAAACCCAAATGATTGAAAAGAGTGACATCAGGAGAAGAATTGTATTATTTTTAACTTATCAGCCCTATTTAAAATACTATGACAAGCCAGGCATGGTGGTGTATGTCTATACTCCCAGCCACTTGGGAGGCTGAAGTAGGGGGATCACGAAGTTTGAGGCTAGCCTTAGCGTAAGACCCTGTCTCAAAGTAAAAATAAAAAGGACTGGAATGTATGGCTGTGGTAGCGTGCTCATGGGTTTATTCCCCAGTAACACAAAAAGAAATAAATAGATAAAAAATACAATACTGCAATATGATTAAAGATTTGCCTATGTCATGACCCACAATTTTCAAGTTTTTGCATTTGAAAGGGGGTGGGGGTGAGAGAAGAATGGAGGAACTTTAGATTATGTACAGGGAAATGAAAGGGAAGAGGGGGAAGGGTGAAAAATGGTGGAATGAGTCAGACATCATTACCCTATGTACATGTATGATTACATGAATGGTGTGAATCTACATTGTGTGCAACCACAGAAAAGTTGTACCCCATTTGTGTACAATGAATCAAAATGCAGTCTGTAAAAATAAAACAAAGAAAGTGATCAGATCACTTTATTCACACCATAATATCTCTCTCTCTCTCTCTCCCTCTTTCCCTCTCATTTATTAGTGACTGTAGTTTCTCTGGGCTCTCTACTCTCAAAACCACAGGACACTTGTGGGTCTTGGGGTCATTTCTTCTAATGACCTCCGTTTGCCATGATTTGAGAGAGGGTTCCATAGATTTTGCCAGTGCCCACTTAGACCTCTTCCCTCACAAGCACATGAGGGAGACTTTTGACACTTAGAGTGTGGTCCAATGAAACTTTCCAAGGTGACCCCTCAGCTCCTCCAACACAGTAAATATCATAAATACTCGATGATTTAATACACAGTCATGTTGTAGTGTGAAATCACACTCATGATCTGAAATCCACACTGCATGTGTGTGTGTGTGTGTGTGTGTGTATACATTATATACATACAATGGAAACCCAAATGCTGCAAAACAGGTGTCTCCTCCCACCACCACCAGGGTTGTTAATAATTTAACACCATACCTCTATCTTTCCTTACCTTGAAAGGGGATGCAGGTTTCTTACTGTAGATTCTATGTGGCTATTAATTGATGGTAAAATGAAAGAAAGGAAAAGCTGTAATACACAATGCTCTTAGTTTTGCTTTATCAACCTATATACTTTAAAGCAAAATGAAATAGATTTAAGGTGAGATTTTTTTCTTTTAAAAATAGATGTGAAAAAACTAAACATTGACTAAAAAATCTATTTTTATATTACTCACATTTTATTTGGTGACTTGTCTTCAAACTTAAGAACATTTCCAAACAGTTTCATTTACCAAACATATGCTAAATAAACATTTTGCAAGATTATAGCAAAAGTCCCTCACTAATCCATGGAGTCAGCAATTGAGGTATAATATTTTTCTATAGGTGATCTTTGAATTTTATAGTGACAAGGAGAGGGTGCTATGCATAATGATACACAAAATAAGTACAAAAAGGAGTTAATATAATCTAAAACCTATGCCTTAAAGTAGACATCATCTCTAGTTTTTGTCTACTCAAATCAACAGCCACTATTATTAGACAAGCTTTTCTGGACCACAAGAGTTTGCCTGTGTTTTGTTTATGATCTATTGAGCATTCAAGAATAACTATAGTGTATTTTCCAGCCATTCTATTATGAAAGTTCCTTATCAGTGTCTCTCTTTTGTACTTGTGGATAGAACCCAGGGGTCTTTTCCTCTGGGCTTCAATCCTAACCCTTAATTTTTTTTTTTTGAGACAGGGTCTCTCTAAGTTGTAGAGGTTGGTCCTGAACTTGTGATCTTCCTCTCAGCCCTCTGAGTCACTGTGATTACAGGTGTGTCCCACCACACCCAGCATCAGTGTCTTCTTCGCAATAAACATGCAACTAAAACATTACACTCATATGTTTAACATCTTAGAGGAAGTATGCTTTACATATACAGTCATCACTCAGTATCTGAGAGTGATTGGTTCCAGGATGCTCAAGTTCCTTATATAAAATGGGTAAGTATTTGCATAGAACCTATGAAATCCTCTCATATACTTTAAGTCATCTGTAGTTTACTTACAATGTGTAATACAATGTAAATTCTAAGTAAATGGTTGTCTTACTATACTGTTAAGGGAATAATGACAAGAAACGTCTGTACATGTTCAGTACAGATGTAATTAAAAACATTTTAATGCTGTGGAATCAGAGGATGAAGAACCCATGAAGACAGAGAGCCAACTCAAGTGAATTTTCTTAAATGACTTAAATCTTCCCTTTAAAAAATGTAAGGTTTTAAAATCAGCATACTACAGTGATGCAGCCACATCAATGTTCATAGATGCTCAATTCATGATAGCTAGATTGTGGAACCAACCTAGATGCCCTTCAATTGATGAATGGATAAAGAAACTGTGGTATATGTACACAATGGAATATTACTCAGCCATAAAGAAGAATAAAATTATGGCATTTGCTGGTAAATGGGTGGAGTTGGAGACTGTCATGCTAAGTGAAATAAGACAAGCCTGAAAAAACAAAGGCTGAATGTTTTCTCTGATAATTGGATGATGATTCATAATGGGGGGAGCGGTAGTGAGGGTATTGAACTCCGAGGCTCAACATGCTAGGCACACTCTACCACTGAGCTATATCTCCAGTTCTTTAAAAAAAATTTTGACACAGGGTCTCACCTATTTGCAAAGGCTGGCCTTAAACTTGTGATCCTCCTGCCTCAGTTTCCCACATAGCTGGAATTACAGGGGATGCCACCATTCATGTGGTATCAGGCACTCTTGATATGATGTTAATCTACTACATGTGCTCAACTTTTCTGATTTTACTATGTTAGAATGTCTTTATTAAAAACTTTTATTTACATATGAAAACCTGTTCTCAGTTTTGTTTGAACCCATTGAATAAAGTATGAAGCATGATTCCTATGTTTTGTTAACTTAAAATCTAGTGAGGGAAACTAGATCTAGGAAGAATGTAATCCTGATATAAATCATAAGTGGTAATGATATGGAATTTTAATTTAAATCATAGATGTACTGAGAGCTGGTGTAACCAGGGAGAATCTTCAGGAAAATATACACTTCTGTTTATACAATCAGGATTTCTGGAAGAGGGATTTAGAAAATTCCCTAAATATAATTTGATTATTCACAGAAAACAGGATACAAATTATCAAAATTATTACATTTTTGTCAACCAAACTGAAACACAAGATGACTGAATTAGATTTTTTAATCCATTATGTTAGATAATAAAATAGTCTAGTAAAATTCAATAACTGAATAATAAAATTCCTTTAATCAGTGTAGTCAGAATTTCTTAGAAAACATCAAAATCAATGGAGTGTGTGCAATGTCCTGCACTCATTTTATGGATAGACCTGGTTAAATCTTGCATGTCTAGCATTTAGGTATTAATAGTTCTCTTTTGTTTTCCCTTTAGGATTGGCTGCTGCCAAACTCTTATCTGAACATGAAGTTAATGTTTTGGTTTTAGAAGCTCGGGACAGAGTTGGAGGAAGAACATACACTGTGAGGGTAAGTGATTTAGATACTTACATATGATTTATCTCACTCAAGACTATAAAGTGGGGCCTTTGGAAGTCACAGCACTGGAGGAGATCTCAAGAATTCATGCAGTTAAGCCATTTGTCTTCCATAGCCCTAATCTACTTCATGAAGTAAAGAGTCACTCTCATCAACAAGCACTCACTGAACAATGATAGCCTCTGACCTTCAGTTGCCACGTTCTAGTGAAAACAACAAGTATGAACAAATAACTTCAATACAGTGTCAAAATTTCAAAATTAGAGACCAAAATCATCAAGTATGTAGTGTCTCAGGTAGGGTTATAGTTTTGCTGGACTGGAAGTGACTGTACACCCCAAACATACACACATATGCATACCCACACATACACACGCGCACACACACTCACACACTGTAGGCTCCTTGTTTATTTATCCAGGAATACTCAGCTGAATGAAGTGTGTTGGTCACAGTATGCAGGAGCAAATGTATGTATTTCTGTGCAACTTTTCCCTTGGCTTTTTTGTTCAAGATGTGTACAGATAATATGAGAAGGAACCATAGTTCTTGCTAAACTACTGTTCTTTTTACACCATTCTGCAAAAATGCACACTTATATTATTTACTAAAATATTTACTACTAGTGTGTCTGCAAATGACCAAATCTGTGGGAGCTGATGGAAGTACACAGGGAGATGATGCAGGGTGGGAAGAAATAGGGCCAAAGATAGATGTTTGGTGAGCATTCAGATTAAAAGGGGTATGGGCAGAGACAGAAGGAACCAGAGAGAAGTCGTAGAGGCAGAGGAGGAGGACTAGACTAGAGCAGTGCTATACCAGTCAGTGGAGGAAAGAGAAAGGGAAGCTCAACAGAGTAAGATGATAAAGAATGAAGGCAGGAAAGAGGCCCTTGAATTTGGCAGTTAGAAAGTAATTAATGAAAGGATGGATCACAGAGAGGGAAAAGAGGGATGGAATCAGGGTGGAGGGGTAAGAATAATAACAGAATGAGACAAACATCATTACCCTATGTACAGGTATGATTACACAAATGGTGTGACTCTACTTTGTGTGCAACCAGGGAAACAACAGCTATACTCCATTTGTGTACAATGAATCAAAATAAATTAATTTAAAAAAACCTAACCATAAAAAAGTAATTAATGAGACCCTTTGCTAGAACAAATAAGAGTAGTAAAGGCTGTGTGAGGATCCAGCATAAAGGAAAAAAAATACAGACTTGCTGAATTGACTGGAAAGAGGGATGCATATATCTAACTACAACATGTTTCAGTTAGAATGATAATGGAATGGCTTAGGCAATGATAATAGCAGTCGATTAGACCAAGAAAATATTCAATAATTTCACAGAAGTCTGGTAGTACATAGTCCAAGTTGGGACAGGGTTTCAGCTTTGTCATCAAGGCTTTAGGCTATCACTGTCCTTCCACTCTGTCATTCTTTGCATGTTAACTTGTATTGCCCTCTGGTAACAGGGTGGATGTTGTGACTCTAAGCATCGAGTCCTCTTTCAAGGCAGAAAGGAGAGTGACCTTTACCAGAATTTTCAGGTAGACATTTGCTTCAGTTTCATTGGGCAGAGTTGGGTCACATGGCTACCCTCAGCTGTAAGACAGTCTGACATTTAACATTTCCAGACTGCAGAGTGTAATCAGGCATGGGTAAGAGAATCTCAATGTCTCAGTGGTTATTGCAATAGCCAACTGATGACATTTGAACTCTGAACTCTTTCATTCACACCATGCCTGGCCCTTTATATCATTTAGGTCCTATCTTGCTACATATGAGAAGATGTATCTGAGGCCTTTTCCCACTTTGATCAGTTCTAACAGTGTTCCACAGCTCACTATTCCAAGTAAGATCTTTGGACCTGCAGCCTTGACATCATCCAGGAACCTGATAGAAATACAGAATTTTAGTCCATACCCCAGACCTGCTGAATCTGAATCTGCATTTTGACACGCTCCCTAAGAGATACTACAGATGTGCTGCTCTCCAGTATATACATACTTGCTTACTTTAATTTAATGTCAATCCAGATTGTTGATTTGGAGAATTTGGATACAGTCTGCCAGGGGTCTGGGAGTGAGGAAACTGGGATTCTAACCCCTGTACTGGCCTGACATGATGTCTTGGGTAGGTCCAGTTAGCACTTCACATCCTAGCTTTCTCATCTGAGTGATATGATACAATCCAAATGTCCTCCAGGAAGCTCCCTTTATCTTCCTGGTTGCATATTCTGCCTTATGCCCGTAGTAGATATGATTCTTCTGTCATATTTCTGAAAAATACTCCTTCATTTTGTAGATAGTTATTAAGTTGTGCCTTATCCATATTTTTCTTATCTCTAAAACCTTCTGCTTATTGAATAGGAGCATCAGTCATGTTGCAGATTTTCAGTTAAGAAGAAGTTTCTTTGCATAAGGGAAATGAGAAATCCAACATGCTTGTCTGAATCTATGTTATTGGCCCAAGCTGCTTGGCCATGCTTCATCATTTATATATGTCAGCACCAAACAGGAACCATTAGTGCATATTCAGCATGATATCATGTACCTCTTAGGTTTATGAGAAAGGAATCTCAAAAATGCTTGAAGTTACCACTTAGCATTAATATTTCATATAGCTAGAAGAAACAGAAGGCTTTTAAAAAGGAAAAAATAGTATTTAATAAGAAACTGAATCAAATATTGTCAGAATTGCTTCTAGTAGCTTTATCAATTAGCATAATTTTGGCAGAAGATATAATAAAAACTATTTTACGTCTTTAAGTACTAAAATGTCAAAGATGGTATTTCTACCTGACAACTATTTGAATGGATTTTCCATTAGTTCAGAACTTCCCAATTTTTCTTAATTATGATCCATCCATGATTTTTCAGAGCCAAATTAATAAAGTTGAAATGCCTGCAGGGCCCCAAAAGGTTGGTGTATTTGTTTGCTAATATAGTTGCATCTCAGTGGCCTCCTTAACAGCTAAGTAATAAGATCTAAATAAAGTCCATAAAGACAGAGGTGCAACATAGCAGAATACTGTATTTCATTTCTAGTGTCCTCATGCTGAACCCAGAGCACCACACATAGAATGTTTCTGCTTTGTAAAAACCATTCTGTAAAATGCCTCACTCTTCTTACTACTTAACTTAGGATTATTTACTTTAAAGAGATTGTCAGTGTTCTAAAGACATTTGGAAACTCTCAAGAGTCCTCTTGCTGTCTTCTTTAAAGCCTAGAAATTTATTGGACTACTTGTTCTCCAATCTTTAAATGGAAGTTGGAAACTAGAAGTTTGGAGGACAGCACTGATGGTTGGTAAAGGAGAACATAAGGATTATGGTGTACATATTAAACAAGCATTTCGTTTCTGCTATTGTGGCAGCATGGTGACCCTGAATAACTCCCCCCATTGAAATAAGAAAAATGATGAATAAAATATACTGTACAGATCTGACAGGGAAGTTAGACATTTGCAGATCTCCTGGATATTAAATAGGCATCTCAAACGCAATCATTCCAAACTAAACTTTTTACCTTTCTCACTGAGACTGCTACTCCAACAGCCTTCCCCAAATCAGATGGCAACTCTGAAAACACTTGGGATCATGCTTAACACTGCCAGACCTACTGTATTCTTCCAGGAAATTCTCTTGACTTTGTTTTCAAAACATATTCAGAATTCAGTAGTTCCCTCCCTTTCATTTCTACCTCCTGCAGGAGCTGCCATCATCTCTAGGATAGATGATCACAGTAGCCTGCTAACTGATTTCCCTGTTGTCACTCTTGTTCCCAATAATCAGTTCTTAGTGCAGCAGCAAGATTAAGTCTTTCAAATCTAAGTCAGACCCTAGCACTTCTCTGCTCAAAACTTTCCAAAGACTCCCCTTGTCACTTAGAGTAGAAACTAAAGTCCATACAATGTCCTGTGAGGCTTTACCTGACCTGATTCCCAATAGACTCTCTAGCCTTATGTCTAGTTCTCTTTTTCTTATTCACTCTGTTCTAGCCACATTGGCCCTCTTACTATTTCTCAAACATACCAGGTACACTTTTGCCTTAGAGTCGTTACACTGACTCTTGCTTCTGCCAGAAGTACTCTTTTCCTGGAAATAACAGATTGGGTAAATTGTAACAAAACACAAGGAGACTAGACAAATTTCACTGCACACACACATGCACACATGTGCATGTGTGCACACTCAGACATCCTCAAAGCATCAGAGAGCCAGAGAGATAAAAATGTAGTGAAGAATCACTGGACCAATATCCAAAAGGATTGACCTAGGTGTTAGGGGGAGTGTTAGGGGGAGTTGTTGATATTGCTGGGAGACTGAGCAGTTCTTTTGATAGTTTTGTGAAGCTAGAATGATAGAATGTCAATTCCAGAGCCCAACAAAGTATGTGGGGGAGGTTTTGATCAACCCCTTGCTTTGGGTTGGGCTGCATCTTAGCACTAATGGTGAACAGCAAGAGTACTAGGCCACATGTGCATTTCAGCCCAGTTTTAAATCATCTCGGCACTGAAAAGGAATGAAGTGTTTTTTAAAAAAAAATTATGGTTAGTGTCTCAGGTGCTGGGTAGAAACAAACATAAATTCTCTCTGAGAAATATATTTCCTAGGATTCAAATTATTTCTGCTTGTTTTTCAAGTACATGGAGTGCCATACAATAAAAAATAATCAGGTAAGCAAGGAAAAAAGGCAACATTCATACATGAGAACTGGTATAAACAACAAAATAGAAATGTAATAGACCCATAAGAAGTTATTACAAAAACTTGGAGAAATTGTAGTTTGCCACCATTCAATTCATTGATAAAATCATTGGGAAATGTGTTAGAGAAAAAAAGTAGAGAAATGCAGTTAGGAGGGGAAACAAAAACAATTTTGGTTTGAGAGCTTGCATATTTATAAATAATTTAGGAGATATATGAATATTTTTATGCTTTTTAATATTATTTTCTCATGATGCATTCTTCCCCGTATTTTAAAATATCATCAAGAACTCATTAGTGTGAGCTGATTTAAGATTTTGTCTAGTAGAAATCAGGGAATCAGCTCTAATAAATCTCTGGGTGGCTCCTCCAGCAATAACTCCAGATAAAAGCATACATAATAACTTAAATGTTTTGCAGAGGATTTAGACTGGCAGGATTTACTATATATTCTTTATGTGTTGTATTGCTGTATCAGCTACACCAAATGAAGGTGCAAATGAAGGTACTTAGTGAGGTATCAGACAATGTCATGCCCCAATTCTTGAGAGGAGGTAAAATGATTGCTACTTTAGCTGTACTTTGAAAGGAAGATGTAAGGTACAATTAAGCTTGCAAAATAAATGGAGTTCTTTTTATGAGACATAAAGACTTTTCATTTCTGATTCTTAACTAAAGCCTTCTGACCACTTTTTCCTTCTGCAGAATGAGCATGTTAATTGGGTAGACGTTGGTGGAGCCTATGTGGGACCAACCCAGAACAGAATCTTACGTTTGTCTAAGGAGCTGGGCCTACAGACTTACAAAGTGAACATCAATGAGCGTCTTGTTCAGTATGTCAAGGTAAGTCTGACTTTTTATCCAGGTGACCAATGGGGGGAGCATTTTACTTAAGAAAACATTTTATTTGTGTGTTTGTTGGTATTTGTCTCAAAGCAATCATAAAAAATCAGGCTCTCAGCTTTAAAGTGTTATTCTACCTTTCTTTTCTTTTTTTCATTTTAAAAAATTGCTAAGGACTCCTGGAAGCACTGGGAGATCATGTCTCACCTTGGTCCTCTTCCCTATTGCCCACTATAGCTCTCACAAGTTGTACCTCCATTCCCCTTCCTAATATATTTGCAGAGCCCCAGGGTTAGGGTGCCTGCAGCAGACATGCTTACACACATACACACACACCCATACACACACCACCCAGCCCCAGGCAACTCCTGACTCATTTAGGAGCCATCTCTGAGGCCTCAAGGAACCCAGTAGTGTGAGGCTACTTCTTTAGCCTTTGAACTAGTTCTTCCTTCTCATTCTTAGCTAAGATGTCTTTGAGTCCTTGAACATTTCCTTTGTACTTGGCTCTGACTCAGGAAGTCTAGCTCCTGAAGTCTAGTGCATTTTCCTACTGTTTAAACAAGAGATTGTTTAAATTTGAGTTGCTCATATCTACCCAAGAAACAGTAGCTGTTGCCACTGTTTTTCTTTCTTATTGAAGCAAACATGGGTGACTGGAGTCTGGAAATGTACCTTGAGAAATTAAGTTTCCTATCTGACATTGCAGCCCACTTCTTGGAACTTGCATCGCTAGGGCAGGGATCATTTACTCATTCCAATGGCAGGCTTCCCATGCCTGTAACCACATCACTTATCAACAGACACATCTCCACCTGACTACACTGCAGGCAGTCACTGTGGTTCTGGAGGCTACAGTGCTTATGGAGTGTCCTGGGAGTTAAGGACACTTGTGATGTATGCACAATGATGCCTAAGCAGATCAGGAATCATGGCAAACTCTGATGACCATGTGGTTTGAGATGCTTGGGAGAGTCTAACAGTGACAAATGTAAAAAAACAAACCAGTAGCTTTTGGAAATGCTGTGGGTTCAGAGTTTAATAAGGGAGGACTAAAGAAAAATAGCCAGGTGTGGTGGTACACACCTATAATCCCAGTGGCTCAGGAGGCTGAGACAGGAGGATCACGAGTTCAAAGTCAGCCTCAGCAAAAGCGAGGTGTTTAAGCAATTCAGTGAGACCCTGTCTCTAAATAAAATATAAAAAAAAGGGCTTGGATGTGGCTCAGTGGTTGAGCACCCCTGAGTTCAATACCCAGGTACAACAATAATAACAACAACACGAAGTGGCAGTTTGGGATATATCTCAGTGGTAGAACACTTGCCTAGCCTGCATGAGGCCCTGGATTCAATCCTGAGCAGGCATAAAAATGTATACAAAGGTCTTAGCAATGTTGGCTTTACTAGGGCACCATCAAAAAGGAAAACACCTTTTGCTTCCCCATTTTCTCTTTTCTGCCTACTATGGTGTTTCCCTAAGCTAGTTAGAAATAACAATAGTAAGAATAATAGCAGCTAATACTGATTGAGCCCTTTTACATTCTCACATTTAATGTGAGGAGGGAAGCCTACCCCTTTGCAATCAACTACAAATTAAACAGCTATGCAAATTCACTCTCAACTCCAACTGGGAAGCAAATGAATGCAATGATTACTTGTCAGCTAAGCAGATTCACACTTATTATCTATTTGTCCCTAAGAGTCAGACATTGAGAGATTTTTATTTTACTTGGAATAAAATAAAACAACTAAGTACTTTTTATGCATGAACTCATTAAAATCTTACATCTACCCCACTAGTCTGCATAATTATCCTCATTTTGGAATGAGAAATCTGATGTTCAGAGGTAAAGTGACTTGTCAAGGTTATAAATCTAGTAACATTCTATTAATTCTTGAATGCAGGCTCTTCATTCAGGTTCCTAATATATGGTCTCTGAAATAAAAATGAGGGTTCTGAATAGAAACATAGTGGGCCTCCAATGTTTGTTTAATCAAAGACATATCTATTGTAAGGTATCTCACCACCAATTTCACTGAAGCTTGACTCATATGATGAGCAGATGCTGTTTTGAAAGACCACTCGTTTTTTACTTTCTTACTCTTCTTCCAGTTTCATGTTCCTTTATCTATATTTTGAAAACTGGGGAAAAACTGGAAATGTATAGGTATGTACTCAAACTTAGTACCTACTAGTCTCCCAGTAGGAGACTAGTATGCCCACTCTAAAACATAATGTTAAGGTGTGATTTTAAAAGGGCTCCCATAGTCAGCTTTGGTAATTCAATTCCTCATTATTCCTTTTTTAAAAAATTTTAGTTGTAGATGGACACAATACCTTTATTTTATTTATTCATTTTTATGTGGTGCTGATAATCAAACCCAGTGTCTTACACATGCTGAGCCACATCCCCAGCCCTCCTCATTATTCTTGATGGAGGCAAGGTGCAATTGGAATGAGAAAGTGCTATTTAAGAATTTTGACTGTTGAAGGTTATCAATAGATCATGGCATGCTGTCCAACCTTCCTGACAGAACCTATGAGTTAATGTCATTAGTTAAGTATCAGGCTTTCCAAAGACACTGGATTTTTCTGGGCTTCCTAGGCAACCCTGCCTTCTAGAAATCCTGGTATTATTATTTTATATTTTGAGAGGGCTTTGCTTTGAGCTTTACTAGGGAATGAACCTGTGAAAAGTCTTAAAGAAGTGCTACTTTCTATATCAGGCATCTAAGTTAAGGAAAGAGAGATGTTTATGATAGTATCTATGGACACTTTCTTTGTGTCCTTAGATAGCTGCTGCTGAGTCCTTCTCTAAGTTAGGTCCATGCCATCCTTGATAGTCCTATTTCTAAGAAAAAGCACAACTTCATCTTTCTGGAGGTGGGAGCTACTCAAGTGCAACCATATTTTTATTACACAAAAACACAAATGTGGCTGTCACATATATAACATACTAGAAAAAGGAATCTTGTTGTGGCTTAGGATTTGGTAGCCTGAGGATGCTTTCAAGAATGTAATTATTTTGGGAGGGGGGTAAGAATAATAACAGAATGAGACAAACATCATTACCCTGTGTACATGTATGATTACACAAATGGTGTGACTCTACTTGTGTACAACCAGAGAAACAACAGTTGTACCCCATTTGTGTACAATGAATCAAAATAAATAAATAAATAAATGGAAAAAAAGAATAATTATTTTTTAAAGAATGTAATTGTTAACCTCTGGCTTGTTGCCATTGCATGGCCATGCCTATTAACATCATAGTAACATTAGGTCACAATTATTGAACATACAGAATATGGTAGGTTTGGTGCTAAGACTTGTGCTTCAGACACAAGTGTCTGCTATTTGCACTTTAGACAGCAAATAGCAACTGCAGTAGTTGATCTCTCAAAGTCAGCCTCACTCCCACAGTAATAATAAGGATGGCTCTCCTTTTACTGAGCCCCATATCACAGAAAGGGTATGAAGGCAAGATATTTAATTCAATATTGTAGATAAGATTGTTAATTACTCCACTTATTTAGAATTTAAAAACATCAAAACTCTCACTGTTCTCTCCACTTCTAGGGGGGGGAAATGGATTTCTCTAGTAGGATAGGATATTGGGTTAATAATATAAATAGTCATTGTGACACTCTGCATTGCCTTGTGACAACCCTGGCTTCTATAATCTAATATAGTGTATTTTTTACTATAAATAACAATGAAATGACTATAGTGAGCAGGTTTTATGAATGTTATGTATTGGATATGGCTTTATTTGGAAGATTATATTTGTGAAATTAATATAAATCAATTGTGTTGTCTTTAACCCAAATGGCATCAGTTAAATGTTTAAACATTAAAATATGTTTAAAACATTTTTGATCATTTCTTTTCTTTTGTATTATAAGAGAAACTACTGGCTCTGAATGCCTATTAGATTGATTCATTACTTGTATTAGTAAATAAGTTACTAATGGTCCATCATTTAGTTTGTTTTATTAGAGAATTTTGTTAAGTTGGGGTGACCTATATTAAATTTTGCAGGCCACATCTTAGAAAGGAAAGAGGAAAATACCTAGTTCCTTTCTTTACTTTCTTTGGGTTCTTCCAGATCACAATTGCAGGTAGGGATAATGGTGTGGAAGGGGAGAACCCAGCCAGAGTTGTAGCAAGGCATTTTGCCAGAGCTGCTTTGCAGGAAAAATTGATATACCTGCATCCTTGCTTTCTACCTGCTTTTCACATCCTCTCTAAATAAAATTAGAGACTCTAAATATGCACCACACATTTGTTTTTTAAGAGAGTGGCATGATAAAGATTTATTTAAAACAACAAAGGCTTTCCTGGTAATAATAACTCAGCAAGCAATTTTGCTAGTATTAGTTCTATTCTGCATGCAGCCATTTACTCCTGGTTTCTATGCCTATGACTAAAGTCAAAAGCTCTTCAGAAAGTCTGTATCCTGGAATGCTAAGTAAATTTTGTTGGTTGCTACGAGATGAACTAGTTTTAACCAGTAAGTTGTATAGAAGGCAGAGGATGTGTTCTTTGTTAATTTGTTTTAATGCTTATCAGATATAATTGTGTCTTTGACCCCTTGCTTCTGTTTTCTTTAAATAAGGAACATTTAATTTTAAGCTTCTTTTAGCACCTTTTCTATATTAACTCATGGAAGGCATTTCTTTTGTCTCCAAAGGAAGTTATATTTTTCACTTTTAGCACCTCTTGGAAGGAAACCCAAGAAGCTGAGTTCCTATGTTAAGCAGTTGTAGAGATATTGCTTGTCCTGTCTCTACTTTTGAATACCTAAATTCATCCTTCCTGATTCCATGCTACTAATAATGCCTTCATTCTATAATGTACTTATAGACATTTTACATCATTTGAGTTTCCCAATTATAAGTAAGTTTTTAAAAAGAGAGGCTACAAACATTTACATATTTTCAGTTTTAGCTATCAAATCAAATATAAATATATATGGATAAAGAAAATGTGGTGTGTATATATATACACCATGGAGTTTTATTCAGTCATGAAGAAAAATGAAATTATGATATTTGCAGGAAAATGGATGAACTAGAGACCATTGTGTGAAGCGAAATAAATTTAAATTAGAAGGTTAAGGGTCATGTGTTTTCTCTCATATTCGGAAGCTAGAGAAGCAAAAGGAAAACAAAGGTGGGGTGGATCTTCTAAAAATCAAAGGGAGATCAGTAGAGGAAAGGGACCAAGGGGAGGGAGGTGAGGTGGGCAGGGGTAGGTAAATACTGAGGAGTAATATTTACCAAATTATGTTTTTATATTGTATGCATGTATCAATATGTAACAACAAATACCATCAATATATACAACCTTAGTGCACCAATAAAAATGTGGAAAAAGATATATGGAGGTAGCTTATTAAAAATAGTGTTTGACTATCTCCACCCCCCCCCCCATTTTCTGAAGAAAATACCTATTTACTGCTTGTGTATTCTCAGAGATCTTAATGAGAATTACTCTTATAAACTTACAGAAGGAGGTAGCTCAATGGTAGAGCTCTGGACTAGCATGCACAAGGCCCTGGGTTTGTTCTCCACCACAGCAAAGAAAAAGAAAAAAGGAGAGGAAATGGCTATACTTCTCAGGGATAAATCTCTTTGTTTTCTAGAACATGAAGTTTCTACTCAGCAGAAATATAGTAAAGAGGAATTAATTGTTAATTATTTTTTCTTCCATTCATTTTTTTCTTCCACAAGAAATTAATTTTAAAAATAACTATGGATAAATGGCAGAAAGATCAATAGAGGGAAGGGTATGGGTAAAGGAAAGGGAAAGAAGAGGTACTGGATCTGAATTAGAATAAGACATAGTCCATGTTTGTATCATTATATGAGAAAGGATTCTACTGTCATGTATAACTAAAAAGAATCAATAAAAGAAAGGAAAAAATTGTGGCAAAATACAATATATAAAATACAATACATTAAACTTACCATCTTCACCATTTTTAGGTGTACAGTTTAGTAGCATTAAGTACATTCACATTGTTGTACAACCATCATCACTGACATTTATCCATGGAGCCAGTTTTTTGTTGTTGTTTTGTTTTGCAGTGCTGGGAATGGAATTCACGGCCTTGCATATGCTAGGCAAGTGCTCTACCACTGGGCTACATCCCAGTCCCACAAAACACTTTTATCCTTCCTTCCATTTATTTATTTTTTCTTTTTGAGATGCATTTTTCTGTCACTGAGGCTGGCCTCAAACTTGGGATCCTCCTGCCTCAGCCTCCCAAAGGCATGCACCACCATGACTGACTTCCTTCCCTTCTTCTTTCTTTTTTGTTCAGTACTGAATTGAATCCAGAGGCACTCTAAAACTAAGCTACATCCCCAGCCTTTTTTTATTTTTATTTTTTTAAATTTTGAGACACAGGATCTTACTAAGTTGCTCAAGTTGACCTTGAACTTGTGATTTTCCTGCCTCAGCCTCCTGAGCACCTGGAATTACAGGCATCCACCACAGCAACCAACTCTTTCATTCATTTTAGTAGGAGCTAATTCACTACAGAAATTTTGTCTAACCATTCATTGAGAAGTAGTCCCAGAGTCACCCTCCTTCCTTGGCCTGACCTTCTCTGACAACCCAGAAAATGGGGTAGGGCAGATGCAAGGAATTTCTCTCACACTCAGTCCGCAGAACTTTGTAATCACCTCCTCATGTGAGGCCTTGGCATTTGGGTAAATGATCAAAAGAACTTTATAAATGGAATGAAATTTTAAGGATGCAGCTTCCCCAGCAGAAATTGTTGTCATCTCCATGATAAAACCTAAATCCTGGAGGTTCTGACCTCTCAGGTTAGAATGTAGGTTACCTATTGGAGATTGAAATCTCTTTCTTCCCCCTCCCTTTTTGCTTTTTCTTTCTCCATTTCCCCATCTGCAACCTCTATCCCTTCCCCACAGCACATATGCACTACCCCAATCACAAAGCTCAATCATGGATCTTGAATTTTCAAACTTTTGCAGTTACCTTCTAACAGGTGAAACCTTAAAAACCCTCCAATGTTCAATGAATTTCATACCTGGTAAAATCTGAGCACTTCCCGAAGAAGGAAAGTTCAGTTGTCCCATAAGCCCTCAATGATCCAGCCAGAAAATCTTTTTGTTGCCCATCCTGCCATCCAACAGGACTGATGGCTGCCATGTGGCTATCTCAGATATGGACTCAAAGCTTTTGACATCTGAGTTGAATTCAAAGAACAAATATCTTTTTTGAAGACCTAAAGGGTCTCAGAGTTTTAGTAAGTGACAGTTATTCCTACTTTAGAGATGACAGAAATTTGTAAGAATGGCTCAAGTTCCTATAGAAATGAGAGAGAAAGACAGATGTAAAAGCTTAGTCAATCATCAGCCTTCCCAAACCCAGAACTTAAAACTGAAAAGAGAGAAATCATGATAATAATGTTGATACTTGATATTCAAGCAGCCCAGTACTGTTTTCATAACTTATTTTATTTTTTGCTTTGTTTTTGGGTTTCATGCAACCAGAAGAAAATTCTTAGTGAAATCACAGAAACTTTGAATGTTAATTACCATTCAGTGTAATGGACAGTTTGATCCTGAAGACCATGGAAGTGAGTCCTTTTCATTTGAGAAGACTAAAATGTCATGTCAAGTTTTTCAAACAAAGGGAATGATTGCTAAACTCATCCATTTCCTTTCATTCCCGTAGCACTCCTGTAATTTTTTCAGACTGAAATGATACATGGTGAACTGCAAGGTGATATTTAATGTTGGGTGTTTGTCAAAGTACCTAGTGGCCTAGTTTCCACAGCTGTATCCAAGAGATAAATGTTTCTGAAAAAAAAAATCAGCTTCAGAGACAATGGGAGGAAAACTCTCAGGCTCACATTTGCTGACATGCCACAGGTGATAAAAGTATACCATTGGTGCAATTGTTAATCCACATAATTATTTGGACACCCACCACTGGAATAGTCCTGAATATCAATAAACTCATCTAATCTTTAGATTCAAAAAAATACTTTTCTGAAAGTTAGATGCTAGGAAGACTGTCCTGAGAGTCTGATGACTCCTTACTCCCTCTCCCCTCCATCCTATGCCATCATCTTGTCTCTGCTCTCATGATCCTGGAGCCATCATTGAAGTGACTTCATCCAGTAGAAGGATAAGACTACATCTGCCCCATCAGTATGATACATAATGTGGATGCCCTCAGTTAATATCCTAACTAGCAAGCTCTGCTTTGCTCACCTTTTCACCTTCTGTGACATAATTTCTCACTACACTGCCTGGAGACAAAGAGGGAAGAGATCAGGACACAAACTTAACATAGAGCCCATGGTGCATTTGCAGTTTTAGCTAGATGTGCAAGGAATTTCCTTTCATCTCTGCTATTTGACTCAGTGTTCGGGATGATATAGCCTTTTGTTCAGAATACAAATGAGAATGTCCTTCCACGAGTAGCACATGGAAAATAAGTATTCTGGTTATCACGACTCCTCTTTCCCTGTGTTATATCTTGGGCTCCTGTCAGGGCCAGTCAGAATGTGAAGAAAGAATGCCCGGGGAAATATTTCCTGAGTGTTCTCTAAACAACATCAATCTCAAAAATGTTTTGAAGTAGTCATATAAATTTTGGAAGTACTCCACATGCCCATTAGCAAATTAGAAATCCTATGAGGTTTGAAAGTAAAAAAACCTCTTTATAAACCAAGATTTCCAAGATTTATGATCATGAAATCTGTTTTCATATAACATCTGTAAAGATCACAGTGAGAAATACTACCATATTAATGGTTTTATTAGATTCTCTAGGGGACTGAGTCTTCCATCATTTTCTGTTCCCTTTATCATCTTACACATAGTGAATTCTGGTCAATTTTATCGTAATGTTGATCCTGATAATTTTGGAAAAGGTTCATATGTGGAACTGATATTTAAGAATCAGTGCTAAGTTGACGTTCACGAGAAGGTTTCATTTGAGACGGGGAAAGAATGAGTCTTTTTTGTAGAAATTGGTGGGGTCCTTTTTTGGGGCCCGGGGAAGCTAGATGTTATACCAGTTGGGCTATGAAAGCAATGATTCCATTCCCTGTTTATTTTTTTTTCTTGCAATACTATAGATTGAATCAGAGACACTTTAGCACCAAGTAAATCTCTAGCCCTTTCTGTATTTTTGAGATTGGATTTTGCTAAGTTCCTGAGGATCTTGCTAAGTTGCTGAAGCTTTCTTGAACTTGTGATTCTCCTGCCTCAACCTTCCAAGTTGCCGGGTTATTCCTTCATTTAACAAACAAATTTTTTGGAACCCCATTATGCATAAGGCAGTGTAGGGGACATAAATCCCTGTGAGGCATAGTCTTTCTTCTCAGGTGCATTGAGACTAGTCAGAAAAGTGAGACGTACATAATCAGTTAAAAGCAGTGTCATGACTAGTGAGGGCCAGGGCAATGAACAGGTGCTGCAGTCCTGCAAAGGAAATAGAAGTGTTTTCTGACATAGGCAACTAGGTAGGGTCTTTGGAGCCATGTCTCTCTCCAGTCAGTATTCCATTCAGACCTACAACCTCCCGGCCTAGAAGCATATCCTGATAGATTCTCAATGGAGGATTCAACTCAGTGACATTGCAGAGCTGATCTTCCTGACATGGAGACTGGGACTGGGGTTATGAGTGGCAAAAGGGGATTCTGAACCAAGAGGCTGAAGACATGAGCTCCATGTCTCATGCCAGGCACCAGCTGGGTTTAAGCAAATTACACATGCACACATGGATGCATCCAAATGCACAAACCTCTGTATATATTTTAAAGCCTAATATGCATACATATTGTAGACCACTGGATAATTAATTTCAAAGACTTACTAGATTCATCCACAGCTGCCCAAATTTATTACCCTATGATGCATCTCATTTATGATCATTCCATGTTACTCAAGAGCAATAAAAAGCAAGAGAGCCGGGCGTGGTGGCGCACACCTGTAATCCAAGCGACTCAGGAGGCTGA
>JAJEJO010001597.1:92200-179987 GCA_020662805.1 Glaucomys volans | reverse complement strand
TTATTAACCTTTAATACATCACAAGCCTGTCATCCTATTTAATGAGTGTCTTTATAGATGATTTCTTTATTTAAATAATTTTTATGAACTACAAAAAAGAAACTGTCAAAATATTTTTCTTACAGGCTTTGTCACAAAACAGTGGGACTACACAGGTCCTAAGGATTTCATATGAATTGGATAGGCATGTCCCTAAACCAATACAGAAACTGTTTATTTTCTAAATGCTTAAAGAAAGATACTTGGAAGCTTCTGCAGTGACCTATGACACTGTAATAGCGCTCACTGCCTTTTTGCTTAACTAAATTATGAAAGTACAGAGATGAAATTTTTCAACCTGCTCATCAGTAAATGCCACTACTTGCTTACTATAAACTTGGCTTATCTTATAGGACCAACAATTAAGAGTAATGTGGGAGCCATAAACTCTCCTGTCAATAGCCTCCTGTTATGAACATTGGTAGATTAAAGATGTGATTTCTCAAAGGGACTTAAGCATTTTAGGCACAATTCCAGGGACATTGTGCTCTACTGGACATCAATAATCTCTGCTATGTCAGTCCTTTTGAGATTAAAGGCCATTTCGGAGAAGTAGTAAAGTTTCAGAACATACACACAAAATAAATTTGACTATTACTCTAGATGTTTTAATTCCTTTTACTTTTTAAAGAGCAGTAGTCCTTTGAATTTCTATTCCTAGAGCTCCTTCCTGACCATCTTAGGTCACAAAGATATTTCTTGCTGAGAAGTGGTTTAGTATTAAGAGACTGTTGATGCCTTGGTGAGAAACTTCAGGATCACATTTAGGAGACAGAAGGTCCCTGCTCTCAGGCAGTCCTCACTCAGCCAAAAGACATCCCCAGGCCCTCTTCCTGAATTGCTTTAGGGATTCACACATATGAAAGAAGTTGTGAGTTGTCTAGTCTAGAAGTAGGCCATGGAGGAACTAAGCCCTTTCATATACTTATGAGAAAGGAGGAAGTGTTCTGTAGTTACTAGTTCCCCACATACATGCATTTCTTTGTGGCAGATTTAGGTTTTCTATGCCATAAGAACAGAGAAGCCAGAAACCAATGAGGGGTGTTAACAGGATGAAAGTTTGTTATAGAGGGTCCTCATGGTCTTCTTTTAGAACATTCCGTGGCTCCCATTCCTAAGGAGATTGCCAGGTCAGAGTCTCCTCTTTCCCTGAACACTCCACTTCTCCTGCCTCATTTGTTTATCAAGGCTCAGGCATTACCCTGTGAAGAACTTTACTGGGAATATGGAACACATTTTATTGAGTTATATTTGCAATGCTTTGCATATCTCCAGATGACTGAGAATAAATTTTGTAAATAAAATATACTTTTTCAGAGTAGAGATAAGATTTGCATGAGACTATTCTTGAGTATAAATGCATTGTACAGAAGAAAATGAAGATTTTTTTTCCTGATTTTAGTTTAGGGAAGAATTATAAAAAGAACCAGCTGTTCTAAAGGCTGCCCAAACTATTAATTTAACCCCAGACTCTCTCTTCTCCATAACTATTTCTGTGTTCTATGTAAAATGTCTCTGACCATTTTTCTTGGAACATGTGCTAGCATTTTCCAAAGTTGGCCATGTTTCCTTGGCAGTCTTCTTATACCCCTGGGGCTTCTTAGTCTCTATTTTTACTACTTCAAAACAGAAAAGATGCATGTGGAAGATTTATAAGTTTCGCATTTCAGAATTCTCTTTCTTTTAGTGGGGAAGTTTAAAATGTCTGTAGAACAAACCTATCTCTACATTTCATCAACCATGTAGGAGTCAGGAAAGCACATTTTATGAGCAAAGGCTTTGGGAGCAGGAAATTTCCGTTCTACTATTTACTAGCTACTGTCACTGGGCTTTAGTATTCTCATTTATAAAATGGAAATATTAATAGTGCTTGCCTTCACAGGGTTGCGGGGAGAATAACATGAGATAACGCATATGAAGAACTTCAGCCAATGCCAGACATGGAGAAAGATCTCAATAAATGTTAGTGATGATGGTGGCGATGGTGATAAAGGATTTAGAGTCTGAAAAGTTGTATTGCTCCATTTCAACATAGCATTTTCAGATAAGAAATCAGATCTCATAATCTAGCAAGGTTATTTGAATTTGCTATGTGGAAGAGAAATTTTCTTCTTTGTCACTTAATGGATGCCATATATTCTTATTCAACTGGGGTATGTGTGTGTATATGCATGCACGCTGTTATATTTTGTGTCCCTGCTTTATAGCCAGTTTTTCTTGAATTTGTATGAAAAATCTAACACAAATTTTGGTATTGTGCATTGCATGCAGTAAGATTTCTACAAATATTTAAAACCAAATTCTCATGCAAAATTTAACTAGTAAAAAAGATTTTTATCTTATGAATAATGAAAAGACATCTATTTTGAAAGTACAATTGTCATTCAGTGTTTGCAGGAGATTGATTCCAGGACCTGCTGTGTAAACCAAGATCTAAGGATGTTCAAAAAATGACGTAATAATTAAAAAGGCATAGTATTTGCATAAAGTCTACATACTTCCTCCCATACACTTTAAATCATCTCTGGATTGTTTATAATGCCTCTTGCAATGCTGGTGCTATATACATAGTTACACTGTATCATTTATGGAATAATGAAAAAATCTGCCCATGTTTAGTACAGATGCAATTTTAAAAAATATTTTTGACCTATGCTTGTTTGAATCTGCAATTTCAGAACACAAGAAATTAAATAAGACCTTGGAAACTATCTAGCCTTGGTCTCTTTTCCTAAGGATTCAATGTCACTTACCCTTGCTTTTGCTTAGCACAGTGTGTGTCACACAATGAAATAAAGTAAATGGTTGTGAAAATGAGCTGTCTTCATGTTAGAGATATTGGTATCAAGTTATATAAACCTACTTGGACTAACAGGAAATTTACTGAGTTGAAATGAGAGGGATCACAAAATCAACATGAGGCTGAAGGACTGCACTTGAGCATGAGCACAGGGCAGGAGAGCTCTGGCAAGTTAGGGGCAGTAACCCTAGCTATGACCTTTGTAGTAGGAAGCATCTGCACAGTATACTGCCCCAGAGAAAGAGAACCCACATTTCACTTTCTTCTATACATAGGTGATGATCTCCAGGATCAGAGTACTCTGAGGGTGTGTGATTGGCCAATGTCATATCACGGGCTCACAAGTGGGCTGTATCAGGAGGTATGGAGGAGGAGGAAGAGGAATCTAACCCATTATCTTCTGTAATGGCAGTTAGTACTGAGGACCATCCTCTGTACATACATAGCTATACACAGAGGAGAGGCAGTTTCCCCAAAGAAACCATGGTACTAGTATGAAAGGAGAATGGATGCTGGGCAGCCCCAAATGGCAAATGTCCATTATTCCATATTGCTAACATTCTGATTCTTGACATCAGACATAGTCTATCATCTAGTCAGTCTTTATTTAACCTGTGTAAACCTTAAAATATGGTCTGAGATATTTCACTTTGCTATTAATATCATTTATGTCGTCTAAAGATAGTCCTCTATGTCCTCATCTTGCTCTCCTCTGGGTGGGAACATCCTTCCAAGAGATTAGATAAGAACCCAGGAGTTAGAAATATTATACTCTCAGCATTAGATGCTACGATGAAATTATTTATTTACTCAAATAAATAGAAATAAACCAAAAGCTATGATTTCCTGCAAGTTACAAACAGCTAACACAGCACTGGGAAAATGTTGCTAATTTTATTAAAATTGGGCCTGTATTGGTGCAATATATTTACTTTTCATCAGTGGGAATGCTTCTGACACAGTAAAGGATCCTGTTACTTTGAACATGACTATCTTAAGTAGGTTGGTTCTTGTATTTTTTGAATGCCATTCTATCTTAAGATATCACTCTTTTCAATTAATACCCTTTGCTTTTCTGTTCCAGGGGAGAACTTATCCATTTCGGGGAGCATTTCCTCCTGTGTGGAATCCTCTTGCATATCTGGATTACAATAATTTGTGGCGGACAATGGATAACATGGGAAAGGAGGTAAAAAGTGTGTTCAGTTTGCATATGACCTGTTCCTTAAATAGTAGTGATACCTGTTTAATATCCTTCCATGGGGCAGGGAATATTGCTCTGGACATTGATGCATATGATTTCCAGTGCACCCAACAAACCTAGCAGCAAAGCTGGTAGGTTTTCTGCTCAACAAATGGATAAAATGAGTGCCAAGAAGTTATATAAGTGACCCAAGACCACACAGCAAGGGAACCAATATTCAAATTTATTCCTGCTGATACTGATGCCAGTGTACCTTCGATCCTATGCCATTGAGCATTTATATGACGTTTTACCAAACATCTCTACTTAAAGTAATCTTATCCATCTGTAATACCACTTTAAATAGTAAAAGAAGAAAGAACTTGCTGCTCCAGGGTATTTTTACTTAGTTTCAGGCTCTATAAATTTGAATTGGGGACCTAAAATGGGTATTAGCTTTCATTAATAATGTTATTATTATTTTCATGATCATCCTAATCATAATTATACATAAATTTATACATGTCATTATATGTAACTATGATTATCATCATTATTTTAGCAACAATATTAAGGCTAAAGAGCTCTTCCACCTCTACATAGAATTCTAAGCCAATCACACATTCCAACAGAGACCAAAAATCAATTTTTAGAGGTTCTCATAAAGGCCTCTTTGAGGGGTGGTGGTAACATTTACCATAATACCTGAGTGTGGGACCTTCTTTTCTTGCAGATTCCAGCTGATGCGCCCTGGCAGGCCCCTCATGCTGAAGAATGGGACAAGATGACCATGAAAGATCTTATCGAAAAAATCTGCTGGACAAAGTATACCTGATTAGTTAAAATTTACTTTTTATCTTCCTTTCTGATCCTTTCTACCCTGTCTTGAGCTTCAGTACCTTTATTAGTAACTTATAGGATAAAAGCTAAGAGGAAATCTAATAATCTATCATTTGATAGTAACTTTGAGGGCACTTTAGGCACTTCAGAGCAGGTTTGAACAAAGAATGAATAAAAAACTTAATTGGGTACCTGGAGTGGGACATCTTTTAATGAAAGAGTCATATGGCCTTCAATAAAACCAGTTAAACATGTTTTTCTATTATGTTCAGGTTGCCTACAAAAGGAGTTTGTGATGATATTTGAAAAGTAGTTCCACAGATGTAGAATAATTGGAAACTAGAAGGCAGCTAGGAAAATATAAACTATTTAAAAGTCTCAGTTAAAATCTGTGTCATTTTTTTAGTATCATATAGTTCACTAGTACATTTATGACTTAATGACAGGGATACCTTCTGTGAAATGTGTTCTTAAGCAATTTCATGGTTGAACGAGCATCCTAGGATCTGCTTTAACTAAGATGGCTACTACATCATTAGGCATATAATCTCATGTGACCACCATCATCTATGTGACCATTGTGGACCAAAATGTCATTATGTGGAGCATGAATATATCAATTTTACATGTATTTTAATCTATTAATATGTATATTTATGTACCTATTTATTTGGGGTCTACTGTATGAAGGTACTATATCTGGCACTGAATAAGGAATGGTGGTAAACTTGTCATGAAGCTTATATTCTAGCAAGCAAGACTTACAATGAACATATAATCTAAAAGAGTGCCTGCAACAGGTGAAAACTCATCTGGTCTGAGAGTAAAATAAGGCATTTCTTGATGCAGCATTCTTAAAACTGAAACTTAGGAATTTGTGCATGAATTAAGAATGAACTGCAGGGGTCATGGGGGAAGAAAGGATGCATGGTTTGGGGGATAGTTTCTTCTAGGAACAGGTCACAGAACAGGAGATGTCGATGGTATTGGGGTACAGTATCTTCTAAGAATGGCACAATGAGGTTGGAGGAAGGCAGGGAATGGCAGATGTTATAGCAGGATGGTATCTTTTGTCATGAAAATGAGTTAGTCACTAAGGCTTGGGAGGAGAAAAGAACAGTGTGTGATATGGTGTATGATGTGGGGGAATAATATCACACAATAATGAGTTACAGATGCTGAGAAGGATGGATGATGTGTATGTTTTAGTATCTTTTAGGGATGACCCACAGGGTCAGGGTGGGAGACAGAAAAGGTAAATGGTATGGGGTGGATGTTATCTTCCAGGAATAACCTACAAGAGCAGGGAACACAGGAATAGTGAATGGCGTGGCAGGAAGATATCTTCCAGTAATGATTCATAGGAGCTTGGGGGGACAGAAGGGTAGATGAGGTAGGGATGTATATTGCAGGAATGAATTGAAGCCACTGGGGCGAAACAAGGAAAGTTAGATGATGTAGGGGGATGCTATCAGGAATGACCTACAGGGGCAGATAGAGACAGAATGAAGGGATAGTGCTGGGGGAGGGTACTTTCAGGAATTATCCACTGAGTGGCATCTGGGAGACAGGAAGGATGGGTGTTGTTGGGAACTGGTATTTTACAAGAATGAGCCAGGGTCAGAGGTTCTATTCAGGAAGAATGGATGGTGTGGCAAGATGGTATCTTCCAGGGACAACCCACAGATGCAGAGGGGAGATAAATGGAGATTGGATTGTGACGGTAATGATAGTTTCTTCTGGGCCTGTGCCTAAGGATTGGGGGGAAAAGACAAGGAAGCTTGTGTGTTGGGGGTAGGTGATAGTATCTTCCAGGGATGGGGAGACAGGAAGGGTGGATGGTATTGGGACAACATTGTCTTCCAAGAATTATCTACTGGGTGGAGGAGTAGGGTGGGAAGACAGGACACAGGGAAGTTGTGATGGTATCTTCCAAGAATGAACCATTGTGGCTGGGAGATGGGGGAAACAGAGAATGAATAGTGAAGAGAAGGGGACAGGATCTTTACGGACTGATTAACAGGGACTTTGGGGACTCAGGTAAGGATAGAGTGAATGGGATGATATCTTCCAGGAATGATCAACAGGAGCAAGAGGAGACAGAATGGATATGTGGTATTGAAGGCATCTCTTCTATGAAGTTGGGAGAAGAGGAGACTATGGATCCTATAGGGGTGAGGGTAGGTTGTTAGGAAGTAGCTTCCAGGAATTAGTCTTAAGGGCTGGGAATAGGCTGGGAAGGGTAGATGTGGTGGGAATGATATTTTCCAGGAAGGACCCACATGACAGAGAAAGGTAGATGGGGTAGGGGGGATGCTATCTTCCAGGAATGACCCAGTGGGACAGGAAAGATGGATCCTGTGGCAGACTGGTATCATCCAGTAGTACACAAACAGGCTTGGGGGAAATGGGAAGAGTATATGTTTCAGGAGTGGGATGATATCTTCCAGGAATGACCCAGAGGGCAGGGGGAAGATGAGAGGTTGGATGGTGAGAATATTATATTCCAGGAATGCACATCATGGCTTAGGGGAGATTGGTGCAGTGTGTGAATAATACTTTCCATTAGTGACTCAAGGGACATGATAAAACAAGATGTGTAGATGGTGACTTGGGAGCTGGTATCTTTTAAGAATGAGGCATGGGAAAGTATAGGAAAGAAAGGAAGAGCAGATGTGGGTAGGATAGTGTCTCCCAAGGATCTTGGTCCATAGGGGTAGGGGGAACAAGAAGAGTGGATGCATGCAGGGTGGTAGGCATGTGGGGTGGATGCTTGTGGGGTGGTAAGCAGGAAGCATGGATGTTTTTCAGGGGTTGTGATATCTTCTAAGAATGAGCCCAGGTCATAAGAGAGGGAGGGAAGGTGGATGGGGAAATACTTCTCAGGAAAGAATTAGGGTCCAGGTAGCAAACAAAAAGATTAGGAAGTTTGGTAAGATGATGTCTTTCAGGAATGACCCACAGATACAAGGGTAGACAGGAAAAGTTGGATCATGTGGGGGGGTAGTATTTTCCAGAATTGATCCATGGGTGCAAGAGAGAAAAAGAAATGGTAGATATATGTTTCATGAATGATCCATAAGAGCTGGAGGACTCAGAGAAAGTTGGATGATAGAGGATATGATATCTCCCATGAATGAGCCAAAATGAAGTGAGGAGAAAGAAATAATGGATGCTAGGGCAGGAAGGTACATTCAAGGAATGACCCACAGAGGGAGACTAGAGGGTGGATCCTAGAGAGTGTGGTGTCTTCTAGGAATATACCATAGAGGGTGGGGAAAGACACATGTGGGGGTGTGTGGCAGATGATATCTTCCAGGAATAACCCATAGGTAGAGGGGGAGACAGGCGAGGTAGATGTTTTGGGGCGGGTGGTATATGAAATGATCTACAGGGGCTAGGAGGAGACAGGAAATGTAGGACAATTGCTGGAGATGGTGTTTTTGTGTTGGGGCAGAATAGTTTATTCCAAAGCAGTAGGAGGAGGAACTGGGGGAAGGAGGTTAGATAGGATGGTGGGTAGTGGTTGAGAGGATATCTTTCAAAAGTACTCCACAGGGGAGCTGAGGGAGACAGAGAAAGGTAGATATGGTGTGGTGATGTATATTCCAGTAATGACCCAAGGGTACCTGGGGAAGACAGGGAAAGTCTGATGATTTAGGGGGATGGTATGTTCCAGGAATTACCCACAGAGTTAAAGGGAGAGAGAGACAAGAAGGGTGGATGATGTTTGGGAGATGGTCTTCCAAAAATGAGCCAGGGCAAGAGGTTCTGCCCAAGAACAATCAATGGTATGCCAGGGTGGTGTCTTTCAGGGGTGACCCACAGGAGTAGGGAGGAGATGGAGGGTGAACAGTGGAGGTGATGATATTATCTTTCAGGAATGGTCCATTGGGTGGAGGAAAGAAGCATGGAATTTATCCTCCAGGAATGACTCACCAGGCCCAGGTGGACAGGAAGTGTGGATGGTGTGAGTAGATGGTAACTTGCAAGAAAGAGAGAGGGTAGTAGAACAAAAGAGCTACCAGTATGGAAGGAAGGAATCTTCCAGGAATAGTTTGAAGGGGCATGGGGATATGACATGAAAAATTCTTGGGAAGGGCAAGTAATATCTTCATGGAATGATTTACAGGGGCTTTGAGGAGTCAGGTAATTGTAGATATAGTCAGAATGGTGTCTCCCAGGGATGATCCATAGAGGCAGGACGAGACAGATGAAGTGAATCATGTTGGAAGGAAAAGTACATTCCAGGAAAGATCCAGTGTGTCAGGAAGGTGAGATAGGATGTATGAATGTTATGAAGGTGATGGTATGTTCCAGGAATGATGCAAAGGGTGGGGGGGGGCGGACAGTGAATCCTCAGTGTTTTGGGGGTTGTCTCCCAGGAATGAGTCGCTTTGACAGGGAGAAACAATAAAAGTTGAATGGATGGTATCTTCAGAAAATGATCCAAGGAGCATGTGACCCAAGAAACAAGGAAGATGGTTGGATAGTGTTGGGAGAGGGATGGTATCTTTTAGGAACAATCCATAAGATAATGTAGGTGAGGCAGAAAGAGTAGAAGTTGTAGATAGGATGGTATCTTCCAAGGATGGCCCACAAGGGCAGGGGAAGATAGGAAGGCTTGAATGATATATTCCTGAAATGGTACACCATGTCAGAAGTAAGGTAGGCAGGAAGCATGGAATTGGGGAGGGGGTGTTGATGGCATTTTCCAGGAATGAGCTAGAGCGATGAGCAACAAAGAATAGGAAATGATATAGGATTTGCTATTTTCCAGGACAGAGCCAGGGCCCAAGGGGACAAACAGAAATATAATGTTTTGGCAAAATGGTATCTTCCAGGAACAACCCACAGGTACAGCGGGAGACAGGATGTGTGGATGTTTTTGGATGGATGATATCTTCCAAGAATGATAGGGACTTGGGGGAGACAAGGAAAATAGAAGCATTTCTGGAAAGCCTATTTTCCAGGAATTGACCCATTAGGGTATAGAATAGTAAGGTGGCTGCGGGGGAAGGATAGTATATTGCAGAAATGACCCACAGAGGCAGGGGAACACAGGATGGGTGGGGCATAATGGTACAATGCTATCTTCCAGGAGTGTTTCACTGGGTGGAGGACTGTCAGGAAGGGTGGAAGTAGTGAAGAGAGATGGTATCTTCCAGCAAGAAACTGGGGTCATAGAGGAGAAGGGAGGGTGTTTGGTGAGGGAAAATATGATGTCTTCTAGGAAAGAACCAGGAACACTGGGGAGACAGAGTGGATGGCATAGCAGGATGGTATATTCCAGGAATGAAAGGGGTGGAGGGAGATGGAAGAGCAGTTAGTCTGTCTTGGGGATAGTATCTTCTCCAGGTACACCACAGGGGCTGAGGGGAAGACAGAGAAGTGTAGATGTGGTGGGATGTGGGATATTGCAAATAAAATGGGTTGGAGATCTAGCTCAGTGGAGCACCCTGGGTGCTCCTGGGGAGGGCTACAAAACAACAAACAAAAAGGGGTAATGGTATCTTCCCCAAAAGAGCCAAAGTCAGGGGAGGAGAAAGGAAGAGTGATTATGGTATAGATTTATATCTTCTGGAAAGGAGCTACAGGGGCTGAGGCAAGACAGGGAAGGTAGGATGTAGGTGGGATGATATCTTCCTGGGAGGAGAAAGGGAGGGTTGAGCAAAAGAACTGCCAGTTTGGAATGATGGTGTATTCTGGGACTTGCCCAAAGGGGCCATGGGGGATGATATGGTGGAAAATGGAGGGGGTGGGGTTAGTAATATCTTCACAGAAGATACTTCACAAAATCATTACTAATGATTTTCTTGGTCTGGGGACCATTTTCTTGGTCTGCAGGTTGGTCTCAAAGTGATCAGGATGGTAGATTCCAAGAATGATCCAGAGAGGGAGAGGGAGACAGGATAGGTGGTTTGTTTGGGGGATGGCACATTCCAGGAATGATTCACTGTGTTTGGCGGGGAAAGAAACACTTCCTCTGCCACAGGATTTTGTGGAGATGGTATGTTCCAGGAATGTTGAAAAGGGAAGACAGTGTGAATGGTGTTGTAGATATATCTTCCAAGAATGATCCAAAGTGTTGGGAGAGGCAGGGAAGAGATGGTGATTTCTGTAGGGAAGGGGCAAGAGGAGTATCTTCCAGTAATTAGTTTTGTGGGCTAGGGAGATGCAGGAAAGGGTAGATATGGTGGGTATGGTATCTTCCAGGAATGATCCACTAGAAAGTGTAAGGGAGACAAAAGTTAGATGTAGGTGGTATGGTATATTCCAGGAATGGCCCACAGATGCAAGGGAGCAGAGGTAGACTGGAGAGTAGATCCTGGAGGGTGTGGTATCTTTTAGGAATGCACCATAGGGGCTGGGCAAAGTCTGGTGGAGGTGTGGTGGATAGTGGTTTTTTGTGGGAATGACCCATAGGTACAGGGGGAGACAGTATGTGTGGATGTTTGGGGTGGATGATATCTTCCAAGAATAACTGATAGGGACAGGGAGGGAAGACAGGGAAGGTAGAATGATTTCAGGGGATGGTATTTTCTAAGAATTGACCCTTGGAAGTATGGAAGAGTCTGGGAGGGTGGCTGCTGGGAAGGATGGTATATTCCAGGAATGATCCACAGAGGCAGGGGAGGCAGGATGGGTGAATTGTATTGGGACAATGTATCTTCCTGGAATGTTCCACTTGGTGGTATGGTTGGAAAAAAGGGTGGAAATTGTCAGTAAGGATATTATTTTCCAGCAAGGTCCTAGGGTCATATGGGAAATGGGAGAGTAGTTGAGGTGGGAAAATGTGAATTTTTCTAGGAAAGAGCCAGTCAGTGCGGAGAGAGGAATGGTATAGCAGGATGGTATATTTCAGGAATTATTCATAGGTTTAGAGGGATGTGAGAGGGTATTGAGGGGAAGGTGTCTTCTAGGAGTGTACCACTAGGATTGAGGAGGATAGATGGAAGGATAGATTTGGTGGGTATGGTATATTCCAGGATTGACACATAGATGTTGTGTAAGACAGGGAAAGTTGGATTATTTGGGAGTATGGTATGTTCCTGGAATTACCCATAAGGACCAGGGCATAGATGGATGGAGGGGTATAGGGTATGGTATCTTCCAGGTATTTCCCAAGGGGTTTGGGGAGACAGGATGAATGTATTGAGTTGGGTGGATGATATCTGTCAGGAGTAAGCCACTGAATAGGGTAGGATATATAGGGAGTTTTGATATAGGTAGAATTAGATATTCCCAAGATCACCCACAAGAGCAGAGTTAGGATGAATTTGGGGAGAATGGCATTTTCCAGGACTGATCCACTGAATGAGGGGTGCAAGAAGCATGAAAGTTGGAGGATGGGATTTATGGTTTATCCCAGGAAAGAGCCAGCAACAGGAGGGACACTGGAACCTTGCATAGTGTGGCAGGGTAGTATCTTTCAGGAATGATGCACAGGGATTGGGGGAGAAAGGGAGGGTGGATGGTATATTCCAGGAATGACCTAAAGAAGGTGGGAGTAAACAGGGAAGGGTAGAGATGATAGGAAGGGTATCTTCTAGGAAGGAACCAAGGTGACAGGGGAAGAGAGGGCAAGTTGTATGCGATAGGGGGATAATATCTTCTAGTCAGAGAGAACAGGGAACAGCTTTTGTGAGGGTCCTGGGATGGGAAAGATATAGGCAGGTTTTAGCAACTGAATGGTCAGTGTGCCTGGATCATAGAGATAATAAGAGTAAATGGTGACTGGGCGCAAGAGTGCACGCCTGTAATCCCAGCAACTTGGGAGGCTGAGGCAGGAGGATCGCAAGTTCAAAGCCAGCCTCAGCAACTTAGTGAGGCCCTAAGCAACTCAGTGAGACCCTGTCTCTAATTAAAAATACAACATAGGGCTGGGGATGTGGCTCAGGGGCCAAGTGCCTCTGAGTTCAATCACCAGTACCCCCCATCAGAAAAAAAAAAAGAATAAATGGTGTCAGGGAAGGTTGGGTACTGGTTGATCAGCCTGTTGTGCAATATGTATTGGCTCCATTTGAGTTTGGACTGTTCTGTTTTAGGCTATTGAAGTGTTTCAAGCAGAAGTTTGAGGATTTTTTTAGTTTTAAAATTTTAAAAGACCTCACTGTTTATAGGACACAAAAGGATATGAGAGGGAATGAGTAAGATGACCAGGTAGGAGCTCCCACTTTTGTGGGCCCGGTGAGAGATAGTAATATCCTGAACTAGAGCAGATGCAAAGGAGATGGAGAAGAGAGGATGTTTGTTAAAACAGATGAGAAAAAGTATCCCTAACGATCCCCAACAAGTACAGTGACCCTTAAATACAACCATGCTTAGCAAATTTGGAGCTAACCCAAAATTAATTAGTTAATTAATTAATTTCTTCTTCCTCCTCTTCTTCTTTTTTGCTTTTATAAATTTCTTTTTCTTTTCTTTTTTTGGGGGGTGCACAGTACTGATTGGGGATTGAACCCAGCAGCTTGTGCATATTAGATGAGTGCTTTAACACTAAGCTACATCCTTATCCTTTTTTGATACAGTGTCTTGCTAAATTGCAGAGGTTGGTCTCAAACTTTTGATCTTTTTGTGTCAGCCTCTGGAGTAGCTGGGATTACAGGTTCCATAATTTCTTAATAGAGGGAAAAAACTTATCTTCCCCAAGACTAAAATGCATTCCTTTGGAACTTGAGCCTTTGAGGGTTTTTGTTTTCCTCCAAAAGCAATGGAAGTACTTGCTAAACATACTACGTTGCATTTTTTATGATACTGGGGGCTGAACCCAAGGGTACTCTACCACTGAGCCACTTTCCCAGCCCTTTTAATATTTTTTTAAAATTTTGAGACAGTAACTCACTAAGTTGCCAAGGCTTGCCTTGAGCTTTCAATTCCTGCCCCAGCTTCCTTAGTAGCTAGGATTAGAGGTGTGCACCATCACTCCTGGTTCTACTTGCATTTTGAAAACATATGCTCCTGTGAATCATGTACATATTGTCCTCTTTTGTTCTGTGAACAGGACTGCAAGGGAGTTTGCCTCTCTTTTTGTGAATATCAATGTGACCTCTGAGCCCCATGAGGTATCTGCCCTGTGGTTCTTGTGGTATGTGAAACAATGTGGTGGAACAACTCGGATATTCTCAGTCACCAATGGAGGTCAGGTATGACATGCCTGTTCCAAAATTGTAACTGTATTTGTAATTTTGCCCTCACCAGAGTAGTGTCATAATAATTATTTCCAGTTATTAATAAGTAGCAACATAAAATGATCTAAAAAAATGTCTGAAAAAATTTTCTCCTTTCCTTTTATTATTCCTGAAAAGAAGTTCACACATAAAGAATGTTTTATTTCAAATAATTAGGTTCTGGGAATTATATTTTTTCCTTTTGGAGGTAGGAAAAATTAAGCAACTTAATGTAGGAGAAATTAGAAAACTAAAATAAATTAGTTTCAAGAAAAGTTTTAGTACTGTAAAATTATTGTACTGAAAGCCATCTCTATTCTAAACATAAAGCTTTTGTTCCATTTTTCATATTTATTTATATTAACTGTTATATAATGGGAATAGTCATTCCCATTATTTCTAATTAACACACTGATTTATGCCCATTCTTTCCATAGTAAATTCTATAGTTTTGATTCCAAAATTTGCTGTCCATTTGTATTTGCCCAGTTTCCATACCACTTCCATTAATGAGTGAACTCATTTGATTCATTGACTGGACACATAACAACCTGGTGGCAAAGCCAGAATTCTAATTCCCTGGTTCTTCAGACTCTGGGATTCTTTACATCAAAACTCCACATTCAAAGAGAATGAGTATCTCTTTTCTAGGATTGTTATGCCTGGGAGGGAAGAAGTTTAATTAGTAGCAGTTTATTTCTAATTTATACTCTGTTCTTTGAGTCCCAGAATTCTGAGTGCATTTTACAAGGTGTAAAGTCTTTCTCCCCCAAGTGAACTATTTTCCTTAGATCATCAGATGTTCCCAAGTTTTTCATGTGACACTGAGAGTTATTGGTCATTGGATACTTAGTTTTGGCAAATGCAGGACTGTTGCATTTGTTAAGTCTCTTTATTTATAGGCAGGAACCCCACATCACTCTTCTTAACCTATATTTTGCGTTGTGAGGTAGGTATCTTTATTCATGTATGTTATTTGTATCATTCATTCAGAAGAGTCAGGATATTTCTAGACAAACTCTATAGGACCTTATGTAAAGTACAGTTCAAATTATGAATCTCAAGCCATTATCACAATACCTTCCGAAAGAACTTAAGTTTACCCTTTTACAATATAATTAAAGAAATACTAAACATAGAGGGGTAGATAGTGAACAAGATTGAAATAGTTTGTGATCTTTACATTATACTAAAATTCAAAGCAACCCTTCGAAAACATAAGTCAGATTATAGATTAAATGGTACCTGTATCTTGAGGAAGGACAAATTATGAATTTAGGTTTGAACCACTATGGGGTTACTTTTACAAAGGACTTTAGTGATGCCATAAAATAATAGCCAGTTATAAAAGTTAAAAAAAATATTACTGTGTGGCTACTCATGATTGAAGTACTTAACTGTGGACAACGCCTCTGACATGTGTTTTTAGCCATCCAAAGAATATTCTACAATAAGCTAATGATATTCCCCTGGTTCTTAGAAAATGCACCCACTGGGACAAGCACAGCTCCCTCCCCTCCCCAGGGATCCTTCCATGCTCCATTCTCTTGGTCTGAAGCCCATAGACACCATTTCCATTGAATCAGGGCAGTCCTGGCATAGGGGAACATTTTTTCTGACCCTGTAATTTTAAAAACTAGTAATGACTTTTCAGTGCTGGGATCTACACAGAGGATAACAGTACAGAGAATCCAATTTATTTTGAATGTTGTCACTGCTCAGTATTATTCAAAATGTTAAAGACGCTATATCACACCCTCTGCAAATACTATGATTGTTTGAGGCAATATTTTGCCTTTGCCCCTATCTTAATGGTTCTTCCAGTAGGTAAGTGTTTTGAGAGTGGAGGTCTGGCTGTCACTTTTGGGAGGTTTCCTAATCAGTGGAAAATAAGATTTCCCTCCATTAGGTTTTTACAACATCTCCTTTCCTATCTCTGCCTGTAGGAACGGAAATTTGTAGGAGGATCTGGTCAAGTGAGTGAGAAGATAATGGAACTCCTTGGGGACCGGGTGAAACTGAGCCATCCTGTCACCTATATTGATCAGTCCAGTGCCAACATCACCATAGGGACACTGAATCATGAATGCTATGAGGTAATTTTAGTCAAAAGGAGTCTATAGTAAATACACCTTGTGTCTTCTACAGCTTCTAATCAAATACAATCAAAGCTGTGGTATAATTAATGCTGGTGTGTTTCTGCCTCCTCTCCCAATTTGCCAGCTTGGTTGGTTGACCCACCTTGTTCTGTTTTGTTGCATCAAATTGTCTAATTTTGCATGTTGTCACTGCTCAGTATCATTCAAAATATTAAAGATGTTTCACACCCTCTGCAAAGACTACAAGCTCATGTTTGAAGTGATATTTTGCATATGTGTTTTAGTGCAGATACGTAATTAGTGCCATCCCTCCGATCCTGACTGCTAAAATCCACTTCAGACCAGAGCTTCCATCAGAGAGAAATCAATTAATTCAGCGTCTTCCAATGGGGGCTATCATTAAGTGCATGATGTATTACAAGGAAGCCTTCTGGAAGAAAAAGGGTAGGCTGCTCTTATTCATGTTTAAACTGTATTAAGTGAAGGGGACCACATTCTTTTGGCACTATTGAACAAAAGGCATTGACAGAAAAAGATAATTGTTTTCAGTTTGGTAGAGAAAGGATCAGAACTCTGTCAATTTCTTCACAGTGCTGAGCAACACAACTGGACCCCAAGAGCACTTGTTGGCAACAGGAGGGAAAAGATGGCCCACAATGAGAACACCAGTTGGGGGGGCCACCTTTGCCTTTGCTCCTGGTACTTGTTCTGCCACTTATTCTTCATTAGCAAAGTGAGGCCAGCAGGCTCTGTGGAAAAAGTTATCCTTTGAAGTTGGATATTCCTAGGCTTCAGTTACTAGCATCAGTCTCCAAGCATAAAATGGTAAAAATACGTAGTGTTCTAGTGCTGTGAGGATTAAATGAGACAGAAGCAGGGACTTAGAAAGCTCTCCAGATATTGTGCCTACTGTTGATGAGCTTTCTGCTCATACTCACGGATGCCTTCTCACAACTTCTTCCAGGGTTGATAGTGTTCCTGGGTTAATATACTCACTTTCCCCCAGTTTAACAGGAAATTACTTCTATGGTTGGGGCAAAAAACAATAGTTTTAAGATTTGCTTTCCTCTTAGCAAAATAACATATATATGTATTTTATATGTATGTGCCTCTAATGTGGGTTGATCTCAATCTCTCATTGATTGATTTTTCTCCTGAATAAGATTACTGTGGCTGCATGATCATTGAAGATGAAGAAGCTCCAATTTCCATAACTCTGGATGACACCAAACCAGATGGATCACTGCCTGCCATCATGGGGTAAGTTAGAACATGGTGTTCTTTATTTTTCAAATTGTGTTGGTGTAGATGCTGGCAAGTATATTGTTTTGGAATCAAATTCAAGCAATGATAAATAACACAACACAAATATATCATGTTTCCATGTATTCAAATATTCATAGTAATGTTTTACATGTACAACACTGAGAGACTACTAAAATTGATACCATTTTGAACTTATGCCTATACATTTCTTTCTCTTAGAAAACTTGCATGTTAAGGATGGAGCTAAAAAAGCAGCTAGACAGGCAGAATGGTAGACAACCTTGCCTACAGGCAGAATATCCACAACCATCCTGGAAAGACAACTGCTTTACCCCATAAAGTCTTCCAAATACAGGGTTTCTGGGTTTTATCCTTTTATTTATTATAAACACCTGCTACAAAACAATTGTTAAGCTTTTCCCTGAGATACTAAGCAGCTGGATGATCCAGAGGAATAGTTCACAGTGGAGCCGGCCTTGAGTGAATGGCATGGCACTTTTTTCTGCTTGGTTACCCTTCACTTCTGGTACTTTCCTTACCCTTGCAAGTGCATGGATGGTGCAGGGTGTTGTTCTCTGCACAGAAGAGTACAGCTGTGTGCACATTCGGGAGGAGAGAGGAAGAGTTCTTGTCTTCTGTACCACCTTGCCTGTTGGGGATTAGGGGTCCAAAGAAGGAAGTAAGATCTCTACAAAGGAAACACTAAGGAGGACCACAGACTCCTGATCACCTGCCCTTTGGCCCTCTAAAAAAACTATACTAATAAAAACCTCATTATTCTATCTCACCAAAACAAAAGAACACAACTTTAGTAGCAGTCAAGTGACTTAGACATGACCCAGTGGTTTCTCACTTTGCTCCTGGGAAATGCATGCCTCCTGCCTGAAGGGAGAGGTGAGCTCATGCCCATCACATCAGTTTTAGGAAAATCACAAAGTCAAAAGGAGCACACCCATGTCCCAAAGGACTTAGAGGGCAGGCTGTGCTACTGGGCTGTTAACAAGACATTTTGGAACCACTTCTCTATTTGTTAAATGTAAAAAATAACCCCAGACTCCCTGAGAAAGGCAGATACTTACAATATAATGATCATTAGAACAGTACATCCTCTTTATCACCTAACCCCATTGAGCAAGAAAGGGTACCGTTATTTTGTCAGTTTAACATTCTCTTCTCTAGACCAAAGGAAAGCAGAAGGTTGGAGATGTCAGGAGAATATCAGTTGAAGACTAATCCAATTATGGATGGAAAAACTTTGATATTCTTCTTGCCCTGGGAATTAGATTTACTGACATGTGCCTTACTGGGTTTGCTTCAGCTGCATTAACTGAGACATCTGTGGTAGGACCCTTCCAGATGTTAATGGGGTTATTTAGGCAGTTCCTGAAAAGTAGTATTCTAATCTGTATTTATTTATTTACCTATTTATTGATTTTATTTAATTTATTAACAAAAAATTCTACATATAGCATCTAAGTGATATTTTCATACATGTCTGCATTGTGGGATTATCAAATCAGAATAATTAGCATATTCAACACCTCATAATTATCATTTCATTGTGGTAAGAACATTTAAAATTCGCTCTTTCAATTATTTTAAAATATACATTATTAGTAGTAATAGTAGTATATTAGTATAGTAGTAGTAGTAATGGGGCTTAAACCCAGGGTAAATTTACCACTCAATTTTGCTCCCAGCCCTTTTTATTTTATTTTTTTAATTTTGAGACAGGAACTAAGTTGCCAAGGCTAGACTTGAACTTGCAATCCTTCTGCCTCAGCCTCCCAAATCACTGGGATTACAGGAATATGCCATTATGCCCACTACAATACATTATTATTAACTGTAGTGACCCTACTATACATAACTTATTCCTCCAGTCTAACTGAAACTTTGTATCTGTGGGAGACCAGAATACATCTCCCCAAAATATGAAGGGTCATTGAGCTGATAACAATTAAGATACAAGGGAGCTCTCCACCTTTCATCTGTTTACCTAAAAGCAAGACAGAGATTTACAAACACAAAAGGTCTCTCTGTCCTCACTCTATAGATAGGGCATAAATTTTTCACTAGAGCCAACACTTGATCAACTCAGAGACAGAGCCAAAGAAATCTGTAAGCATGCTTTACTCCATTAGTGTCTTTCCATATGTTTACCTTCCCATGGAAGCTTTCCTTTCTCTCTAAAATTTATTGTTCTTTGTTAAATATATAAGCCAAACTCATACCACTACCTTGAGCCATGTGATGTGTACTTCACAGTTAATAAAACTGTTTGTTTTTCTCTTGTTAATCTATCTTTTATTACATAAGTCTGTCCTAGCTATGAATTTATGAGGTTGAGGAGAAATTGTATATTCTCTTTTATGCCTGTTGACCAGCTTCTCCTGTCTTATCGGGACAGTTGCTCCACCCAGCACTTTGTTCTTGAAAATGAAAGCCTTGAAGATATGTTGCCTCCACCCTGCTCTTTGCACTTGGCCAGGAAAACCTCAAAGACAGAGGTGATAATTGCCCAGCACTGTGTCTGTAATAACCGTCACCTTTTGGAAAACTGAAAACAACCTTGTACTTTAGAACTATGGAATGTCCTCAACATGAAGATAGCATGTATGATTTCCACAATAAAGTACCAGTGAAAGTTGAAGAATATTTGTCGATAGATAGAGAAAAGAGATTATTTCATTCATGACTTGAGATTTCTACAGAAATAGTCAACACTAACTGCCATTTGGGAAAGGGACTATAAAAACACATATGATGAGTTGACTAAAGAGGTTTTCAGTTAAGTCGTTTAACCTTTCATTAGATATCAGTAGTTTTCTTTTAAATATGGTATAGGCCTAAACTTACCAATTCTTTCATAAATCTAAAATTTAACTCAACTCTTTACTAGTGAGTCATAACTTGTGAAGTCAAACAACATCGAGTATATCCTATAAAGTTCAATCTTAAATAGTCCACAACTTCTTCAGAAATACTATTCTCTGGGCTAACATACTTTGTGGTTTTGCTTCCCAGAATGATCTCAAATAACAGCTGTAATACCAATCCAATTGAGGAACAGGTTAATTTGGAGGTAGGAGCAGGAGAAAATATGATTTTCAACTCTAATCTACTTATCTTTTTGGTCTGGAACCAAAGAAATATAGTTTTAAAAGTTTTTTTTTTGTATTTTTTTGCAGTGCTGAGGATGGAACTAGGGTCTCCGATGTGCTAGGCAAGCCCTCTGTCACTGAGCTACATCTCCAACCCTGTAAAATCTTTTTTCAAATGGAGAAGCAATTTCATTGCTCTATGGCTCATTTGGATTTGTGCATGTGTGTGGTTCCTGGGATCAAACCCAGGGCCTTGTGTATGCTATGCATGCATTCTACCACTGAGCTACATCCACAGCCTTCATTTGGATTTTTGAAAGCTTTCTAATAATGGTAAAACTAAGAATTTCATGTAACAATTCAATTCTTTAAAATACACATATAATTAGTAATATTGGTATAATAGAATCTGTTTGATTAAAGGGAAGCAGATAGATTATATCTGAATGTTACTGAGTTACTTTATTGGGGGGCTGTTTTAGATCAGTTTCCCAGGAATCATCTTGGAAATAGAAATTTGGGTACAGGAGGTTTGTTGGGAAGTTCCTTACGGGTTACTACCTATGGTGGAAGGGAAGGAATTGGGATCAGGCAGAGGAAGAAGTTGGGTGCCGGTGTTGTCTCAACAAAGACCTCATCAATCTCGTGGATAGCTCTGGAGCTAGGATGGTCCTTCAGAGTTGTTCTGAACTTAGGCAAGAAGGTGGGTCTTGGTACCCACCCCATCCTGGAGCTGGCCATTGGAGAAGGGCACAAACTTGATTGAGGCAGTTCTCTCCTGTTGAGTATAATTGCTGGTGAAGGTCTCTTCTGTGAGCAAGTATAAGTCCTGAAGAGGGAACCTGAGGTGTACACCATGGCATCCACTACAAACACATACTAATATTTGTTTGTCCAGTTTTTATCAAGTATTTGACAAAATCAATGCCAGTATAATCATTTAGTGCAACATTATTTCATCCAACCTTTGATTTCCTACTGTATAACAAGTACTGTGTTGAATTTTACAAGCAAAATATTGAGTAGGAATTGACCTTTTATTTAGGAGCTCAGCCTTGCAGGGTTTTGGACACAGGGAGACTGAAGACAACATGGTGCTTGCTCTAGTATAGGAGGGTCTGGGAGAGTTCATTAATACTGAGTAGACAGCAGTAATATAAGACTTATGAAGGGGAAATGCACAAAAGACTGTAACCTGATATTCAAGTGTGCCCTCTCTTTCCAGCTTCATCCTTGCCCGGAAAGCTGATCGACTTGCTAAGCTCCACAAAGAAATAAGGTAAAGAATTTATATCTGCATTTTAGTCAGCTTTTTTGCTGCTGAGGGAAGCAGCTCACATGGTGATCAGAAAGCAGAGAGAGAGAGAAAGTCTCCACTCTCCAGATACAAAATATATACCCCATTGCTAAACCCCCAATGAGCTACTTCCTCCAGCCATGCCCCACCTGCCTCCAGTCACCACTCAGTTAATCCCATTAGGGATTAATCCACTGATTGGGTTAAGTTGTAATACAATCATTTCTCCTCCAAACTTTCTTGCATTTTCTCACACGTGAGCTTTTGGAGGCCACCTCACATCCAAACAATAACAATCTGAAAATAGATAAAAGGCAAGTTTTATATTGTGTCCATTGCACTAACAACAGTAGAATCTCACAATATTTCACAAATATTCTCAACCCCAACAAATCAACCTTTCTGTATTTTACTATGACCCCTTAGCCCATATGTGTATATTTAACTCAATTTTGCACATTTGTATTCATTTACAGTGGTTGAGAGAAGTAGAGTTTTCCTGTAAGATGGATAGAGACAAATCATTAAAAAATAGAAGCCAGACAAAAATCTCGTGACTTAATGACATCCCCAAAGGCCCCCACCTCTTAATCCCATCACCTTGGGAGTTAAGTTCCAACATACGTGAATTTTGGAGAACATATACATTCAAACCATCACAGCTAACTTGTGACAGGAATAGCAGATAACACATATTCTTTTTCATTAAACCATACTGAGCTTGACATTTTCTTTTGGATTTCCTGCTTTCCCTCCTTATTAATAATAAAATAAATACCAGCCTGGAGGTAGACATTTGGTTATGATTCTACAGTGACTGAACTTCTCAAAAGTTCTTGTAAGGCAAAAACCTTACTGAATATTATCATTGACAAGAGTAGTGGCTCCCAGAACTGACTGCATCAAAATCTTCCAAAGGATGTTTGGAAAATGTATTTTTCTGAGGCCTGTAGATTATGATTCAGTAGGTTCAAGGTACAAGGAGCCTGAGTATTTGTATTTTTAACAAGTTTTTCAGGTGTTGGAGTATCCAGATTTATAAACCAGTGGGTAAATTCAACTACAAGATAATTTGCATGGTGACTTATTTGAGCTTTCATTTGAAATACATTCTATTGATTTTAGAACCAAATTAAATAAATGCATTGATTAAATAAGTAAATGCATTGCTCCATGCTGGGGTTATAGCCCAGTGCTAGAGCACATTCACTGCATGTACAAGGCCCTGGTTTGTATCCCCAGCAATGAAAAAGGAAAAATGCATTGTTGCAATATTTTGCCTTACATATACTCCCCCCCAGTTTGAATTCTAATGGGAAGATGGGAAGAGAACAATAATTTTCTGTTGTGTTTTTGTGAATCTGTCCTTTGGTTCATCTAATAATACATGCAATACAGTGAGTGGCTGGTATTTCTATTATAACTGGTTTTATAATGGTTTTATCATTCATGGTTAAAAAATTAACTAAAATGGAGGTTGATTGGATTTTGGGTTTCACTCTGCTTTAATAAAGATTTTATTATGTGTCCAGAAAATAAGTTAAGCATCATTAAGCATTTTAGAATACTGACCGTTAATATCCTTATTTTTAATTGACTCAAAATATCTGAATTATTGATTCTAACACTCTTTGGAGTAGATAAGAATCAGTCATCTCTTCATAGAGTTGGGGAGAGGGCCCCACACTAGGCTGAGCATGGACTTTAGTTTGCCACATATTTATTGAGCATCTAATATGAGCAGAATGCTCTGAAGTGTAGAGCCTCACACTGCCATTAATTAGCTGAACAATACTGAATAAGTCTCAGCAGCTCACTGAGCATCAGCTTCCTCATCTCTGAAATGATAACAGATTAGACAGAGACAGGTGGATAGGAGTCTTGAGACTTCTTATCTTTATGATTTTTGATGTGTGAGCAGCCCCTTGAAGGAAATCAAACTTTTCCTGACTTTCCTGGAATTTAAATATCTAGTTCATGTTGTAAGACATCATGTCAGGAGTGGAATTTGCCTCTTCTTTAAAACCTTCCATAGGAAAAGAGTATAGCAAGCGCCATTTATAATTCCATCGCTTCCTCCTGACTTAATCCTCTATACCTATGAGATAGATGTTCTGGGAGTTGTATAAGTGGTATGTGAGGCTTTAGATAGATTTATAAGTTTACATTGCTTCCCAGATTATTTAGAGAAATTGGGAGCATGTTTTAAGAGCATTTTCTTTTTTGCAGGGAGGGGGGTACCAGGGATTGAACCCAGGGGCACTCAAGAACTGAGCCACATCCCCTGCCTATTTCGTATTTCATTTAGAGACAGGGTCTCACTGAGTTGCTTAGTGCCTTGCTTTTTCTGAGGCTGGCTTTGAACTCTCAATCCTCCTACCTCAGCCTCCTGAATATTTTCTAATTGGCAAGATAAAATAGTATTTTTAAAATCTGTTCCTTTTATTACCAGTAACCTTGACCTCCTCCTCCTGTTGCATATTTTTGGCCATTAATTTTTTCAGATTTTTTTATTGGTCCTTTTAGTTATACATTGTTATGCTTATCTTACATATTTGAATTAAACTTTTTGCTCCATTTTTAATGAATATTTTCCAGTTGTTTGTTAGCTTTAAAAATATTTTAGGGACACTTTCACTTGTTTAAACTATTAAAAGTAAAAAGGGAAATACAAAAAGTATGCAACTGGGGCTGAGATTGTGGCTCTGGTTGAGCGCTTGCCTGGCATGTGTGAGGCACTGGGTTTGATTCTCAGCACTGCATATAAATAAATGAATAAAATAAAGGTCTATCAACATCTAAAAAAATTATAAAATATAACTGGCTCAGTATGAACCTATTCAAACAAATCCTGAAATAGAACCATTAATTTCTAAAATTGGTAAGTTTAATAATTAGACCTTTAAAACATTTTTTCAACAGGAGTACTGAGTTTAAAATGTTTTTTTTCTTTTAAGACAACTTTAGGTAAGTATAGCTGCTGATTTTTCAGATGTAATACATACCATGTTCTATACTGTTCATTTATGTAATGAATTATGAGGGTAGCCAAAGACTTTTTGAGGTAACATCCTCCAGATACCCTTTGGAAAACAGTGTCCTAGTCCACAGACCATTCTATCCAAGTGACAGATTACTAAACTGAAATGACTGTAAGCCTCTCTCATAATAGCATATCTAATGCTTAAAGTATTAAATTCGTTTTAGATGTTTTTAGGCATTTACAACACAAGAATAAGAGAATTAAAGGATGTGCTACCATATGAACTATATATTTAAAAATAGGATCTTTCTAGAATTATATATATATACATATATATATACATATATACAGATATATATGTATATATATATTCAGGAAAAGTTCCTGAATATTTAATTTTATTTTCCCTTTTTTATGTCAGATATTGTAGTAGATAGTAAAAGAGGCAAAAATGTAAAAGAGAAGGAACATTCTATTGACTCTTCAAATCAAATGACTATTGAGGCAGAGAAAGTTAATCTCAGTACAGAGATTCACTGAACTGTTTGCTTTGTGGAGTTACAGAAAGCCATTGAGTTTCATTTTTTCTGAAATGAATCTGGTTCATTAGTGAGTGCCCTGGACCTCACTGTATTTACTCTGTACCCATCAGTTATTACTTCCCTAACAACCTTTTTGGCTCTATTTTTTTTTAGAAAAAGGAAAATCTGTGAACTGTATGCCAAAGTGTTGGGATCTGAAGAAGCATTACAAGTAAGAAAACCCCCAGGTTTAGTCCCTAGCAGGTTCTGCTCTGCTCACTGGAACTGGTAAAACAAAGCATATTCTGGATTCCTGACAGTCTAATGAAGAGAGTTAAGAAGAGGTATTCTTAACTTGAAGCATGAACTTCAGCAGTTAAAAAAAATAGCCATTAAAAAGTGGTGTCAGGTGCATGGAATTTCAAAGCTGTGGTTCCCTTGTGCAGTTTAAATGCTGAATAACTAGCAACCAGTTGTGATCAGAGCCTGGAGTGGCAGGAAATATGTCAAGGATATAAGGATGGGTGATATTGGTTCTCAGAATAGAGATTCTGCCCTCATGTCAGTCATATCAACTGCCAGATGTGAAATAAAATCCCAAATGTGTCATCATCTGTTGGTGAGTACATACTAGTATATACATGACAGAACAGACTATCTAGACTCTCTGCCAAGGTCAAAGTCATAATAATTTAGTTTTTCATGTGGCGACTCAATTCACAACTCATTGAGAAATTTCAGTGCTTTTAATCCACCATTGGAAGCAATCAGGAGAAGGAAATGACTTCCAAAGAACCCACTGATAGTTGGGGGCCCTTTTGAGGGGTTATCTGTGAATTGTTCAAATAATAAATTTTAAGAGTGTGTAAGGGATTTCATAGAAGATTCTGTCATGCCCCTAGGAACATTTTCCATCTTTTTAGCAAGAATCCCAACATTCAGTTTCCCAGTTTAGGGAAGGGATTCTGACCAAATCCTTTCTTAGATACTGTGACTGTCTTCTACTTCCTTCCCCCTTTTTGCAGCAGAAACACCTGGGTAGAAAAGGAAGTGGAGTGTGTTGTTTTAGAGACTCTGGAGATTGGAGCAGATCTTTCCACAACCTGATTATTGATGGAGTTTCCTAAAGACTTAGCTCTAAATTCTTCAGCATCTGCATAAAGATGCCCTCACTCCCAGATGTTGAGATACTTTAGTCTCCCCTAGATGAGAGGTTGAAAAAAATCATAATGTCCATGTTTTGGACACAAAAGGTCATTACTTGGTAATATCATGTTTCCCCAGTAAGTTACAAAAACAGGGTTGTTGTATTTTTCTTTCCTTTTTCTCTGTGAATTTTTTGATAAAGTAAAACACATAGGAGCCTTCATTGTGACTTACAGCATTTCAGCTTTGTTTTCTCTTTGGAATTTTCTGTCTACTAACTGCAGCCAGTGCACTATGAAGAAAAGAACTGGTGTGAGGAACAGTATTCTGGAGGTTGCTACACTGCCTACTTCCCCCCTGGGATCATGACTCAGTATGGAAGGTACTGCCCAAGCACTATACATGTTATTACAAGACCTATACCACATTTAACAGAAGCAGTGTTCAATGAGAATTCTAAAAATAGCTATCATTCCTATTTCTAATGTCCTAGATAGATAGTTTGTATCTTTCTGGATGTCCCTGGAAAAACAAGGACATCAGCAAATAGAATAATAGCAGAGCACCGGGAAGAGCTGCAGGTGTCAGCAGTACCTGTTTTTATTTCTGTTGGGCTTTTTTGTTTTGTTTTTGAGACAGGGTCACCCTAAGTTGCACTGGCTGGCCTCAAACTTGTGATCCCTCTGCCCCAGTCTCTGAGTAGCTAGGATTAGTCAGCAATACTTCTGAGAATGAAGCAGCCTGCACTGTCCTTCAAGGGGCCTCCTTGAGTTCAGATTGGCATTTAGTCTCACACAACCACCCTAAGCTCCTTGGCACAGTCTATATAGAAGGACTTTTGCTGCATTAATCCAATATAATCTGTCTGGCCAACAGAGGACTGTCACACATTCTTCTTCAGGGGAAGAAATCCTTGCCATGCACAGCTAAATGGTGAGGAAATGAGATTCACCAGGGTGGGGGCAGGGGTGCAGGGATCTACCTTGACTTAGACGCCCCTTTCTCCATAGAAGCCATTATCGCTATGTGTCATAGGCATAGCGTCCAGGGTCACGTGCTCAGTTACAAGAGATACCACACTCAAGGAAGCCCACAATGACAGTCTCCCTCCAGGTATTACCATTCATTCCCAAACCATGGATGCAATTTACCAGTGTGGGAATGGGTAAGGTAGCATATTTCACATTGGCAGTGTCCCCTGGTCTCATATGTAGTATTACACCTTCATCTGGTTTCCAGACAACAGAGCTAGAAAGTTAACATAAGATCATGTTTGTCAACAAGAAACAAGCATTTGTTAATCCTTGCCTTTTGGAAACTTATTTGTCTTTTTCCTTTTGTGGTACTGAAGATCTAAGCCAGGGCCTCACACATGCTAGGCAAGTGCTCTACCCCTGAGCCACAACCCAGCCCTGTCTTTTTTTAACGATTCAACAAACTTTGTTTGTGATAGCAGGGTTTATAAATTGCATTAATTCTGTAGTGGTGTAGAAGTCTAGAAGATAGGACCAGGGTCGGGAAGAGATGAAGCACAGGGTTCCTGGACTGGAAAAAGTGCCAGTGGGTTGAAGTGAAAGCCTTTGGGGTGGGTGGCATGTGCAGCTTGATAGAGTTTATGGAAGTGGTTGCAACCCTGAGAAGTCTGGAGGGGACAGTTGCCAATTTGGTCTAGCCCTTCCCTGGTTCTCTTTGGCAGGACCTCTTTATAAGAGGAGAACCATTTCCTTGTCCTCAACTCTTCCGTAGGCAAGTGCAGAGAAACTTTACAGAGGTTGTAATTTAAAGAGACAGACTCATATAATCCCTCATGTCTCTCTGCCAGAAATAGTCACTCTGACAGTCAATTTCTATCTTCCCACTTGCTGCAGCAGTCCCTCCTAATGCACTGAGAGCACCTGCATGACAACATTGTGACCATGTGTGATCTCAAAAAGAATACTCCCCCTGGAAAAACAGTATGGAGAGCAGAATGGACCACAAATAGGAAACACACAGCTAAAAAATCCAATTGTGGATTGAATGCATGTTCTCGCATTCCAATTCTAGCTAGCTTGAAAATGGTCAACATCACCTCCAGGGATTGATGATCTGATCAGCCTCCTGATGTACAGGCCCTAGGAAATAAGGAGTAGCCTTTTGAGGATCCTCTTACCTTGGGCTGCATTTTGTAAATAATTTGAGTTTCCTTGTGTTCTGCAAAGTAAATGAGGGCAGCTGTTGGCTCATTTCCTCTCAGTATCATCCCAGGTAACTTTGTGTGGCCTCTGTTTCATCGTAGGGTGATTCGCCAGCCAGTAGGCAGGATTTACTTCGCTGGCACGGAAACTGCTACACACTGGAGTGGCTACATGGAAGGAGCTGTTGAGGCTGGGGAACGCGCAGCTAGAGAGGTAAGAGAGGAAACCAAAGCTTTCCCCAGAAACAGCATTTTTTGCTTCTGATCTTTCTCATTCTTCCTTTTAAAAAATTTTAGATGGGATTTGTGACATTTTCATGAAACTGTATATTTGCCCTTTTTTTCACTGACATTGTAATTATACATATTTGTGGGGTAGTGTGATATTTTGATATAGTATGCAATGATCAAATTGGGGTAATTACATTTTCTTCATATCAGACATTTATCATTTCTTTGGAACACTCAGAATCCTTTAGCTATTTTGAAATGTATAGCAAATCATTAATTATATTCACCCTACTGTGCTATAAAACACTAGAATTTAGTCCTCCTGTTGCACTGTATTTTGATACTCCCTGTCTATTCTCTCACTATCTCCTCTCTCCTCAGCCTCTCTCAGCCTCTGGTGGCCTCTGTATCACTCTCTACTTCCTTTTTTATCGGTGCACTGTAATTATATGTAATAGTGGGATTTGTTGTTACATATTCTCTACTTTAAGATAAACTTTTTCAGTTTCTGCATGTGAGTGAGCTATTTGTGAGTGAGCTATTTGTTTTGTGTGTGTGTGTGTGTGTGTGCCTGCAGCTTATATCCCTTAGCATAATATCCTCTAAGCTCATCCATGTTGTCACATATGACAGGAATTCAGTTTTCTTTAAAGCTGAATAATATTCTACAGTGGCGTGCGTGTGTGTGTGTGTGTGTGTGTGTGTGTGTCACATTTTCTTTGGCCATTCATTTTTCTACTTCTTGACACTAATAGAATCTGTGTATTCATTTCTCTGCCCCTCACTTATTGGACTTATCTAACAGCCAATAAGACTTTGAATCTGACACACCTATATTATGGTATTATGACACACCTCATTTCATAATACCATGGTGACTTTCTTTCAGGTCTTGAATGCTCTGGGGAAGGTGGCTAAGAAAGATATATGGGCACAAGAACCTGAATCTAAGGTAAGTTTGGCTATTCCATGTCCATACACCAGTCATAAAATTCACATTTCCCTTCTGTTAGCCTCTGACTTTATTACAAATGCAACTATCCAGGTATACCATGCATGATATCATAGATATTTTTTGCTCCTTAGCAGTGGAAGAGTTCTATACTAATGATCTGTGTTCATCATCTAGGATGTTCCATCAGTTGAAATCACTACCACCTTCCTGGAGAGAAACCTACCTTCCATATCTGGCCTGCTGAAGATCATTGGGATTTCCACCTCAGTAACTGCCCTCTCGATTGTGTTGTACAAATACAAGCTGCTGCCACTGTCATGAAGTTCCAACTTCTGGCTGGCTGCATCCTTGTTCTCAGTACCATCACCATCACCATCAGAAGGAAAATGTGGAAGAACTAAAGGCTGTATCATTAGGCCATTTAAGTGCACTTGATTTAACCTTCCTCAGTTTAGTCTGTATGAAAATAAGAACAACCCAAAGAATTATCTAATTAATTTCAGTAAGATCAAACTCCATCTCGTCTATGTAGACTAATTCGTGTCGATTGATAGAATAAAACCTTGTGATTGCTCTCTTATTTGAAAAAGTTAATGTGCTCATGAGAATTTCTGTGTCCCGTTCTTCTTACCTTTAACAAAAAACACTGTATGATTTTAGAAATAAAGCATTGAACTTTCTCTCTGTTAGATGTGGAGTAGGTTAAGGCTTAGCTTGTAACTGTCCTTAGGAACTGGTGAAGTGTTGGTACAAAGCCTAGAGCCTCACAGCTTCCTGGGGTGACTGCCTTCCACATTCCGTAAGGAAGGAGATAAGCACGGGTGGGGTCAGGGACACATGGTTCCTTCTGACCAGGATGGGGACATCTTATAGTCTGATGTCCCAGGAATCTCCTGGCCACTTCTAACTTCTGTGAATTTTCTAGACATCTAGCTTTAGCACTGGTTTTTTTGTACATTGTTCTCTTTTACATCTTACAGAGGAGAGTGTTTACCAAGTTCAAATATTTAAATTGATTTATTGTAACTGTACAGCTTCCTAAATGAGCAGAGTAAAATCATGGCAAGAGGCCTCCCTGACCAGCTCCATGTGAAACTAACTAAATGGGCACCTTATTTTCCCTTTGGAACATGATTAGACATCAATTGATCCCTATCAGTGATAACATGCTATACCAATGTTTGGAAAACAGTATTATTTCAGGTGGTTATTTTCTATCTGAAGACCCTTAGGGTCATGTATACTTTTCTTTTGTTCATATGGCCATAGAATTAGACAGCTCTATTAACTTACTTATGTCTTCAACATGGTTAAATATTAGCATGTCAATTTCTATCCAGTACTGAAATACACATTAAAAAATACTTGATTATTATTTATATAGACTCAAATACAGAAAGGGCTTTATATAATAACCTCCCTTGCATTAGTTATGAAATTTTATAACAAACATGAAATTGAGTGATTTTTCATATGAAGACTGAGTTCTTTATCTTAGGATCAATGTGGGCCCAAGAGAGTGCCCACTTCTTATCTTTCCCATTTGAAAGACTGTCAGGTTTTAAAAGAAAAAACCCTCCCAAATATTTCAACCATAAAATACTTCTTGTTAAAATACAAATATATTTTTATTTTCAAGTAAAGGTTGACTGAGGAAATCATCCAATCCAAGTTTATTACACCATTAACCTTATCTTAAATGCAAACATTTCTGGATCCTGATGTGAGGACTTAAAGTCTTCCAAAGTTTTGCCTACCCTAAAAGCAAAGAGCTGGATTTTTATGCCACTCTTTATTTTACAATTCAAAAGCATTTTTACTAACTTAAAAGTTTCATTAATATCTTGGATATACTGTAATTCATAAGGAAATGCTGCATATTATATCAAATAGCAGTGAGAAATCACATCCCTAATCTCTTGCAGTTGTTTCTATTCACTTACTGATTAACTCAGTCTTGACACACCTTGGGAATATTGCTTTAAACTTCTGAACCAGCAACAGTTTTCACAGTAATCAGATTGTTAACATTAAAACCTTGCATGTTGAAGGCCTCCTAAGTGTGCAGCTTACCCTCTTCTCCCACAGTTTACAAAACCAATTAATTTATCCTAATTACATCAACCCTGTTAAGCTACAGATTGGGTACCAAATGAATGCCAGTCCAGATGTGCCTAAACATGAAACAGGAGCTGAGAATAGCTACCATATATAAGTTCACCCAGCACAAAGATACCATGGATCTTTGCTCCAAACCAGAGAAACAAAAGTTAGTTTAAGAGCTTGATACAGAACTTGGCTCCATTAAGGCATCCACTTCACAGTTCTGAAGGCTGAGTCAGCCTCACTCCATAGTTAGGTCGAGAATTAGATTTAAGAAGTTCATCTGTTTGTCAAGGTTAACTGTTAAATAAGGTGTCATACTCCACTGAAGAAAAAAAAATATCGAGGGATTGTGAACTATGCCATGTTTGATTGTGAACTTGATGTATAATGTTCTGTGTCTAAAGTCTGTCCCAGTGCTACATGTGGGAGTATGCATATGTGTGTGTTTTGCCACTGAAGTAAGATTTTGCCTGTAAGGTACTGTTTTATTTGTGAATAAAGTGCACTACCCCCCTGATTCAGACCTGCCTCCTGTATTTGGTTGATAAGAGCTGTTTAGAAGGTTTGATGGCCTTCCATAGCAGGAGATCACGATGATGTGTTATCCATGGATGATAGACTTAAATAACTAAAAAGAACAATTTTTAAAAAAAATTAATTGAAAGTACAGTACAAAAAACTACTTGGGATTGAGACTGGGAATTCACAATATTGGGTTTGACTCTCATGTGGTATTGATACTGTCTGGGACCTGATTAAATACTGAAATACTGTAGTCTGCCCAGCTGTACCACAGGTATGGATTCTGAAGCAAGGATTCTCACCTAATAGCTTATGATACCTTGAGCAAATCACTTTGGTTCTCTGCCTCAATCTCTCCATTTGAGAAAGGGTGAGTTGCTTAGGTGGTTTCTTTTTGTCTTATTTTGTTTCTTTCTTTGTTTGGTACTGGGGATCAAACCCAGTGGTGCTTTACCACTGAGCTACATCTACAGCCCTTTTTATTTTGTAACAAAGTCTTGCTGAACTGCTTAGTCTGGCCTTGAACTTGCAATCCTCTTGCCTCAGGCTCCTGTGCCACTGTGCCTGACCCTAGATGGCTTCTGAGGATTCCTTTCATGGCAGCATTAATGTGATTTATGTATTTTATTGCTTGTACTATTTCTATTTTTACCTGTTTATATGGCAGGAGCAAAACATTCAGCCTTTGCATATCTTGGTTCACTCCTTTTCTTAGATTGGATTCCCTAGAAACAGACTCTGTATGTAACTGATCCTCCCACCTCAGCTTCTTGAGTAGCTGGGGCTACCAGCACATGCCACCACACCTGGATGCATGATTCTTTAAGTGGAAGAAAAATATCAGGATCAGAGGAAGCATGGAAATGATTCAATTTCTTCCTCACTAAAGCAGTCCCATCTACCCATTACTAACAGAAAGATCAAAGGGGAAAATATGCATTTACAAACAACAGTCCAAAATCCAATGTCTTCAGGAGTCAGACAACTGAAAATGAATAGCATCACACAGTAAACATTAGGGAATGGGGAGGACTATGGCTGCAGAAGGCATTTTCCCCTCTGGAAGGCATTACTATTCAAATTCTTTTAAGTGATTGCTGACCCATCAAAACACATTTGAAAGCTTGCTTGTCTTGCATATCCAAATTGTCCTCAAGTACCTGATAAATAAATACAAAATTGAGTTTTGTATCACTTGAATGACAGATTCTTTTCAGATGCCTTGATTGTCCAAGAAATGAATATGTAGACTGGCAACCATTTTATGAAACTAATTGGAATAAGAGAGACCTGATTTAGAAGGGCAAAGACAGGAAAACAAAAAGGGGAAAAACAACCTCTTAGTCAAGCCCTCAAGAAATATCCCTTCCTCCAGTCCATATCTCCTGCTATGTCAATGTCATGATTAACCAGGGCAGTGCTAGATTATATTGGGAAAAAAATCCTCAAACTTAGATACTAATCACCACTCTTTTGTCAACATTTCATCTGTGCTATGATATAATTCCCATAAACAGGATATCAGCATTGGGTTAACTTTCTAAAACTATACTCTGCTTTCCCCAAAGTGGCCAATAAAATACAAGACATGTCACATGTCCAAAAGAAGCTGACTGAGTAATCGAAGAAGAGGATGAAAACAGAGAGGCCTGTTTCCCTCTATGAACAGACCATTCTCTTCAGAGTTCAAAGGTAAAGGAAGGTCTTAAAGTGATAGCTGGTATGGACTAGAGTTAGATTTCTGAAGGTAGCTTTTGGAGGCCTCATGTAAAAACATTGACTTTGAGGGAACTTGCCATTGCTTCAAGATGGGACATGGAACCTTCTAGAAGATCTCCCTTAATGCACTTGTGATCAATTGATTGAAGGCTATTTTTTATTTACACTTCTTTATAATCACCTCATTGGGAACCAGGCTTTCCTATTAATAGACTTCAGATATTGTCCATGAACCACTGAGGTTCATGGATGTAATGGAGGGGGGTGGAGTGGTGTGGGTGTTTTCTCTCAGTGGGGGAACAAGAGAAGAGGAGGAGAATGCAGAGGGTGCTTTAAGGGCCACAGAGTGGCACACTAATGAGAACCTTGGTGGGTTGATACCACCAAGGCAAAAAGGGCACCCTTTAACTTTGTGTCATTTGCTACTTATGTGCCCATAGCCAGCTACTCTGTAGCTCAGAATAGCCTTAAAGAGTTCATGGTGAAAGTGAGATAATGCAACTAAGGCTTGGTACAGCAATCACTCAGTAAGTAGCAGCTGTTATGCATGGGCCTTTTAGAATGGAAGCAGACAAAAAGCACTTTCTAAATTCAAGCAAGTTACAACTTTGAATTTCTTACAATCATTCAACATATACTATTGAGCACTTACTATGGGTTAGGTAGGTACCATGTGTGATTCAGCAGTGAACAAAACAGAGCCTACCTCATAGAGCACACAGTTGATTGTAGACACCAAGCAGTGCATTAATTGGGCCTCTGGTCAATGCTATTACAGAGAAGCATAGGATACTATGAACGCAGGGGAAGTGAGATTTAAAGGGAGGTTACTAGGATATGGCCTCAACTCTCCATAAACATCAGTTTACATGGCAAAACAGTAAGGATCTTGCATAGAACAGAGAAAGGAAAAAGAAAAAAGAGATGGCATGGGTAGGTGCTAAACCACAACAAATATCATCAATAAGTGCTGAATGTTAAGAGTCATTTATCCTATTGACCATATAGTTCACTCCATCAGTCTTTTACAGTTCCTGTGTCTCCACAGCCCTTCTCTGCACAGGGAAATCTTTATCAACTATGATTCACTATCTCCCAGATTCCTATGCTAGGCAACCACCTAAATTTGTTTTAAAAGAGCGCCATCTTCTGGTTAAACACTGCTGTTTCGTGGCAAAGAAAATTCTAAGTATTAGAGACAGTCTTGTCCTTTGTGAAAGAAAAAATTGTCCCCTTCACCCAGGATTTCTTCCAAATACATCTGCCAATGATCACTTATTTTCTTGTCAGTTGTGACATGGATCAAAAATATTAATATTTAATATTGACAATATTTCTTCTGGCCTATGCTCCCCAGAAGAGGTGTTTTTTTTTTCTTGTTTTTGTTTTGTTTTGTTTTTTGTTAGAGCTCCTTGGTTCCTTGAACTCTGTTGTGTACATTTGGGTAATGAATGAAGAAGAAAATGGACAGGAGAAATTGAGAGAGGTGAAATTGCTTTCACTGTAGAAAGCGCAGGAACATAATCTGGGAAAAGCCAGAGAAGGGGACTTGGGAGGAGAAAACATTTCTGAAAGCCAACTTGAGACTGCAGAGGAGGGCAACTGGAGAGAAAAAGGAATTTTCAAGAGCTGCATTGACAGCCTAGGAAGATGAAAAGTAAGGAAAGAAGGAAGCCAAACTTCCTAAATTTAGCCAGGAATGTGTGGCCTAGTAGAGGTCTACACGACTCTTCAAGCTTTGGGAGTCAAATCTGAATTCATTTTAGACACTGCATTATACTGGGACAACCTCAGAAGTCCCCAGAGCATCCTAGGTTATTTTGGGCTGTAGATTCAGAAAGCATACAGCTAACAGTGCTTGGTATCTTTAGCAGTGCCTGAATCCCATGGGTTCCATTTAAGGACACTCAGTGGAGCCTAAAGAAATTCAGCAACTCTGCTCTCAGCAAGATCAATAGCCAAGCTGGTAAGCTGTGTATCCTAGGCCAGACATATACTAAATATGTCTGATACTACAGTAGATTTACATTAAGAAAATGAGCAAAGTTGGCCTGTTTGCCCAGGGTGTGCAATGTCTTTGCTATGGCAGCCATTTTAATTTTATGGGCTTTATTAGTGTCCTACTGCCTCTGTAACCAATTACCTCAAACTTAGGGGCTTAAAATCAAATGAAATATAATAAAATATAAAAAGGGCTGGGGATGTGGTTCAGTGGTTAAGCACCCTTGGGTTCAATCCCCAGCGCCCCCCAAAAAATGTTTAAAATCAGTCTTATGGAACTGAAAGCAAGGTGTAAGCAAGGATAATCCTTCTGGAGGCTCCAGAGGAGAAAAAATTCCTTGCTTCTTCTAGCTTCTAGAGGCTGCCAACATTCCTTGGTTCCTGGCAACATCATTAAACTCTCTTGCTTCTGTAGATGTCTCGCCCCCCTCCTTGCTGACACCCTCCTACCTTCTTCTTGTGGGGCCCCTGTGATTACACTTGGCCTCACCAGGACAATCTCCCTATTTTATGATCCTTAATCACATCTGCAAAGTCCCATATAAGGCAACATATTCATTGGTTCCAGGATGTGGACATCTTTGTCATGGTCATTATTCAGCCTACCACAAGGTCCTTGATGTTAGTAAAATCTAAAAGTTAAATGTCAGCATTGGCCTGTCTTCAAATTCCTGCTATTCCAGGCACACAAATGTGGAGCAGCAGTAGAACTTTTTGGTGGTGTTTTGTGGTGCTGGGGATGAAACCCAGGGCCTCACACATGCTTGGCAATTGTATTAACACCAAGCCACATCCCCAGGCTGCAAACAGAACACGGATAGAACTGTAAGTCATTATATTAAGCTATTTGTGAAATAATCCAGGCAAAGAAAGACACATACCATATGATCTCACTCATATGAGGAATCTAAAATAGCTGATCTTGTACAAGTTGAGAATGGAATCGTGGTTTCCAGTTTATGGAGAGAGTAAAGTAAGGGGAATGATGGAGAAAGGTTGATTGATGGTACTCTCAGACAGGAGAAATTAGTTCTGGTGTGCTATGGCAGGGCGGGGTGACTATAAGTAAAGATAACACTGTATATTTCCAAAAATCTAAAAGAAAAGGTTTTGAAGCTTTTCACCACAAAGAAAGGAAACATGTTTGAGGAGATAGATTGGTTTACCCCTATCTGAACATTATACAACATATATATGTACTCCAAGTATCACATGGTACCCCATAAATATATGCAATTCTTATGTGTCAATTAAACAGATAAGCAAAAGTAAACCATACTTCCCTGTCCCTGAGCTAAGACTGGCTTATTTTACTGAGCATAATGACATCCAGTCCCATCCATATTTTTCCAAATATGGAATTTCATCATTTTATGGCTAAATAGTATTCCATAGTGTATATCTTCTATATTTTCTTTATCAGCAATTGATGGACATTTAGGTGGTTTCCATTTTCTGGCTATTTTGAATAGTCGTATAATAAACATAGGAGACTTAAATGTAAGACCTGAAACTATGAAACAACCAGAAAAAAAACATATAGAGGAAACAATTCAGAGTATTGGAATAGGCAAGAATTTTTTGGATAAGACCCCAAAAGCATAGGAAACAAAAGCAAAACTAGGCAAACAGGACTGAATTGAACTAAAAACGCTGCACAGAAATAGAAAAAAATTAACAGAATGAAAAGACAACATATAGAATAAAAGAATATATTGCAAACCATATATCTGACAGTGTTCATATTTAGAATATATAAAAATTCCAGCTCAATGAAACCAAATTCCCCTACCCAAAACCAAAATAAATAATCTGGTTTAAAAATAGGCAATAGACCTAAACACATTTCTCAGAAGAAGACAATGGCCAACAGGTATATGAAAAAAAAAGTTCCACATCACTTAATCATTCAGGTAAATACAAATCAAAACCACAATGAGATATCAACTCACTCCAGATGGAATGAATATAACAAAATTGAAAGCATGTTGGCTTGTTTCTTGTATTTAACACAGAACTGAGAATATTTATTATTCCTAAATGCACATTCTGATTTACTAGTTCCAAGAGATTTACTTAGAAACAGATTCTTTGTTAAGTCAGACTCCTTTGTGGGACAGCATCATTGTTAGGAGTTCCAGTTTATAGAGTCAACTAGGTCTGGATTTGAATTCTGATATTGAACATACATTTTCTCATTGATATGTGGAACTGTTCATTTGTTCTGAACATTCAATAAGATAATGCAGGTGAAGCTATTGGGGCCAATAAATGTTGGCAAAGCACACACACACACACACACACACACACACACACACACACGATGAGGTTTGTGGTCCATTCCTGTTTCTAAAATGCATTTTGAATTACTTCCCGCCACTCTACCACCTCTTTAGTGAGTCATCTCTTAACAAAATGTCCTGGTTTTGCTTGTATCAGTAACCCAAGCAGCCCAAGTGATCTTTTTAAAATGCAAATTTGATCCTGTTAGTCCAACTCAATTTCCTTCAATAACTACTCCCTGTATTTTGCAGATGGCACACTATGGCCACCAAGGTCTTAACATGTGTTATCCCTCACCTGCTTCCCTACATTCCCCTTGAGGAACTCCCCTCTCCCTCGGAAACTTCCAGACAGCTAGTTCTTCTCATAATCAGATATACCCAGTCTTTTCTGTCTCTTTTTCTCCTCTCTGGAAGTTTCTCTTCTTCAATCTTCACTTAGCTAAATTTCAGGTCACTGATGACATAATACTTCCTCAGAGATGCATTCCTGACAATTCCCCACAATTAATTCTCCATTATGGTCTCTTACTACTGCTTTTACTATTCCTAATAAAGATTTGCAATTTGTTGCAATGATTGTCTAATATCTCCCCAAATAATAAACTCCACCACACATAGGTTAAATGTGTGTAGAGACCTGGAGTTTGTCAACCCTCAGGCAGACAGACAGGGTGGCTGCAACCCTGGGATGCTCATTTTCAGGCATGCAGTAACCTTATGCACTTATCCAGTGTGCCATACAAATGCAATTATTTTTTTTCTGTGTGATAGGATGTAAAAGTGTTGGTGAGTACTGCCCTAAGCCAGTAGTTTTGGTATAGACAAAGATATGAGCAAGCAAAGATCAAAGATCACCATTAGTATTCAGGTTTTACTATGAAACATCACTTGTATGTGAAAAATTAAAACCCACTGTCATTTCCCAGGACCACAATTTCATATGGTGCCTGGTATCATAATGGTAATGACATAGCTTCAAACGTATCCAACCACAAATTCAAGTTTGCTGCTCTTTAATTATTTTACTTCCATTGTAGCATGCCCTCAAAAGAAAGAATTTAAATGAGCCAATTAGTAACCGGAGGTCATTCTGAAAGAAATAATTGACAGGACCAGTCCTCAGATCTCACTAGGGCTCCATGGATTTAAATTGGAATCCAAGAGAGAAGCATTTATTTATTATTTATTTCATTCGATCATTTATGACATGGCCAGTCTCTAAGGGAAGCTGGGTATCTGGCTGAAATATAAAATTAACAAATTAAAAGTAACAAGCACAGAGAGGAAACAATAAATCCAGTTTCACTTGAGCTCACTCCCAGGACTAGTCCTGACGCTAAGCATACCCAGGAAGGGTTCCTCCAGCTTCTTCTCTAACCCCTACCTCCCCACCTCCACCCACACACATGAATTCATGATAGAAATTTCTGGTTAGGTAAAATGAGAAGACATATTGAAATGACATGAGAGTTGTTTGCCATCAGGTGGGTGCTTTTGAGCAGGCAATATATAACATCCTCTATGGCTCAGAATCCAGGAAAAATGAATGTAACAGGAAATAATGGTCTCAGTGGTCAGGCATTTTCAGGAGGAAGGTGGGCTTGCTACACTAGGACCCAGCCATCCTCAGTTTGATTTCAGGCATGTAGGTCTGGAGTGTCTCAAGGAATTGGCATAGGGCAATATGAGGAAATTCCTGGAAAGACACACTTTCAAGCTCAGGCAAGAGAGCCCCACACACAAGGATCAGAGTCTCAGGGATAGTGGACTGCTGAGGCTATTGGACATGGAGCCTCAGTCCTACCTCTGAGGAGACCATCTCTGGGAGAGGATAGGCACTGGGGACCTTAAGTTCCTTGTTCTCACCATAGCCCCCATCTGGGGCAGGGATATGGCTGGCATACAGGTGTGACCAATCTCCTCCCCACTGGCTGAATATGACTCATCATAGCCCAGTTGAGGGCTAGGTTCCTGAATCCACCCAAATTAACCTCTGCAGACTCTCAGCAGAAGTACCTGTCAGGCCCATATAGACCTTATAACCCTTGGTTACCATACCAAGTCATATGGGCATCCAGTCTGATTGACACTGCCAAATGCAATGGTTGAGGTGGGGGAAGAACCTCAGTACACCCAGCCAACTCTCCTCTCCTTGGTTTCCCAATGAAGGAAATTCTGGAGCTGAGTTGCTACATACAAAATATAGAAATTCTTCAGGCGGACAACAGGGGTCAAAATCAAAGGAGTAGCATGAAGTGAAATAAGCCAATCCCAAAGAACCAAAGGCCAAATGTTCTCTCTGACATGTGGATGCTAATACACAATAAGGTGGGGGGAGAGAATAGAAGTTCATTAGATTAGACAAAGGAGAATGAAGGGAAGGGAGGGAATGGGAAGGGGATGGGAACAGGGAGGCAGTAAAATGAATTGGACATAACTTTCCTATATTCATATGTGATTCCATAACCAGTGAAACTCCACATCATGCACAACTCCAAGAATGGAAAGTTATATTCCACGTATGTATAATATGTCAAAATATATTCTACTGTCATATATAACTAAAAAGAACAAATAAAAAGTGAAAAAAGCAAAGGGGAGAAAAGTAAATAAGTAAAATGATGGATATATGAATTGCTTAACTGTAGTAATTATATCACTGTGTATATCAAGATATTTTGTATACCTTAAATATATACAATAAAAAAGAAGCAGCATGGTCTGCAATTACAAGTCCCAGGGGAAGGTTCTTGGATGGACAATGTTTGGATGGACAGAAGATCAATAGAATTAATCACATCCTTCCCACTTTGCCTATCTTTATTCTAGTCTTCTCACTCATCCAATTTCACATAGAACCTTGCAAATATGGAACCCATCCTTCTGAAGTCAAGCCAGTAAATGTATGGGTTTTTTACAAGCATTCCCCTGCTGAACCTGGGAACCACTGTGCTTATCTAGGACCCACTTCCCAAAGGTTGGTAGGACCTTGAGAAAGGAGAAGGTCACCCAGTAAAGAAGGGTGCTCCAGCAGAAAGCCAAGGAGAGACATGAGAGAAAGCTGACATTGAGGAAGTGTGTAGAAAGAGGAATCCAGAAGCTGTTGTGCAAGGAGGAATCACTGAGTCCCCCAAAATCCTGCCATCACCCTGTGTTGCCGTTGCCCAAAATTCTATCTTCAGGGTAGACTTTTCCCTGGGTTGACCCCAATTTGATATTCATTCATACTAGAATGAGACATGCCACTTTCCAGGAAGCCACTTGGTGATCCCAATGTACATTTTGAGAGGCTCCAAGAGGCTTTCTTTTTTTATTTTTTATCAAAATATCTGGCACAATATGAAGTCAGTTCTAAGAGGAAAGTTTATAGCACTGGGTTCCTATGCCAAAAAGTAGATTCCAAATAAATAATTTAATGTTATACTTCAAAGCCATGGAAAAAGAACACACTAGCTGCAAAGCTGATTCTATACATGCAAATCAATAGATGTAATTAACCACATAAATAGACAATTAAATGATTATTAGATGATTGTCTCAATGGATGCAGAAAAAGAATTTGACAAAGTTCAGCACCTATTCATTTTTTAAATTTTTTTATTTGTTCTTTTTAGATATACATGACAGTAGAGTATATTTTGACATATAATACATACATGTAGTATAACTTATTCTAATTAGGATCCCACTCTGTGGTTGTACATGATGTAGAGTTTCACTGTGGTATATTCATATATGTACATAGGAAAGTTATATCAGATGCATTCCTCTGTCTTTCCTATCCTCATTCTCCTTTCCTTCTCTTCATTCCCCTTTCCAATAGGCTTTCTGATGTAGTGTTTCAGAGAGTGTGACAAAATGGAATAGGAAAATTTAGATTTTAATCAATGGATCCTTGCTGGAGTCCCTTAGGTTCCCTATTTAGACAACAACTGTCTTTCTTTGTACCCACCTACTTGTCCACCTTCTCACCCACTTATTGCTCAACCACCATCTGCTTTGGCTTTTCTTTTGTTAACTTTGTATTTCCAGTGTTGCTAGATGTTGTCTCAAATTCTCTGGGAAGCAGCAGACAACAAGAAAATACATAAATACAGCAGCAGATTGTTTAACCAGGTGTTCAAACTCCAGAAACAAATAACAGAAATGTTTTTAAAATATTTTTAAAAGCACTCACTTTTTAGCAATGGGCTATCATAATCACTGGAAAACTATAATAATGAGTGATTACAGTGAACTCAGCATGGTCTGAGTATATGTTATTATGGTTCTTAGATTTCTGTTTCTTTGGAGGATTAGAGTTGTTCATAATTGAGCAATTGCAGTCATCTCTTTGTATGCATGGAGGATTGGTTCCAGGACCCCCATGATTACCAAAATCTATGAATGCTCAAATCCCTTATATAAAATAGCATAGTATTTGCATATAACTATGCACACCATCTTGTATATTTTCTATTATCTCTAGATTGCCTATAATACCTGATACAATGTGAATGCTATGCAAATAGTGGTTATAACTAATGATAAGTGTTTATAAATAATGATAAGAAAATGTCTATATGTGTTCAACACAAATGCATTTAAAATATTTTTGATTGATTGAATCTGTAGATATGAAACCCATAGATGGAGAGGCAACTGTATATATTGGACATTTCACATCTAATGTTTAGGTTTGTTAGGCTCATCCTCAGATGTTTCCGTATTTATACCAAATCCCATTGCTCCCCAAATCATACCACCAGCGCAAACCTTTTCCTTGAACTCCAACATGCATGGTCAATAGCCTACTGGACATCTCCACTGATGTCCATGAATATCTAATAAATAGGTCTATTCTATGCACTAGGTTCAAGCCACAATGGTCTCTGGCCTGGACACCTAACTGCATTGGCCTTCTAATTACTCTCCTGCTTCCTCACTTACCACACAACAGTTTGCTTTCCACATGATATAGTGTTTCACACACTGGATTTCCCAGGAAATGGACTCAGATGGAGATTTGCTTATAAGAAGTTAATTGGAGGGTGCCCTTGGGATCAACACTCCTAGTAAGGGAAGCAAAATCAGGCAGAGGGTAAAGTTGAACTCTGAAGCAATTGTAATAAAGGCTTCTATTGATCCCATGGGGAGGTCTAGCTCTGAACTAGAAGAGTCCTTTGTAGCCCCTCATTGGGAAGTCATTAGAAGTGAGTTACCCCTAGGAAGGGGCATGTCTCTGGGACTCCTATGAGCTCTCAGTCTCCGAACTTCCAGCAGCTGGCAGAATGATTGTATCATTTCCAAAATGGAGATCTGCACAACACACTACAGTATCCACTACAGAGTGATTCCTATAAACATTTGCCAGACCATCTACTGCTCTACTGGAGACCCTTCAATAAATTTTCTTTGCACTTAAAAAAGAAAACCAAAGCCTTTACAGTTGGCCTAAGACTTCATGCATGATCTGGCTCCTGTTTAACTCCCCAATCTCATTTCCTATCACTAATTTTGTGTTACTATTGTTTCTGCCACACTAGCCACTATACTATTCCCTTAACATTCTAATCATACTCTCACCTCTGGGCCTTACATTTGCTGTTTCTTTTGCCTGGAATGTTCTTCCCCTGAAATAGCATCATGGTTCATTCCGTTATTTTACTTACGTCTCCATTAAGTAAAGGTCACTTTCTCAGGAGGGCCTAACCAGATCACCCAATCTACAATAACCATCCCCTCCTACCATCTCACTCTCTATTCCCTTTCTTTGGTTACTTTTTCTTGTTAATGCTTCTTTCCACCTAAGAGTATATATTATACTGTATATTTACTTATTTACTCTTTACTTGTTAGAATTTAAGTTCTATGAGGGAAGGGAGATTTTTTTTTCAATTTTTTTTCACAACTATATTCCCAGTACCTAGAAAAATACCTGAAGTAGAGAGAGAGGACATTAAAAATATATTTGGTGAGTTGCTTTTTAATAGTTATCATTTTTAATCCATGTAATGGAATAGGCAAAAGGAAATATCCAGAAGATATTGGGGTTAGATTGAGGAGTAAGAGCAATAAAAATCTCTCCTAAAATAAAATATCTAAGCTTTGGAAGTAGAAGTTATTCAGAAGGCTAAGTGATTTTCTAAGATGGACCTAGGGAGTTCAGACAGTGAGGTGAACACTCACAGACCTACGGCACCTCCTATTTGGCCTTGAAGCCCATCTCCAACGTTTATGAGACTTTTGTCTCACAATATCTCCCAAAATCAGAGGTGATATGAATGATGTCAGGAAAAATGAAATGGTGCACAACATCTTTTAAATAACACGTTTAATGAAAGTAAATAGTGATAAAAAAAGTTATTTGTTGATTAATGATGGATATATTCTGAGAAATGCATCATTAGGTGATTTTGTTGTGCCCATCCCCAAGTGTACTCATACAAACTAAGATGGCTACAACATCACTACATAATATAATCTTATGGTATCACTGTCCTATATATAGCATGTGGTTGACCAAGACGATTTATGTGGCACATATATAATCAATAATAAGCATATATTTTCTAAAGACAGTCTTTATAAGAAATTATGCTATAAGCAGAGTACATCTTGGTTACAGTTCTTTTTCTTTTTTAAAATTTTGATTCATTGTACACAAATGGGGTACAACTGCTGTTTCTCTGGTTGTACACGAAGTAGAGTCACACCATTTGCATAATCGTACATGTACATAGGGTAATGATGTTTGTCTCATTCTGCTATTTTTCCTTCCCCTCACCCCCTCCCCACTCCTCATTTTCCCCTATACAATCCATCCTTCCTCCATTCTTGCCTCCCTCCCACCCCCTTCCCACTCCCCATTATGTATCATCATCCACTTATCAAAGAAATCATTCAGCCTTTGGTTTTTTGGGATTGGCTTATCTCATTTAGCATGATACTCTCCAACTCCATCCATTTACCTGCAAATGCCATAACTTCATTCTTCTTTATGGCTGAATAATATTCCATTGTGAATATATACCACAGTTTCTTTATCTATTCATCTATCAAAGGGCATCTAGGTTGGTTCCACAATCTAGCTATTGTGAATTGAGCTGCTGTAAACATTGATGTAGCTGTGTCACTGTAGTACGCTGATTTTAAGTCCTTTGGGAATAGGCCAAGGAGTGGAATAGCTGGGTCAAATGATGGATCCATTCCAAGTTTTCTAAGGAATCTCCACACTGCTTGCCAGAGTGGCTGCACCAATTTGCAACCCCACTAGCAATGTATGAGTGTACCTTTTTCCCCACATCCTCACCAATACCTATTGTTGCTTGGATTCTTGATAATAGCCATTCTAATTGGGGTGAGATGAAATCTTAAGGTAGTTTTGATTTGCATTTCTCTTATTACTAGAGATGTTGAACATATTTTCATATATCTATCAATTGTTTGTAGATCCTCTTCTGTGAAGTGTCTGCTCATTTCCTTAGCCCATTTATTAATTGGGATATTTGTATTCTTGGTGTAAAGTTTTTTATTTCTTTATAGATTCTGGAGATTAATGCTCTATCCAAAGTGTGTGTGGTAAAGATTTTCTCCCACTATGTAGGCACTCTCTTCACATTGTTGATTGTTTCCTTTTCTGAAAAAAAGCTTTTTAGTTTGAATCTATCTATCCCAATTATTGATTCCTGTTTTTATTTCTTGTGCTTTGGGAGTCATGTTAAGAAAGTCTGGTCCAAAGCAGACATGGTGAAGATTTGGACCTACTTTTCCTTCTATTAGGTGCAGGGTCTCTTGTCTAATTCCTAGGTCTTTGATCCATTTTGAGTTGAGTTTTGTGCAGGGTGAGAGATAGGGGTGTAGTTTCATTTTACTGCATATGGATTTCCAGTTTTCCCAGCACCATTTGTTGAAGAAGCTATTTTTTCTCCATTATATGTTTTTGGCACCTTTTGTCTAGTATGAGAAAACTGTATTTATGTGGGTTTGTCTCTGTGTCCTCTATTCTGTACCATTGATCTACCTGTCTGTTTCTTCATGACTTTTTTGACCTTGACTTTTCTGTGTGTCGACTGCATCCTTTACCTGAGAGTTAGGTGACTATTGCAAGTGTCATGTCCAGATGCTTGTAGCATCGACAGGAAGAATGAGATGGGACTTTTTACTCCATTTGTCTGTTTTTAAAAATGAGGAGCCCTTTCCCACACCCGGTTCACTTCCCAAGAAGACTTTTTCTAGCTATTGTGTAACACGTCCAGGCATTGACAAAGGAAATGAAAAAAAAAATCTGTATATGTTCAGTACAGGCACAATTTTTTTGTGTGTGCTGGGGATTGAACTCAGGGCCTTGTGCTTGCAAGGCAGGCACTCTACCAACTGAGCCATATCCCCAGCCCACAATTTTTTAAAAAATATTTTTGATCCACAGTTGGTTGAATCTGTGTATGTGGAATCTGTGGATCTGGAAGGCAGACTGTATAGTGGATAATATGGTATGCCATCCAGTTCTATCTCCTTACCTTCCAAGATTTTAGCACTGATTCCTTCATCCCCAGGGAATCTCCCTTGGCTGAAAAAAAACACAGTTGCCTTAGACTAACCAGTGGCACCTTTTTGAACTGAGGATGTGGTCAGTCTACCTTTCCTGAAGCATAGCAGATTCTGTTAGGAAAGAAGTAAATTTGTGGATCAAATAAGTTGAATACCCAACTTTCTGTCTTACTGTGAATCAAAAACATATGGCCAATGGGAATGGCCTGTAACTCCCAGGTCCACCTCTGTGAACCCTGTTCCCATATTGCTGCTTTCTATGGCAGAATTCATCATTTATATTGTCCTTTGCTTAAGCAGCATCTGCAGCATGGAGCTCTTAAAAGGAAGGGGATTCAAGATACATTGACATGGGATGCAGAGACTTAGCAAGGAGGTGCCTATAATACTTAAGGACACATAATTTATGTCTTGGTTGAAACATTTAACAAGAATCCTTTAGAATATGTTAATTTGAAGACAATTTTGTCCTTGGAGTGCTTTCAACATATCTGTACGCATAGTCCAAAGGGGCCCTGGGCTTCAAAATAAATTTTATTTAACCAATGCCAGCCTTGCCCAGTGAAATAAGGACCTAAGCATTGGTGTCACTGGGCATAGAAAAAATCAGAAAGGGGACAACACAAAGCTAGAGAAAAGGCAGTCAGTGGTGAGATTAGGGACTTATAGCCTGAGGCAGCACTTAAATCTTTTCTAAAATAGCTGGTGGTCCCCTCTGTACAAACTAAAAACCTCCAGAACTTTCTCCTGGATTTTCTATAATCCTGGGGTGGTTCTGGTATTTAAAAGGTTTTGATAGCAGGTGAGAGGAAAGAAAGTATGATGCAATGAAATGGCCTAGCAGTAAGACACAGATGTGTCAAACTCAAGAGCAATAGCTCAACTCCACTCAGCACTTTGCCTTGAGGGGAACTGGATTTTCAAGGAGAAGAAATTGGACCAGAATGCGTAAGGAAGAAATGTTAGGGATTAAAGATATAAAAAATGGGTGAAAGAAGGAGTCAAAGTGATCAGGGCTAGGGTTCAGGAGCTGAAATGTCATCCTGATGGAGTAGTATATGACTTGTCAGTGACTCATCACACGGTCTCAGCAGAAATGATAAGAGCAATTACATCAGAAAGTAGCAGTCTAGGGTAAATGCAGGATCTGATTATATCAGTTGTTTCTAGTTCAGAAACTTAGGTTCTAGTGTCCATAAGTTGAAATACAATTAAGATCTCTCACTAGAAAAAAATTCAACTCAAATGAGTCTTCCTTGGCACTTAAAACGTTAACAGGAAACGAACAATAACTCACTCAATAACAAAAATCCACTAACATATTTCATCAAGTTGTCTACTTATTCCTCTGGAGTGCAGAGTCTTCTAGACTATCCTTTAGTTACAAAGGTGACTCCATTATTGAAATGAGGACTGAGTGAGAAAAAATACCCTGCTTTAATGTAGGACCTGTTTTTCTTAATTTGGACCCAAGATTCAGAAGGAAGTAAAATAATTCTTAATAAATGCCTAGGAAACAAGATCCTAATGGGTATATAGTAACACAGGACTAGGTAATTGGGAACAAGCAAAGTTAAAGTTTGAATGCAAGCAGATAAGAGGGCAGGTGAACATTAGTAGAGGAAAGATGTCTCTGCTATGTAGGTACATTGCTTCCATAGAAAAGTCACAAGCAGGAGGGCATGATGGTACACGCCTGTAATCCCAGGGGCTGGGGAGGCTGAGACAGGAGGATTCAAGTTCAAAGCCAGCCTCAGCAACTTAGCGAGGCACTAAGCAACTCAGTGAGACCCTGTCTCTAAATAAGATACAACATAGGGCTTGGGATGTGGCTCAGTGGTTGAGTGTCCTTGAGTTCAATTTCTAGTAACCACTCCCCCCCACACACAAAAAAAGAAAAGTCACAGGCAAAACAAGTAAGAAAGATCGTTTCCACCGTGGTTCAGTCAATTCTAATGTTGTCCTGGAGCACTGGTCATTGCTGTTGAGATATCTCAATAAGTTGAGTAACACACAAACCACTTTACCATCAACCCTTCAGATTTGGGGTATCCTGTCCTCATTCCTGTGACTTTGCATGCTTCCTGTATACACTTTGTCTTCACCACCATCACAGAGAGGTTTGGAGTCAGGTCAACTCATAGACCACTGACAACTCACAGAATGTTTGGACTCGGGAATCAACCCTAGTCCAATGTGTCACATGGCTAAGGTAGCAGGAGCAAAAGACCAGGTGACCTTTCTGCAAATATCTGTTTCTGACTATTTTGTTTGCCAGGTGACCCCAGGCATGGCAAGCACTGAATGTTTTATAAACACCTGTCCAGTGCTTATTCCATTTGGAATTTACAGCAGTTGTACAGCCTTGAGGAATCCAAATTGGAATGTCCTCTTTATAACTAAAATATCCATGAGAATGTCACATAAACAGACCATTTTCCTAAGATTTGACATCTCTCTTCCTTGGACCCAAAAAATGGAAAAGAAAAAATGTCATCTTCCCTCAACAGAACCCTTATTTTTTCACATTTTAATTTGTGCATTATAATTATACATAATGGTAGGATTCATTATTACATATTTTTACAGACGTTATATAACAATATAATTTGGCCAACATCATTTCCCAGTATTTCCCCTTTCTCTCCCCTTTCCCTTTGGTTTTCATGAGATCCTCCCCACATTTCAACAGAACTCTTTTAAAGTTGTCTATTGGCCCCTATATATGGCAGCTCTTGGATACTACTGCATCCTTTCAGCCCATCTTTTCACTCAGACATTGCTGCAAGAACCAGATAGGAAAGTTGATATTGATGTCTTCCTTAGTGGTCATTCTGGTACATGGGCAATCCTAGAAGTTCAAGAACTAATACTCCTGGGAACACGTTGACCATTGGGGGATAAACTTTCTCCCCTTTGGTCCCTCAGATGATCTGTTCTGAGGTGCATTCTGTATGGCTCTTAAAAGGTCCCCAGCAGGTCTGAGCACCAGTGGCCCACAGCAGTGACCAGCTTGATGACACCTTTGGAGCACCTCTCTCTTCTCTGTTTAATGCTTTCCAGTTCTATTCTTACTCCCCACCCAAGACAACCATGCCATTCAATCAAGATATTCCTTCTTTAGTCAAGAAGTTCCTATGATCTAGGAAACAGATCTCTTTAATTTATTGAATTAATGCTTAATGTTATTTCAGAGAGCAACACTGTTTCTTTTTATGCTAAATCATTTCCTATGCATCTTATTTCCACTGGGATATAGCCGGGCAGCCGAAAGAGGCTGAGGACAGAGCAGCAGACCTGTGACAGGCTCAATACCAGATTTCTAAGATTCCTGTATCTTCAAAAGAGTGATTCTTAGCCCTTGGTTAAGACCTTCACAGAGAAGGTCTGTGAAGATGCTGTGAGACCTCTACCAACCTGGTATATTGCTCTAAACCTGTTATAATACTTTAAACACATGGGTCTCTCCAAAGCCCCCCCCAATCATTCTGATGTTCACCTCCAGTGGAGAATTAGTTTTAGATTCATCAATCTACCCAAGAAGGAAACTGCACCCAGCTATTAGTACTGCCTCAACTACAATATAGTCAAGAAGGCCAATAATACTCTCAAAATAAGTATAAGGGAAAAGTCATAATTAGTTTTCTACAAAAGAGGCCTTGGATGTATTATGTTTGCTAGGTAGGTATAGCAGGATTGTCAATTCAGAATTAAAATGAAAAGTTCAGGAATTTATTTATTCATTTATTTGAGACATTCTGAAGGCTCAGACACCAGAGGAGACAAGGAGGGTGAAAAGATGCATGAAAAACAGTTTCTAAGCCAGGGTATTTGGAGAACTGGCGTTTTCTTGTGGGGATACATGGAATTTTTTTGTTTTCAGACACTCTCACACTGGCCCTGACTTTGGCAAACACAACTCAGATAGTGCCACAAGATCTTTTGGTTAGCCAATTTTGACCCTGTTCAGTTTCTATTTCCTGGAAGTTTCTCTGGCAGCCTCTCACTCTCAGGTCACTATCTTGAGCAGGATCCACAGTTTGAGATTCTGCGGGAGTGAAGGACTAAACTTAACGACCCCTCACTAGACGTGGAATGAGAAGGTAGCCCCTAGTCCCCTCTTTGAGGTGTGTTGGACTCTCTCTAAAGAGATGTCTTCACAAATCTATCCCGTCAAAACCCTTTCCCCCCTTTTTATAGCCTCAAAACTGGTGATGGGATTCGACAAGGAAACTTCTAGTTCTTTCTCTTGACATTTCCCATTTTTGTCTAGCTCCAGACTCACCTTGGTAACTGATATCAAATATAACTTGGCACCTCAGTTAAATTATGTGTTTTAACAAGATGGTACAATTGCAATTTCACGTAGTAAGTAGGGGATCCGGATCTATGCATGTGACTTTGGGAGAACAAAGAAAAGGGCCTCTTCCCCCAACTCGAATTTGAGGATATATCTGGTGCATGCAATTCCTTATTTGACTTCTTTTTGATGGACATTAGTATTAGTAATGTGACAACTTTTTTTGTTTCCTTTTCTCAATTTTTATTCCCACATTTTAAAAAATATTCCTAAAATTACAACTGAATTTTATATAAAATTTTTGTGCTTCAATTTTGTTAAATTCATTTATTAGCTATAGTATTATTGTTTTCTATATACAATTAGTTGTTTGTGAATAAAATATGATTTCATATTTTTTATTTTTTTTAATTTTTACAAACTTCATTTGGATTCATTGCACACATATGGGGTACAAATTTTCTTTTCTATGGTTGTGCATGATATAGATTCATACCATTCTTGTTAATCATACATGTACATAGGGTAATGATGTCTCTCTCATTCCACCATTTTTCATACCCCTGGCCCCTCCCCGTCTCATGTCCCTCTATGTAATCTAAAGTTCCTCCATCCTTCTCTCACCCCCACCCCCCCCAACCCAATTCCATATCATCATCCACTTATCAGGGAAAACATTCAGCCTTTGTTTTTTGGAGATTGGCTTATTTCACTTAGCATGATAATCTCCAGTTCCATCCATTTATCTGCAAAGTCATAATATTATTCTTCTTTATGGCTGAGTAGTATTCCATTGTGTATATATACTACAGCTTCTTTATCCATCCATCTGTTGAAGGGCATCTAGGTTGGTTCCACAGTCTAGCCATTGTGAATTGAGCTGCTATAAACATTGATGTGGCTGTGTTACTGTAGTATGCTAATTTTAAGTCCTTTGAGTGTAAACCAAGGAGTGGAATAACTGGGTCAAAAGATGGGTCCATTCCATGTTTTCGGAGGAATCTCCACACTGCTTTCCAGAGTGGTTGTACCAATCTGCAACTCCACCAGCAATGTAAAAGTGTACCTTTTTCCCCACAGCCACACCAGTATCTATTATTGTTTGCATTCTTGATCATAGCCATTCTAATCAGAGTAAGATGAAATCTTAGAGTTGTTTTAATTTGCTTTCTCTAATTACTAGATATGTTGAACACTTTTTCATATATTTATTGATTGCCTGTTCATCCTCTTCTGTGAAGTGTCTGTCCAGATCCTTGACCCATTTATTGATTGGGTTCTTTGTATTTTTGGTGTAAAGTTTTTAAGGGAACTTTTTGGAAGTGTACAAGCTCAAGAAGACACCACTATGCCAAATATGTTATTTGTTCCTTTTTATTTTTATTTATTTATTTTTTACAGGGCTGAGGATTGAGCCCTGAGCCTTCAGCATGCTAAGCAAGTACTCTACCACTGAGCTACATCCTCAGCCCCTACATTACATTTTTAAACAGATTCAAAAACTGAAATGGTCACAAAGAAAGTTGTGGGTTCTTTAATTTCCTCATTTAGTTTCAAACTTCCTATAAATTCACGTACATGAATATTATTTAAAATCAGAAATTGTATATTATTATCTATTAATCTTGGGGGAGTTCTTAAATTTCACATATGCTAAGAATAGTCACCTTCATTTTTCTAAAGGAGAATGTGGAAATGGTCATTTGTGAATTTAAAATACATCCTGATAAAACTGACCTTGGGAGTCAAGAAGAATGAATGTTTTGAAATGATGATATCATTGAAAAAGTAGTTCAAATAGGAATTAATGGACTGTGAAACTGTAGTTTTAAATTAATGAGTATACCTAGTTAAAAGCTTTACACTGATGAAGAATATGAAAGGTCAACTGAAATAAAATTACCTTAATAATTTAAGAATCTTGCTTATTAATATGTCAATTATTTTGAAAGATTTTTGAGGGGGGAATAAGAGCAAGGAAATTATGTCATTATAAATCATTTACCAAGTGTTCACACATATGCCACCCATGATGGATCACACAATCAAAATGCATGCATCAACCAGGCTTCAGGAAAATTTTGACTAAATGCTTTCAAGCCACAATTATATACCTAATACTGGATCTTTATTCGGTCTGTCAAAACCTTGAAGGTCATTACCCAAAAAGAAAAGAAAAGACAGCAGACTTCTGCTCAATCAGCTTTATTTTTAATTACTGAGGTGTATATTGACCTTTGTGTGGAGACATAATGGAGGATACAAAAGAAAGCAATGTCAAGATTCCAACTCTCAAAAAATTTAAAGTCACCTGGAAACAGTGAACAAGACAGCAAGGATTAAGTATATATACTGAATAGCATTTGAGCCACACAAGACAACATAGTACAGAATAAAACTACACAAGGGACACCATTAGCAATAATGGCAGCAGGGAAAGAGAACAATGGGGAATTCATCTTGGGAGGTGAGAAAAGCACTGAACCTGTGTTCCAGTCACCCAAATACCAGTGGCTTATTGTGGATCTTGGGCAATTAATTCCACTTCTGTCAGCTTCAATTTACTCAGATCTAAAACAGAAAGTGAAAATTACATGGTCTCTAGGGTTTTCTAGCTATAACAACACAGGATTCTAAAGACAAATGAAGAAAACTTGGGAAAATGAGGATATTATAGGTAGGAAGAAGGACAAGCACAAAGCCACATAGATGGGCAAAAACTAGCTGCATGTGTATGGGCAACTATGTTGTGGGAAAGCAAGGACCTTAAACAAACCTATTATTCTAAAGATTCCCAGGGCAATAAACTTGGAAACAGTTGGAACAGGGGGCTAAGCCAGGTAAGGGATACTAAACAAGGGCCAACGTGGAAAAAGATATACTGTGTTTCCTGTGGTATGATTCATTCTCATGCTCCCCACCTCACTCTGCATTCTTTATATCTTTGTAGAATTTTATTGCAATCACTTCCCCAAGCTCATATCCCAAATAGAGTAAGAAGAGAGTATGGTTACAGATGGCCTCCTATTAGACCCGCACAAAGAAACCCCTTTTGTGGGCCAGGAAGCCAAGAGCTGTTGCTGAAAAGATGGTTGTCAATCCAATCAGCCTCAGCAGGCCTGGCACGGAGGGCAAGTGTCTCTCCAAGAAGGTCGTGGTAATGGGCCGTGCAGGGACATCCTGTGTTCAGAGAACATTGGTATTAGTACAGGGCTTGTGTACTTCATTTCATAGAGTCTGTTTCCTCCACTTCTCCAAAAGTGACCCACTCTGTCCAATCTCTAGGCCATTAAACATGACATTCCCTCTGCTAAACCACTCCCTCTTCCCCACTTCATATCCATAGGGAGTCTTTCTACAGCCACCAGCCTGAGATGGCCTCCTCTTTTTAAATTTTCCCTCAGCATATCTTCTCCGTCATACTCTGTGCTTGTTGGGTTATTTTCTGCATTTCCCACCCCATGGGAGCTCTATGAAAGTAATACTGTACCCTTGCTCAGTGGTCAATGCAGAAAAGATGCACCATAAATATTTCTTGAGCAAATGTATCATTAGTCCCTGCAGTCCACAATCCCATCTCTACCAGAAGCACTAGAAAATGACTGGAGTGTCAGGGCTATTCTCTTTGACTTAAAAGGATATAGGAATATTTGACCTTTTTGCTTTTTGTCCTGTACGATGTATTTTCACTCTAATTTTTATGTGTTCTTCCTTCTAGCCAGAAATACTTCCTGGAGTTTTATTACAAAAATGAAAAGTATTTTGAAAATGAATTTTTAATCTCAATGTGTTCCATTTTGTTCTATCCCTTTGCCCCTGGACAGGAGATAATATACTATCCTTTCTTTTCTTTCCTCCTGTAGAGATTCATCAGGTCATATATTTATTCAGCAGACATTTATTGAGTTCTTTTGTATTATTTTTGTTTAGATTTCTTGTTTGTTTTGTGGTGCTGGGGATTGAACCCAGGGCCTCTGCATGCTAAGCAGATGCTCTACCACTGAGCTATATCCCTAGCTCCCTACTGAGTTTTAAATAAGTCTTGAACACTCAGAGGAGTGTCTTCCCCTCATCAAAACACACACACACACACACACACACATTTTTTTTTAATAACATGCAATCTGTGTGGTGACTGCAAATCAATCAAAGTTCATCTAAACCTCTCACTTCTTCCTTAATCCATGATACCTATTTAAACATTCATGGGGTGAATTGCTTAAGAAAAGGCCTGTGGATATATTCAATTGTGTTTTCTTGCAAACAATTGCTCTTAGAGAAAGGACATCTAAAATCATGAAATAAAATATAGCCTACCACAGATTCTGGTTCCGGCTGCCAGATTTCATCTTCTGGAATTTTCCCCATGGCATGCAGGATCTGAAATGAAAAGAGCACCTTGGTGAAGAGAAAAATGTTACCATCTTTCTCCTAATCTGCTCTTCGAATAAAGAACTAAATGTATGTCTCTTGAGATATCCATCAAAAATAGCAAGGTAAAGGCCAGAGCAGTCTACTCAACCTTTAAAAAGCTCCAAAAGTTTTACCATAAATTTTAGTAGTTGTGAACATGCCTTAATGGCAATGAGATCAGAAGAATTGTCAAGAAAGATAAAAATGAATTCATAATCCTAATAGAAACATGTCTGATTCTATAAAATCAGACCTAGGTTCTCTTTCCAGTGTAATCCCACAGGCTCTTTTTATTTTGGGTGATATATTAGATATTCTGGTAATTACTTTCAGGTTAAGGAGTTTCCTTTCACTTGAAACCACCATTATATTGGTGTTTCATTGGTCTTCAGATGGGGATTACTTGGGGGGGGGGGCGGTTGGCCGCCAGGATCTCAGACATCTTTAATCTTCTTGTTAGTTGCTTCCTTGCCCACAGTCCATGACACTGGGCCCTACCTCTCGGGCTGCTCTCTCCCCAGCCTCCACAGCCCCCTCCATGTAGCCACTCCAGTGTGTGGCAGTCTCAGTGCCTGCAAAGTAAATCTTGCCCACTGGCTGACGTAGAACCCTGGAAACAAAAGAAAAGAGGTAAGCATGTTTGTTCTTGGACAGGCAGAGAGATAAGCTTTCCCACAAAGATCAAGGCTGGTCAGTTTCTTCAGATTCAAAACTTCAAGGATGACATTGGTAATTTTGTAATAATGTTCATCATCTCCATCACAGATAAAATGGATAAAAGCCAAAGTCCACTCCTGTACCAAGAACTCACAGTAAAAGGAGACCTGATGTTGATGGAGGCAATTCCCTTACATGAAGTGAGGGACTATAGGAACCCAGCCCCATATGGCTCCTTTCAAGGCTCACCATATCTGGGTAAGGTGACATATGCCCCCAATTCCCCACCTGGTTATTCCACCAATGAACTTGACAAATCACTTCCTTTCACTGAGTTCTGGTTTCATAACTACCATTCATTATGCACTTTCCTCTGCTAAGGTTGACAATGGCTGGATAAAATAATGGTTAACATTTTTGGGGTGCCATATAGTCTTCTAAGTGCATTAATCTTCACCATAATTGTATGAACTCATTACCTTTATTATCCACATTTTGCAGATGAGAATATGGAGGTAGGCTGTAGTAAACATTGTGATGTACCACACAGACCTCTTTTAAGAATGAAGGACTTGCTCTGCGTGGTGGCACATGCCTGTAATCCCAGCAATTTGGGAGGCTGAAGCAGGAGGACTGTAAGTTTAGCCAGCCTCAGCAACTTAGCGAGGTCCTAAGCAACTTAGTAAGACACCATCTCATTTAATTAAAAGGAATATATACAAAGAACTGGGGATGCAGCTCAGTGGTAAAGCACCCCTGGGTTCAATCCCTAGTACCAAAAAGAAAAATGAAGGACTTATTACCAGCTGCTGCAACTGCTGCCAGAAGACAGCCTTCCAGTGTCAGCCATCTTTGGAGACTGTCTCCACTGAGGAACACGACTTCACCCTAGGTCATGCCTCCTCCTAGCAGCAGTTACATCCAGTGACTGATCATCAGGGGCCTACAAAAATTTAAGCCTTGAGCCCCAACTTGAGACTATTCTGAAGAGTCATTCTAGTTCCATAGTTCCTCACGGGGTCAGTTGAGCCCTTCACTGGAACTACACTGCAGCCTGAATTCTCCCTCTTCCCACTCCTGCTCTCTTTCTCTCTCTTCCACTGGTATTAATTTCAAGGGCATCTCTAACATATACTCTGTCTACTAATGATTTCAGAGACTGCTTCCTAGAACCTAACCAGCAACAAAGACAAAGCAATTTGTTCTAGTTCACAGAGAGTAAGTGGCAGAGCTAGCCTTTGAACCCAAATAATCCGAATCTACAATCCAACAGCCTTAGCTGGTTATGCTTCTTCTCTCTTCTGCATTAATTTTCTTTTTATTCTTTTTTAACCCCAAAGGATAACGTTCTAGTTTTCATTTTATTTATTTATTTATTTTTAGTTGTTCTTTTTAATTTAATTTTCATTTTTTAAGAATTCCATGAAAGAGCTATTATTATCGTTATGTGTTTGTACACATGAGGAATGTGAGAGTGGAAGACATGTGTAGTGGCTCATCCAGAGCTACACTGCTAGAAAATAGAGCCAGGGTTTGAACCAGGACCCCCAGAAGTCAAAGTTTCTGTTTTTATCTGATATCATTTTCCTAGTATGTCATTACCATTATCAGTTAACAGGGTGCCCACATGTAAAGTAATGAAAGTGCCACAGCATTTGGCCTGTAAGAGGGGAAGTCTATTGTAACTGAAAATAAATATCGTAAGAGAAGCACTGTCCACAAGTCATTTTTCATCCTGTTGCAGGTTTGCATTGTATCAGATAAAGAATGTTCAAAGCTTACAACCATGTTCCACTTTAGTCAATACTCTACACTACTGGACTTCTTATCAGAAAAGTGAACAGGTTGGCCTGAATTGGTAGATGTTTCTTCACCTGCCCTTATTGCCATCATCAAAAAAGGGAGGGGGAATATAAGAGAAGATATTATAGAATATTAGTAAATGGATAATAATAGCATGGCATAATCAGGAATAATCAAGAATCTAAGCATATTCAGGAAGGGTTTCCTGCAAGAGAAAGTGGATTTTCCTTCTCCATGTTCGTTAAACTATGGTGTATGTATTTTACTGCTTGTTCACTTTTTACAGAGGGAACTCATTCCATCTGGAGACTTCTGGGAGGTCTGGCCAAGACCTAGAGTTAAAGATTAGAAGAGAGAGAGAGAGAGAAAAATGCTTAGAGAACTAATCATACTTACAATCAGAATGTAAAAATGTATAACCCAAGAATTAATTTAAACAGACAAAAGAGTTTCCCTCCACTGGTCATGTGGAAATTGTTTTGAGAGAAAAACAAGTTCAATGTCTAGATAAGAAAATTCCTGCCTCTTTTGTAGGTGTGTAAGTAGACAGTATATATTGACAAAGAATATTAAATATCATAAATGGGAGATCCACATTTATTTCTGGTGGCTTATGTGTTTTACTATATAATCACCATAATCAGTTTTTCTTTCTATTCAGGAGGAAAAAATGTCAGAAATGTGTGTTTTATTCTTTAGTAAAGTTGTACCTTGAACTCCATCTTCTGTCTTCCATTTGAAAGCAGAACACTTATTGTGTACTTCTTGTGCCCTAAAGGTCAGACTCTTTGCAGTGTCCCAAATGTCACTGCCCTGAAGGGTCAAGAGAAGTCATGTGGGAAAGTAGTCTCTGCTCTGGCTGGGGATATGTCACTAAACTATGCTGTGCCTTAGTTTCTATGCTACAACTTGAAGTTAGTGATATGAAGCCTAGTATATGTCTGCGGAAAGAACAGAGATAAAAGAAGGCATTACCATGTTACTGCCAATGACTGATGCATTGATATTTATCATGCATCTCTCATGTGATCAGGATCAGGCCAGTGTGAGTGTTCTTTTTACTCCCAGTTCCAAAGGTATTTTCCTGATAGTCTGTGGGATTAAGTATAAAACTTGCTACTCTGATCAAAAATCTCATCACATCATGCTTTGGATTTGAGAGCAAACCCAAAACAGAACCAATGCAATGGTAGCCTTTCTTTGTAGAAAGACAAAATTTTATATACCTGAATATGTCACAGGAGGTAAAGGAACCTACAGAACTTTCTGGTTTGATCCTCTATTTTATCCTCAATATCACCTATAGCCCAACCACGCTAAGCTTTGCCTTGGACTTTCTAAGAACTTATAGGATTCCAAGCATTGGAATGCAGTGCCATCTACCTCCTAGACTGCATCCCCAGTGGCCTTCTGCTTCCTGCACATTGCAAGCAGTATGCTCATTGTGAAGCCTTTGCAGATTTCCCTTGGTAAGGTAGGCTCATGCCTCCATGTGTTCCCAGGGTATTATTATGTCCCTCTATTAGAGTACTTATCTCAATATTTTAAAGTCAATCTTTCTTTTTAATATTCTGTCCCCACCTCCTGCCCACCCTGACCCATCACACTGTTAGCTCCTCAGCAGGGAGAGGTGCCCTTGATATTTAAGCTTCCAGTAGAGTGCTTGATAAAGAGCTGGCATTTAGCTAATACATACTGAATGAAACAATTAATATTGACTTATTATACACTCAGCATATCTGAAAATTAGTGATTCAGTAGCTTATTGGGTAGTGCTCTTTGGTCCCAGAATGTTCTCTTGGATCCTATTTTGCCATGTGCAGGAAGATAAAGAAAGTGTTAACCAAAATCATTATGCTTCTAAAAAACAGGCTTTTATCTTTCTTTTTAAGTTTTTATGAACTAATTCAGTAGCCAACTACATTTACTCATACCCTCAATGTGTTTACTACTCTCAACAGTCTTTCACTCACTATTCTACATTTCAACCATTTTATTTTGATTGAGCTCTTAGCATTACATAATTGCCTGGATTAGTGTTACTATAATGGTCATAATAATTACTGCTATATTATTAACTCATACATTGTTGATTATCATCAAATACAATGAACTAAAAACATCAGTGAATCATACTTGGATTCACAATGCTGTGAATGTGAAATGTCATTGAACTGTGTGCTTTGAATGGGAGAATCATATGGCATATGAATTATATCTCAATAAAAATCATTAAAATAATTCGTACTCTGATTAACACACTGATTATTGCTCACTGTATGCCATTTTGTGCTTTTCCATCCGCATGCTAAGGAAATTGAGATTCAGAGAGATGAATTTGTCCAGTATAACAAAACTGGCTATTGATAGTCAGAACAGGAACCCAAGTCCTTCCACACCCCATCTAGAGCTCATTTTGTGTTTATAATGCTGTACCCATCTTGTTTGGACTTACAGGGGTGCATTTGAGGAAGTTTGACTGAGTTCTAAACTCAATATAAGGATGCTTCCTCTGCCAGTATATGTGAATGAACCCCCTTGACTATCCCTATTGCTATTCTTATGCTCCAGCCTTCTTTGATTATATTGACTGGAATTGCTCCTCCACATGAAAGAAGCATTAAAAGCAGCATTATGGTACAGAACTATAATGGCTTCAGTCCTGAGATTCACAAGACACATACACACACAAAAATGGGGCCTTTTTCTTTTTTAAAATTTTTTGTTTTGTTTGTTTGGTATTTGTTTTCTTTGGTTTTGTATTTAGAAGAAACAGGGGAAAGAAGTGACATGAAGAGTTTGGGTTTTTCTGCAGGGGATTTCAATCACTGTTCAGCACACTTTTATTTACCTTCCATATTGAGTCATGATCCCAGGGGGGAAGTAGGTCGTGTAGCAGCCTCCAGAATACTGTTCCTCACACCAGTTCTTCTCTTCATAGTGCACTGGCTGTAAGACACAGTGACAACAGCCTGAAGGAGATGTGGTGGGAAAGAGCTAGTCGAGAATAAATCAAACACAGTCTAAGAAACTTCATAGTAGAGAACCAATTTACAGTCATTTCTCACAATCCAGGGGGATTGGTTCCAGACCCTTTGAAATTCCAAAAATCTTGGACTCCCAAGTCCTTCATATGAAATGGCATATTGTTTGCACATAACTTATGCATATTCTCCCATGTGTTTTAAATCATCTCTAGATTATTTATAATACCTAATATAATGTAAATGCTATATAAATAGTTTTGTACCATACTGTTCATTAAAAAATGACAAGAAAAAGTCTGTACATCTTCACTATAAATGCATTTTTATAATTTACATTTTAAATGCAACCATCATGGTTGGTTGAATCCACAGGTAGAGAATCTGCACATACAGAGGGCTGCCTATATTTCTGAAATAGAGCCTCATTATCCTGGTATTTCTGAAGATTTGTCTTTAGGCAGGTAAATGTCTTTGGTAATAAACCTCAAAGAAATTCAGGTTTTGGTAAGTTTTCTCACTTGGTTCATGCATGTCTTACCATAAGTACTGTTCATAACCTGAAATTGTTTATTTCCATATTTCCATACTTAATTTGATCTTATATATTAAGAAGTTTGTAGTCCCTAATGGTTTTGAGAAATGTTTTTAAAAGAACTTATTGGACAAAAAAAAAAGCAGAAAAACATGTCTGTCAAAGAAAAGGATGACCAGATTCATATTTTCTTGTCGAGATGAGCTTTGTTAAGGGCAGCTGGACAGGTAAACCTAGGTTTTGTGGCATGTAGATGCTTCTGTTGGTGGTGGTACTTGTAAACAAATATTGTTTTTTTGCTTTTGTTTTTGTTTTTGGTACTGGGGATTGAACTCAGGGGCACTCCACCACTGAGCCACATCCCCAGCCCTATTTTGTATTTTATTGAGAGACAGGGTCTCACTGAGTTGTTTAGGGCCTCGCTAAGTTGCTGAGGCTGGCTTTGAACTCGCGATCCTCCTGCCTCAGCCTCCCAAGTGCTGGGATTACAGGCGTGAGCCACCACGCCCTGCTAAATATTGGTCTTAACAGGCAAAACTTCAGCTGAGATTTTTGCAAAGTTTGAACTTATTTTAAGATATAATATCTGGCAAATGATCTTAAATCAGCACAGTATAGTGGTACAGCCACCTCAATATTTATAGCAGCCCAATTCATAACAGTTAAATTATGAAATCAACCCAGATGTTTATCAACAGATGAATGATTATGAGATTGTGATAGATTAGATAGATAGATAGATAGATAGATAGATAGATATACACATACACACACAATGGAGTTCTACTCAACTGTAAGTAAGAACGAAATTCTGGCATTTGCTTGTAAATGAATGGAAATGATCATGCTAAGTGAAATAAACCAAACTCCAAAATTCAGATATTCAAGGGTTGAATGTTTTTTCTCATATGCAGAAACTAGAGGAGGGAAGGATATGATAACCTAAAGAACCAATCAAATACAAATTAATAGTCAAAAGGAATTCAAGTAGAGTAGAAGAAGGAGAAGGGGAGAGGGGAGGGGAGGGAGGATAGGAGGAAAAAGGGGGGTATCATGAACTGAAATCAAATTCCATACATGTATGAGTTTGTTGGGATGAACCCAACTACTAGGTATAACTATGAAGCTCTAATAAAAAATTAAAAAGTAGGTGCTGGGAGAGTCTCTCAGTGGAAGAGCCCTTGCCTAGCATGGGCAAGGTCCTAGGTTGAATCCCCAGGGGGGAAAAACTAAATAGATTATTTATCATTAAACATAACTTTGAAAAGATAAAATCAACATAGCAAGTTTTAAGAGAACAAATGTTTGTTTAAAAAAGATTTGAAAAACGTTTTGTTTAAAAAATTTTGCAATTGCATTACTGACTTTGGACAGTCATTCTTAAGGCAGCCTATTTGTAAAGTATGAAGCCCCGCCTGATGGGTTTAGTGGCTCCAAGTCTGTTGTGGTGTACACATACAGCATGTCCTGGCATCTGAGGGCTGCAGCCAACTCTTGAGTAGCCTTTTCTGGCTGCTTGCAGTCAATTTCAAGAAAATGTGCACCTTCTCTTTCATCTTTCCTTGCTTTCAGATTTTTTTTCCTTCCACATAATACACACTAAAGCAAGAGTAAAGCAAGCATCTCTCTCTACGACGAAACCATACAAATGCAGAGCCAACTCATTTTTATCATCAAGAATTAATCATCCACATTAGAAAAAGAGACTTTTCCACATGAGAATGACCACCTTTTTTTCTTGAAATATGAGAACAACTGCTCTCCTAACCAGACAACCACCTCACAAGTTGCTGGAGAAACTTCAATTACAAACTGCTTTAGCCTGAGAGTGTCTCAGAATGTGACTTCAAAGAAGTTGGAATATCTCTAATAGAATTTTTAAGCAAACACAAAGCCAAAACCAAAACCAAAAAAGTCTAATGATTTGCAATGGATGTCAAATGATTTTTTTTTAGTGTGTATATATTTTTGGGTTTACTTCTTACCACCATGAGGCCTGGAGTTTATGCCTATATTTATATTTACTAAATGGCATATGAAGGCCCAAAAAATGAAACAAAGCACATTTTTCATTAATATTATGTTTCTCTTTAAACCAATCAATGAATAGTTTTTGTTCATTTATTGAGCAAGAATTCCACAAAAAAATCTTGAAAGCATGAGTCTCACTTATATCAAGTATAGATAATCTCTAATGTGGCTAAAAATCTTGTTTTAAAATAAAGAATGAAGCCCAGTGTGATGGCACATGCCTGTAATCCCAGTCACTTGGGAGGCTGAGGCAGGAGGATTTCAAGTTCAAGGCCAGCCTTGGCAACTTATTGAGACCTGGCTTCACATTTTTAAAAAAAGAGATTGGGAAAGGATTGGGATGCAGTTAAATGACCAAGCCTGGGTTCTATCCCAAGCACTATAAAAGGAAAGAGAGGTAGGGGAGGAAGGGAGGGAGGGAGGGAGGGAGGAAAGGAAACAAAGGAAGGAAGGAAGGAAGGAAGGAAGGAAGGAAGGAAGGGAGGGAGGGAGGGAGAAAAGACAACAAATTCAGAACCTGCAACTACTTGACCTGGAGGAAGTCAGCCACGCCAACACTGAGCAATGTAAATGTTAGAGCAATAGCAGTAAGCCATGTAGCTGCTCAGCTAGATTATGGTAGATACTGTAGAGACTCGTGTCTGAGAGGTTTAACTAGTGAAACATTTTAGCACCCTCATTAAATTTTTCTCACATTTTAATTGCTTATTTGTACATCACTATCCACTGTTCTCCAATGCTTCATAGATAACTGGGTTTATTAACCTGTTCCAAAAGGTGATGTAATCCATGTCAAAGCAGTAAAAATCCAGCAATCTGGTGACTGTTACAAGAACAGTAATTTGTCATTTTTAAATACTGATGAGGGAGGTGGTTATGAGCATGTTGGGCCCTCTATCACTAAATGTCCCAGAAAGAAGTCCTGATTTGCTGCTTACCACACTGCCACCATATCCCACCTGCCCCACCTCCAATTGTAACCTCATCAGTGTTCTGCTTGATTAATTTTAAGATCATCATTTCCTCGGGATTACTTCCAAAGGTATCTAGGAAAGTCTTCTGATAGAAATGGGCCCATCAACCTGTCTTCCTTCCATCTCTGATGTTCAGGGGTAAAACAAGACAGAAAAGGGGACATAACAGGAAGGAAGACAGGTCATCCTATAACTGTAAGACAGTGAGAGTGGAGCTAGTGTTAGTTTATGGTCATAAATGAGACTCTGGTCTTCTTATAAGATCACCAGAATAAAGAAAAGCTCTATTTCATTCCCATCCTGGATTCCAGGATCTAGAACCTTCCTATGGGTAGCTGAAACTCCTGCCCTCTTTACCCCTGATGGAGCTGGAGGCAAAGTGGCCCACACCCTGCTCCAGGTTGAGCTCTGAATTCAGGGACAAGTGTAGCATCACCTAAACCACAACATATCACAGCCAGGGTCCATACTCTCTGGGACCAATTATAAATTAACCAGCCCTATGAAGACCCTCTGAAAGTATATTAGAGTAAACATGAGCTCTAGGGCTATGTATGAACCTATCCTTGCTTCAGGACAAACAAGATCTATTGCCCTTAGGAAAGGGATGGGAAGCAGTCTTACCTTCAGAGCTTCTTGGGAGTCCAGAACTTTTGCATAGAGCTCACAAAGTTTCTTCAACCTATGGAATAACAATAACAACAACAACAAAAAAAACAAAAGTGAAGATGAAGAAAGGAAGGGAAAGAAAAAGTGAGAGACACCCATCCGCTAATAAGAAAGACCCTGTGAGCAAGTTATATTACATACTTTTGTGATTATGTCAAAACATATTATAATGTTACATAAAACTAAAAAGAATTTTAAAAAGAACAGTAGGTCAAGTGATTAAGGGCCATTTAATACTGTATTATAACCCTCATCTAGAAAAACAGAACTTGTAATCAAAATAAAATATAGACCTGGGCACACACCAGGTAGGCAAATTAATGGTGAAATGGGAGGCAAATTAAAAAAAAAAAAAAGACTGCTCCACTTCAACATTTCATTTTAAGTTTTTAGAACAAGGCGTTTTGTCCTATCTCAAATGTCTTAAGCCAATGAAGTCACAAATATGAATTATGAGAGACTGTTGATAAATCTTTAAAAAAGTACAGTGATGTGCTGCCCAACTCGCTGGGGTCCCAGGGCAATTTCTTCATTCGTTCAAGAAAAAAGACCAGGTACTTCTTAAGTGTCAGTCCATCTGCTAAATGCTACAGATTCTGGGAGGGTGAAGATATCACCCTAGTCACCTCCCTCTATCTCCCTGAACCATATGAGGCAGTGGGCCTAGTGGGAAATGTAGGGAGCAGGAAAACTGTGATTTCTGTTTCTGCCTCTTACACACTGTGAGACCTCAAGCACACTACTAGAACTTTCTGAGCTTTAGCTTTAACAACAATCTCCATGAGATTTTTATTAATGATTGAAAATTGTGGTTCCCAGACCTACAGCATCAACATCATGAAGGCTTTTGTTAGAAATGTTAATTCTCAGGTCCTGCCCCAGACCTCCAAATTCAGAAAGAGGAGTAGAAGCGATCTGAATTTTCACAAATCTTCCAGATGATTCTCAAGTTTGAGAATCACTGATATAAAGTTCCCCACCCAGTACTGGTATGTAATAAATAAATATTCAACAAATAGTAGCTCTTACGTCTAATGGGGGATTTGGAAGTAAGCCAACCTTTATAATTAGTAAAAAAAAACTGAGTCAATTAATTATTCAATTAAATCCATTAACTATATTTCTATAAATAAAGTTATCTCAAGTCTGCTTTTTACAGAGTAGTAATGCTAACAAGGATCTTGAACATGTTTTAAAGCTAAGCCAATAATTTAAAAAATATTATCATTACTATTTTAAATTCAGAAATTATTTTATAAAGATGTATAAAAATGCCAAATTTGTCTCCTCTCTCTTGCTTCTCTCTCTCATTCTCTTTCTCTGTCTCTCTTCTCTTTCTCATTCTCTTTCTCTCTCTCTTTATTTTTACATGAATAGTTTGGCACAAGCAGAGGAAAGGCCAGAAAGAACAAAGAAGTAAAATTAAATCCAGAAATAGAACCAATTACATAAGGGGATTTAGACTTCATAAAGGTGAGCATTTTAAACCAGTAAAGAAATGACAGATTATTCAATAAAATGGCTCTGGGACAAATGGTTACCCATGAAAAAATAAAGCTGAACTCCTATATTAATTACTTCTTAACCAAAATATATTTCAGAAGGATTAAATATGTTCATATAATAGATGAGCCTAGAAAAGTAGTGGGAAAATTGGTGATTTTTAAAGCAAAAATCATCTTTCTTTTTTGTGGTGCTGGGGATTGAACCCAGGGCCTTGTGCTTACAAAGCAAGCACTCTACCAACTGAGCTATATCCCCAGCCCTGAAAAATCATCTTGAAATAGGAAAATCTTTTCTATGCATGATAGACCATTTGTAAGTCATGATTTAAAATTGGATAAACTTGACTACCTAAAGAGATAAAATGTTACTATAGTACAAAACAAATAAGCTATAAATGTGATCAAAAGGAAAATTAGGAAAAGATTTGTTCCAGGCACTGGAGAGCCTGCAGTGAACTAAGCAGACAATACTTCCTAACTTTCATGGATCTTATATTGCAATGGGGACATTTTTAGGTGAGGGCTTAAGCAGAACTCTACCACCCTGGCCACACACAGAGATGTCACTGGTCACAGAGGAGCATGCTGACAGAAGGGGAAAGAATACATATAGTGTTATTCAGGGTTCTTAGTTGGTAAATATGTAGTGGTGTGGGAATACATAATTGGCAGTGATGAATACTAATTGCCAGAAGAAATTGCCACCTCCAGAGAAATCAATCCCTCTGTACCCATAATCTGTAATTGCTATGCATCACTCATGTATGGCTCTGCAACACAGTAATTTCTCTACCTGGTTATCTTCTCCACCAGTACATTTTTCAACCCTGGTTTATATTCATTTTCATAGTCTCCATAGTCCCTAGCATGGTGTCTTGTGTACAATAAACTCAATAAATACTAATTTGAATAATTGGTTCTTAAGCTATCAGCTCTGTGTCTTTATATAACCAGACCCTTAAAATTAGCATAACAGACACACAGTGTTGGCAATACACATATTATTGGGCAGTTCATAAGTTTAAAAGTTAAGCAAAATTAAAAGGCAAGCAAGTAGGCAGAAAAGAAGGAAATAAATAGGGAAAGAAGGAAGGAGGAAGGAACCCTTCTTTTGTTACCTTTCTTCTTTGGTAAGACGTGCCAGTTTTCTGGCTTTGTGAGCAAGGATAAATCTGAAATATATAAACAAGAAAAAGAGGGAAAATTAATGATTTATTTCATCCTAGTCTCATTTTTATACTATTCACTTGCCCAGTGTTCAATGTTCCAAGCCAACCAGAAGAAACAATCTACACATTAACCTATTTTATGTTCAGAGTTTAACTGTTTACATGTTACATTTCTGACATTGAAAAGCACCTTCTAGCTTTGAGGAGCAAGGGACAAAAAGTAGATGACTGTCAATGATTTCTGCTTAGGGTAACATGATGAGTGACCCACTTTCCCCCATCTGGCTGGTGGCCAATAGGAATGAACCATGGACCTCAAATGCATCCATTAAGGCTGCATCTGAGTCCTTCCAATTTAATCCAGTTCTTGTTCTTTGGTTCTCTCTCCTCCATGGTGTCTCTCTAGAGCTGAACCTTCTAAATTCTGCCTCTATTTCCAGAACTATGATTGCTTTAAACTTAACAATTGGCTTTGATTGACCTTTCTTACCTTGCCTCCCTATGAAATACACTCATATATGTCCTAAGATCCATCTCAATTTTAGTTGCTCCAGCTAAACACTCTTTGGGCCAGGTTCTGTCTCCCAAGACAATCTCCCACCTGTGCTTATCTTCCCTGGCAAGTTGAGGATAGGACTGACCTTGGTTCCTCTCTAGTGGGACTGAGAAAATCTCAGCATCCCACATGAATAACATTTACTATGGATTCAATGTGGTTTGTCTCTACTGAAACTCATGGAGAAATTCGATTCCCATTGTGATAGTGTTGAGAGGTGGTGGGATCTTTAAAAGGCATTTTCAGGCTTCAGGGATCCACCCTCATGAAAGGATTAATATAGCTCCCATGAGAGTGAAGATTCAGTTGTTATAAGGCAAGTTTGGCTTCCTCTGCTGGCTGTCTTCCTTCCTCGCTCATGGTGATCACATGGCACACACTCACTTCCCTTTCACTTTTCCATCATGTGTGATGCAACACAAAGCCCTTACCAGAAGCCAAGTAGATGCTGGCACCATGTTCCTGGAATTTCAAGAACTGTGAATTAAAACAAACCCCTTTTCTTTATGAATTATCCAGTCTCTGGTATTTTGTTATAGTAACACAAAACAGATAACACAATAACAATGCCTACATAGATTCCACAGAAGACATCTTAGCAAAACACCCCAAGTCATGCCTTTTAATCATGCTTAAACAAATAATAGATCATCAAACTACATCTACCCCAGCACTAAATATGAAGTGGAAATTTAATCCAGCAAATTAAAAAATGTTATTGGTATTCTACTTCTTTTGTAGATATTTATTTCTTGGCAACACATCAAAGAAAAGAAGCAATATGAATTTTTCTATTGCTGGATTTAGAGAATAGTGTCATTTAGTAAAATATTTAACAAAGTTTGAGACATGTTTATTAATAGTGCTTGATTTTCTTGTCAATACTGAATACAACCATAATGCCATAATTGTGCCTTACCCAATGATAGCAGCATAGTTGCCATCAGGTTTGGTATCATCCAATGTGTAGGCAATTGGAGCTTCCTCTCCTTCAATAATCATGGATCCACAGTAATCTTGGCGAATAGCAAAATGGAAGAACACATTCATTATCCTATCAAACTATGCCTAGCAATTACAGTAAAGTACACATTTTCAATTTGAGAAGCCCAAAGGCTGGAAAGAGCATATTACATTCCAAATTTATGAAGGCAAACCAAACTCATATTAATTGGAGAGCTGAGTAACAATGTTTAGTTAAAAATCAAACTGTAAGTCCTTCCTTCTCTGCAAAGAATAGGGCAATGTGATATTCTGAATCCATCCAAGTCACCATTTAATAAAATCTGGTTTTCCTTGATATTAATACTTGTGTCCCCTGTTTTCCCTTTCATAATGAATCAGAATAAAATCAAAGATGTACAAAGGAAATACTAGTCCTTTCCTGTAGAACAGAAGGGACTTTGATATTCACATTTTATGAAAAGTCACTTATTCTGTTTTGTTTTATTTTTTTTATTTTAGGGATGGGGTCTTGATGTGTTGCCCAGACTGGACCCAAACTCCTCAGCTCAAACAATCCAGCTGCACCAACTTCTCACATAGCTGGGACTACAGGTGTGAACCAAAATATCTGGCCACTTATTCTATTTGAAGTATTTCTTGACTGAAAACAGGGCAGAGAGAACTTAAATTCAGAGTCCCAAACCTTCATTTCAAACACGACCTCCAAAAACCCTTTCCCCTTTAAGAACAACTTGGGAAACAAATTCAGCTCATTCTAGATAACAGTGCTTCCCTTAACACCACCCCCCAAAACCTCCCAAATGCAGTAAGCCTTTTGTAATTGTGGGTTCCACATTTGTGGCTTCAAAACAATTGTGGGTTGAAAACATTTGAAAAAAATTACACATGTACTAAACATGGACAAAGTTTTTATCGTTAGTCCCTAAACAATACAGCATAATAAATATTCACACAGCATGTAGGTTGCACTAGCTATTATAAATGGTTCAGAGATTTTTTAAAGTATACAGGAGGATGCTTGTCATTATATATATGGAGCATGAGCAGCTGAGGATTTTGGTATCTGTAGGGTTCTAGAACCAGTACCCCATGGATCCTGGGAATGACTATATATTCAATTTCAACAGAAGACTGTGACAGAGTAGCAGTAAAACTGTCAGGCCAGGCTCTGAAATGTTATAATATCTTACTGCACTGTCCTCCTCCTCCTGCTCCATCATTTACTTGCAAATTGGAGGTTGTTTCAACAAAATTATGGTGGAAGACTCTGGAACAAATGTTATATAGAAAAGCCAATAAGAGGGTTTTAAAATCAGGAAGAAAGAACAGAGAAAGAATTTTGCAGGCACACGCCTTCCCAACCTGTGCTCAGAATGAGTGTGTGACCAGACACATCCAAAGGCTTTTTAAACTGCTTTTGCAGTTCTCCTCTCACAATCCTCCCCTCTGTGCACCTGTGAGACAATCAATGTGCTTGCGTGTCCCCCCCCCCCTCAGGTGTGTTGGGATAGGAATGATGTTGACAAAGACTAAAGTATGAGAAGAAAAAAATGTTCAAAGTCTGTCCAAAAATGCAAGAAGACTTAAAAATAGAAGAGAACTAGCTAAGAAATCACATGTTACAAGAAGGCAAGAAAGCAAGGTGTGATAGTGTAGGCCTGTAATCCCAGCAACTTAAGAGGCCCAGGCAGGAGGATTGTAAGTTCAAGGCCAGGCTTAGCAACTTACTGAGACCCTGTCTCAAAACAGGAATAAAAAGGATAGAAACACCTGGGGTGTAACTCAGTGGTAAAGCATCCCTGGGATCAATCTCTACTATGGAAAGAAAAAGAAGGCAAATAAAGAGTGGAGATAAACAGAACAGATCTCATCAGTGAAGTGAGCAGGTACATCTTGATCACATAGGGATCAGCTGAATGAACCAGGTAGGGACAGGGTGAAGGTACTGCTTTCTAGGTGGAATGCACTCTTCAGACACTCTTCCCAGAGTGAAGATTGACTATGGGCCAGGTGGGTTCACTTAGAGAAAATGAAGAAACAAGGGACAGAGAGAAAAAGCCATGTTCATGCCAACGGAACAATAAAGCATCAGTGGGCTTTCTATCACTTGCAGCTAGAAAACTCAGGGAACCTGCCTGTGCACACACTGTTCTCTCAAATTTGTAGTGTCTCATTCTTAACATTCCCTTAAGTCCCTCCATCCTATATATAGCATACCTATGAGAACTTAAATTGAGCCATTTTATTAGGTTTTTAGAGGTATTCTGTAAATGGGACAATGGGACATAATGGGTTAAAAAGGAAGAGGACATAGAAGGACATCCAGAAGTTTAACAAAGTTCTTTAAGAAGAAAAGCATAGGAGTGAAGATGTAGGTCAGTGGTAGAGCACTTGCCAAGCATGCCTGAGGCCCTGGTGTCCATCCCCAGCACCACAGGAAAAGAAGAAGAAAGAAGGAAGAATACAAATAAGAAGAGGAAGAGCAGAGACAAAAGAAGAAACAAAGAACAAATCAACCAACCAAAAGGAAGTTTCAGAAATAAAAAGACTATGATTCAGGGAATAGAAGAAATTTTCCCCAAAGCAGTAATATCCTCAGAGAGAACAAAGATATTGTAGCTATGGAAGGTGATAAAGAGGAATATTCAGAACAATATAATTCAGTAGAAGCTTTTTGTGTGTAGGGGTATGGAGGAGGAGTTCTAATGAAATAATAATAACGTTCACCTGGAAGTATAATTGAAGCTTACTCAGGACAAAATTAAGAAAAAGTAATAATGAGAGATCATCCTACCGGTTATCAAAACATGTTATATAGGGAGTGAAATTGTAGCTCAGTGGTAGAGCGCTTGCCTAGCACATGTGAGGCACTGGGTTTGATCCTCAGCACCACATAAATATAAATTTTAAAAAAAGCATTGTGTCCATCTACAACCATATTTTTTTAAATAAGACATAAAGCACAGATTATAACAGTGCAGTGCTGTCATATACTAGACAATATAAATCTGTGTTCTCCAAAGTGGGTGTGTACACCTAGATGGCACATCTAGATAGTGAAAGAAAATGCTAGACATTTTGGGGTTTATTTTTATCTTTTCAAAGAGTCTATTTGCATGATTTATATTTATAACAATACATCTTTTTAGAGGCATACATACATAATTTAGGAATAAATAAAATGGTGGTAATGTATATTTAAAATTTTATGTATAGAGCTATAAAGATATCTGAAGCCCAGTAGCAAAGATTAGAGGAATAGAAAGGCCCCACATAGGGGCTTGGCATGTTGCTCAGTGGTAGAGTATGTGCTTAGCATGCAAGAGGCCCTGGGTTCTATTCCCAGCCTCAAAATAAAACAATAAAATCCATGTATACCTTTGAGAATTTACATGGATTTACATGGATTAGAATTTACATGGATTAGAAAAATATTTATAACATATACAGAAAAACTCTAATGAGGAAATGATGAATAGGTAATTTATAAAATGATTCAATATGCCCCTTAAGCCTTCTTAATTACAAAGATATAAATCATGAATAAATAGGATGATCTCTCCAACCCGATGAGCAAAAAATTAACAAATAGAATTAACTAGTAGAAAGGATGTGAGAGGACAGGAATTCTATCAAAGGCCAATCCAAATCAATTGACCTCATAATTTCACTTTTACAAATTTATACAAAAGGAATGCTAGTATCTAAATCTGCGGAGCTATCTGCCGGAAGTTGTTTACTGCAGCATGCTGTGTAACAGCAAAAACCTGGAAACAAAAGAAATGCCTTTTGGGAAAATTTTGATAGAATCTTACAATGAAATATTCAGTTGTTGAAAAGAGGTAGATATAAGGGAACTGTTGTTGATAGGAAAAAGCAAATTTCATTATGATAGATATCATGCTTTTAAAATAACATGATTTTGGAAAAATACAGAACATTTTAAATTATATTTTCATATAAATATTATACACATTCTTTAATATATATTAACAGTATATGCATTTCTATCTATATGTACATTTAAAATATTAAGTATGCATACACTAAATATTTAAATATAAACTACTTAATGTATTTTTTTGTTGCAGTGCTGAGGATGAAACCCAGGGCCTTGCAAATGCTAGGAAAGTGCTCTATCACTGAGCTACACCACCAGCCCAACAACCTAAACTTTAAACAATGGTTCCCTAAGGGGAGGAGCAGTAAGAGAGGAATATCTTTCCTATACTTTTATTTTTTAAAGTTTTGTGGTGAATAAGTTAACTTCTGTGACTTTTTAAAAGTAGGTATTGCCCTGTCATTGAAATCATGAATTGATATAAATACACAAAGATTTAAGAGAAAAGGTGGAAGATAAGCAGAAGCATAGAGATCGAAAGGATTCTGGGTTGCTAGCAGCTGGCTTTCTTGAAGAAGGGGTGAAGGCAGCTGTGATGGCCCCAGTGGAGGGCAGGATGCTGATGGTGAGGGTAGCTGGACTTAGAATGACTTGGTGGAAGGCCAGAAAATAAGAGGGAGCCCTTCCTTGAACAATCACAAAGATGTTACACACCAAGGGACTGGGAAGCACTTTCTATGATAATTGATCTATAAGCAACCAGGTGCTCTTACTACACATGCAGATGCATGTCATGCACACACACACATGCACACACGCGCACACACACACACAAACAAACACACACACAAAGGTGACTGCTAGATTGCTATGGTTTGGGTAAACATCCCCCAAAGGTCCATATGGCAAAGACTTGGTGCCAGAGTGGCACTGTTGGGAGATAGTGGAATATTTAAAGGGGTCGAGCCTAGTGGGAGGTTTTTAGGTCCCCGGGGGCTTGTTCTGAAAAGGGGCACTAGGACCCTAGACCCCTCCTCACTCTCTTTTGCTTCTTGACAATGAAGTGAGCAGTTTTTCTCTGCCACACATTCTCACCATTATGTGCTGTGTTGTCACAGGCCCAAATGTGATGGGGTCAACAGAACCTGGATTGGAACCTCCAAAACTGTGTCTGCAAATAAAACTTTTTTATTTTATTTTATCTTTATTTTGTTTTAGTTGTAAGTGGACACAATACCTTTATTTCATTTTTATGTGGTACTGAGGATCAAACCCAGGGCCTCTAGGCATGCTAGGAGAGTGCTCGATCACTGAGCAACACCACCAGCCCAAACCTTTTCTCTTTACAAGTTATCTCAGGCATTTTGCTATAGTAGTGAAAAGCTGACTAACAAATAGCTATGTGAGGAGATGTGTGAAATAGTTTGACCTCAATAATCATTTTACTATGTATGTGTATATCAAAACATCATGATGTAGATCTTAAATACATACAATAAAATAAAATAGAAGCAGTGTTTAGCATGATTCTAGGGAAGGGAAAGATGCAATCAAGAACTGGTTATGTCTGATACCAAAGATTCCAAAAACATTTCTTGGAGAAAATATAGACTTTCAACAAATGGTGCTGGGAGAAACATAAATCCATATGTAGAAGAATGAAACCTGACCTCTATCTCTCACCCTGCAAAAAAGTCAACTCCAAGTGGATTGAAGACTTAGAAATTAGAAATCCTCCAACTGCTAGAAGAAAACACAGGCTCAACACTTCAACATATTGGCACAGGAATCGAATTCCTTAACAAGATCCCTAAGGTGCAAGAAATAAAACCTGAAATCAGTAAGTGGGATGGCATCAAATTAAAATGCTTCTGCCCAGCAAAGGAAAAAAAGTTTGTGAAGAGAGAGCCTATGAAAGAGGAGAAGATCTTTACCACTTGCTCTTTATAATAGGGCACTAATATCCAGAATATATAAAGAACTCAAAACACTTAACACCAAAAAAATAATAAATAACCCAATTAAAAAATGGGGGAAAGAACTAAAGATACACTTCTCAAAAGAAGAAATGCCAATGACAAACAAAATATGAAAAAAATGTTCAGCATTTCTAGCAATCAGGAAAATGTAAATTTAAAAAAAGGCAAAGGTTGAATGCTTTCTCCGATATATGGAAGCTAATCCAAAATAAGGACAAAAAAAGGAAAAGGTGGGATTCCATCAAAGCAGAAGATCGGTAGAGTAGAGAAAGGGGATTGATGGGGAGGAAGGAGGGATGGGATAAAGAAAGACATTGGAATGAATCTGACCTACTTTTCCTATGCACATATATGAATATACCACAGTGAATCTTACCATCACGTACAGCCACAAGATGCTAATTTAAAATACGTTTAAAACAATTGGTTATGGCAGCCTGGATCAAAACATGCTCACAAAAAATACCTCCTCTCTAATAAACCAAATTTTACCAAATTTGTAAAACAAAGCAAACAAAAACCTTGAATGACAGCTGTGTGCTTGTGATATGCTAGTGACTGGTAGGCTGTTTGGGACTGCAAAACTCATTCACTTTTATCTTGTTTGCTCATATTTGCTCGGCTTTTGTGTTATGACTGTACATTAGTGTATTTCTTTCTTTTTTTTTTTTTTGCGGTGCTGGGGATTGAACCCAGGGCCTTGTGCTTGCGAGGCAGGCACTCTACCAATAGTGTATTTCTTGAATCAACCATTATTTTGGGGGAATTGAACTCAGGGTCAATCCCCAGCCTGAGCCACATCCCCAGCCCCATTTTGTATTTTATTTAGAGACAGGGTCTCACTGAGTTGCTTAGGGCCTCACTAAATTGCTGAGGCTGGTTTTGAACATATGATCTTCCTGTCTCAGCGTCCAGAGCTGCTGGGATTACAGGCATGTGCCACTGCACCCAGCCTGAATCAACCATTATTGAACACCTAGTTTAAGCCAGGCACTGTGCTAGGCATTAGGAATTCAAAAATTCATTTCCTTGTCCAGAAAATCCAGACCCTAGAGGAAGACAATCATGCAAACTGGTAAGCGCACCACAAGGTATTAAGTTCTAGGCTATTACAGAAATACAAAGGAGCACTTCAAAATTCACTTCCTGTATGATCCCTGTTACACTGATAAGTGATTAACAATATTTGAAGGAATCTAATTTTAAATCTGAAGTAGACTCCTATAACAAGATATTTGCTTAGCATCAGACTGCCAATGTCACTGCCAAATTAACTACATTGTAATTAACTACAGGTTGAGAATCCATTATCCCAAATACTCAGGACCAGAGAAGTATTTTGGTTTTTTGGATTTAAAATTTTTTTTAAATATTTGCATATACTTAGTGAACTATCTTTCAAATGGGATCCAAGTCAAAATATATGACTTGTTTCTGTTTCATATATACCTTATATACATAACCTGTAGGTAATTTCAAACAATTAATACTTTTATGCATGAAATAAAGTTTCATGGTATGGAATTTTCCACTAGTGGTATAAGGTTGGTGCTCAAAAAGTTTAAGACTTTGGAATTTTTTGGATTAGGGATGTTCAATCTATAGTAATAAAAGAAATCTCACATGATTAGTTTGGGATAAATAAAAAGACTTAAAATCAACATACTACAGTGATGCAGCCATACCAATGTTTACTGCAGCTCAATTCACCATAGCTAAATTATGGAAGCAACATAGATGCCCTTCAACAGATGAATGGATAAAGAAAATGTGATATATATACATATATATAATATACCACAGAAAATGTGGAATATTACTCAGCTTTAAAGAAGAATGAACTTATAGCATTTGTTGGTAAATGAATGGAGATAGAGAATATCATGCAAAGTGAAATAAGCCAAACCCAAAAAACCAAAGGTCAAATGTTTTCTCTGATATGTGGATGTTAATTCACAATAACAGCAGTGGGGGGTGCTAGGGAAGAATAAAGTTACTTTAGATTAGGTAGAGGGGAGTGAAGGGAGGGGAAGGGGTAAGGGATTAGGAATGATAGTAGAGTGAAACAGACATTATTACCTCATATACATACATGACTGTGTGACTGATGTGATCCTGCAATATGTATAATCAGAAAAATGAGAAATTATACTCCATTTATGTATGATCTATCAAAATGTATAAATGCATTCTACCATCATGTACAACAAATTGGAACAAATAAAAAACAATTAAAAATAATGTCTACAATCATTTCTTAAAGCATTACTCAAAGCTCACTACCAACAAGGACCAAGTCAATTCAGCCTCTTCTTGAAGGTGGGGAACCTTGGATTTTCTTTTTGATACTGGAGTTTAACAACTTGCCTGGCATGAAGGAAGCCTAAGATGGTTTATAGACATGAATAGAAAGTTTGAGATTATCTCCACAAGCAAAGATAGAGAAGAGTCTCTATTTCTGGTCCTCTTTTATTTCTATCTATATTTCACTGGTGATCCATCTAAAATGTGTGATCTGGTTTACAAGAAGAAGCAACTTAATGCCAATTAGACTTAATGACTAAAATGACAGAACTCACTGGGCAGATTACTTGCTCAACTGATGCACCAATCCAGTTATAGGTCTAACCACGATTATCTGCAGGGTGTGGAATCAGGAGCCTGTGATGAGGCTGATAAAGTTCACCACTGGTATCCATGGGGAACTGGTTCTGGAACCCTTGTGGATACCAAAAATCCATGGATATCCAAGTCCTTTATTTAAATGACCAATATTTGCATAGAACCTAAGCACATTCTTCCATATACTTTAAACTATCTCTAGATTACTAATAATACATAATACGATACAAATGGTATGCCAATTGTTGTTATACTAAATTGTGTAGGGAATAATGACAAGAAAACAGTCTGCATGTGTTCAATACAGACATAATTTTTTATCCAAATAGTTTTGATCTGTAGTTGGTTGAATCCATGGATGCAGAACCTGTGGATACAAAGGGTTGACTGTACACAAGAAATACAGCTCTAAGACCAAACTATGACATTGTCCCCATTTGTCTACAGCCATCTTCCTTTCTGCTGTGTTGTTTCTCATTTCAATCCACCCTACTCTTTGCCCTCAATACCAGGGATTGACTATTCTCTCCTGGTCTTCACTTGGAAGAAAAGAGTATATGATAAGAATAAATGCGATAAGGCTCTAGCATTGGGCTGTCCAATGCAGTAACTACTAGCTACTAAAATGAAATAGAATTGAAAAATTTGGTCCTTAATTTCACTAGCTACATTTCAAGTGTTCCGTGTCCACATGTGAACTGTGGCTAGTGTGTTGGACAAAGCAGATCTACGTCATTTCTGTCATTGCAGAATATAGGACTCCAGTGAGCATCCATGTGCACTGTCCTCCATGGTATAGTAGCATACTTGAGGACTAGATATGTATGAAGAAATGAATTTAATTTAATATGGTAGAATCTTGACACTAATGACAGAGGGCCTGGAAATTTCTAGAATTTCCACCTCTGTGAATTGCTTTACAAAGTCACAATTCAAAAAACTATATTAGAGGGCTGGGATTGTGGCTCATTGGTAGAGCACTTGCATAGCATGTGTGAGGCTCTAGGTTCAATTATCAGCACCACATACAAATAAATAAAGGTTCATCAACAACTGATAAAATATTTTTTAAAAACTGTATTAGAAAATGTTACTCATTTACTTTCACAAGATTTTGTGGGGGAATCAAATAAATATTATAGCTAATTATAAAAGAGTTGATCAGATATCAAGGAAAGTTAATTCCAAGAATTTGTGCTGATATAATTTATTTGAAAGAATTATACTTAAGAACCTGGACTAATGTTTTATGTCAAGAATTTTAATAAAAATAGTTACAAGCAAATGCATGTGATGACACCAAGTTTGTTGGACCTTCTGCAGAAGGTCTTTATATAAGGAAAATACTAACCCTTTTTCCTCCAGAAGGGCTCCTTATAATAAACCATGCACTTGATGACTGAACCTAAAGGCACGCGAGTGATCAGCTGGTTTCTCATCATTGGCAGTGGTGGGTTGAAGTGAATCTTCATGCCCAGAATGGGAGGAATAGCACTGATCACGTATTTTGCCTGAAAGAAAAGCAACATGGTTGAACATCATTGGTATATTATTTTGGTTTTTCCCTAATAATCTCTCATTCTACCCTTGTCCCCATTCAGTCCCTTGACAGCAAAACTGAAAAGGTTCCTGTTAAAACCTAAAGAAATTCTCATTGCTTAACACCTCCAATGACTCCATTACACTTGGAGTCAAATCCAAGCTCCTCATAGTCCTATCCAAGGTCATACATGAAACAGACTCCTGGTACCTCTCTGATTCCACCTCATGTTGCTCTTCCAACTTCGCTCCTCTTACTTCTGTCATCTTGACCACCTTTCTGTTCCTTGATCATGCCAGACTTGCTCTCACCTCAGGGCCTTGGCATTTGCCATTCCATCTACTTGGAACATTCTCCCCCACCCCATGGCTTAATCCCACATCTCCTTTAGTTCTGTGCTCAAACATCACCTTCTCAAAGGACCTAGGACAGCTGGGATATTCTTGGCTTTATGTAAGTTTTAGTTATCTTTGAGACTCTGGTATTTCTTCCCCAGTTTAAGGGTCTCAGTTACCTCATACATTTCATGGTTTAGGGTCTCCACGCGGACATTTTCTCCTGTCTGGTCAATGTGGATCACAGGCCTCTCTAGTTTCACTCGGTCCCCAAGTAGCTCCATTATGCGCTCACTCACTTGACTAGATCCACCCACAAATTTCCTCTCCTGGAAAGAAAAAAGGTAGGTGGGAAATACAGGAATGGGCACAAATTTCTAAGTGGCTAGTTTTCCTCACTTCTCTTCAATTGGAGATGTAGAATTCTTCATTTAACTATTGTGAATCATGTTTAACCATTGTTTTTTAACTAGGAACTGCTGACTTTTGACAAAATTACAGGTTTTCTAAATGATGTTCGAGGCAACTTGTAGATTCCCAAGATTCATTCTAAGTAGAACATCCTCAGAATGATCTTCAGGTCCTATCCGTCTAGCAACCTCCCCTGATCTATGTCCCATTTGCATTTTGGGGAGGGGGAATCTGGGGACTGAGCCAGGAATGTTGTGCATCTGAGCTATATCCCCAGTCTTACTTTTCCTTGCAGTACTGGGACTGGAACCCAGGCTCTTGCACACACAAGGCAAGCACTCCATCACTGAGCTACACTCTAGCCTTTTTTTTATTTTGAGATAGGGTCTCACTAAGTTGCCCAGGCTGGCCTAGAACTTACAATTGCCCCACCTCAGTCTCCTGTGTAGTTGGGATTACACATGGTGTGCCACCATGCCTAGCCCTTCTGCATCATTTTATTGGGCTATTGGGTCTGGTGAAACTACCTAAAGCTCAGCTAGCACTTGCCTGGGCTCACCTAGGCCTGGTCCTATAAGTGAGGCTTAGAACCTCCCTACCTCTGCACCATACCTGACCCCACAGGTCAGCCTCCCTCCCTGTCACAGGCTGCCCATCTCATCCTGGGACAGGTGCCTGTGCTACTGTGGTCACGAAGGTCATTTCACCTTACTGCACCCACCTGCTCTGAGCCCTGTTTCCAAATGTTCCAAAGCTTCCAAATATTCTGCCTGCCTGTGTACATAGTTGAGCTGTCTCCTCTTTTTCAATTTTCAGTTCAGTAATTTTTTTTTTAATTTCAAACAGATCCAGGAAGAAGGGGAAGGAGAAAGAAAAGAAAGTAGAAGGAAAAGAAAGGAATGTGACTACTAAGTAGGTTATCTAAGAACTTTAATCCCTTTCCTATGACTAGCATGCTGCCTCATGTAATGCTGGGGCTCAGGGAATAGGTATTGATTGAATGAATGAATGAATGAATGAATGAATGAATGAATGAATTCCAAGTGTGACATGTGTTTTAAATTTGAAAATGCATTTCTAACTTTTTTTTCTTTGAGCTTTCCAAGAAGTGCTCAAGCTATGTTCATCAGATTGTCTACAAACTTACCAAACAATAATTGGAAGTATCTACAAATGAAAATAGCAAAAGTCCATAAAAAGGGACAAGCCTAATCCTAAAATTACATTGGCTGTTCAGTTTTTACACTGGTTACCTGACAATAGACTGTTCCTTATAAATTTCCCCATAAGCTACTATGATAAAGCACTAAAAGCCACAAGCCTTCCTTGAGCTCCAACAGTTCATGATTGAAGGATGATGCCAATCTTTCATTCCAGTAGTAGTGGGTTTTCTGTTGAGATGATATGGGAATTAATTAGTACCTGTCCTCCATTGGTCGTTGAGATGATTCTGATCGTGCCTCCACATTGCTTCACATACCACAGGAACCAGAGAGCAGAGACCTCATGGGTCTCTGCAGTAACACAAAGGTTCACAAAGAGAGTGGCAAGACTCTTTGCAGATCTGCTCAGGAAAAAGTAAGAGCAAAATTGGCAAATGTAGGGGAGCATCTTCTTAATTATCTTGAAATTATTCAAATAATACATTTTCTTGGCTAAATTTAACACAATTTGAGAAGTTGCTGGAAAATGTCACTAGAACCCCACATTATAAAACAAGACATCAGACATTTAGGGAATATAAGATTTCTCTTTCCCTTAAACAAAATACCTTACTCAGAATCAGCTTGTGTTCCATATTCTATGCTGTCATGATTTGTTCCCATATACAGACTGTTTTTCAGTGATTCCTCATCTCAGTGAAAGGTACCACCATTCACTCAGTAGCTAAAGCCAACATCTCAGAAATCAAGCTTAATTTTTTTTTCTCTCTCTCTCTCCATCACGCTTTACCAACTCAATCCATCAGGAAGTCCAGTTGTCTCTCAACATACCTCTCTACCTTCACCACCATCAAATTAGTGTCATCTCCTACCAGAAGTATTACAATTACCTCCTCCAGACTACCCTCTCTGCCTCCTCTTGTCCTCACCTCATATACATTGATCACACTAGAAGACTGATGCTCTTTACCTCCCTCCCCACCATGGTGTTCTTTCTCAAATGTGAATCAAGTCATGTCATTCTATTGCTTAAATACTTCCACTAGCATAGTATCAAAACCAGAATAAATTATCTCTAAGTAACATAGCCCATGCCTACCTCTTCTATCTCATCCTGAACTCCCCCACACACTTATTCTAATGTTTTCCCAAGAAAGATGTGCTCTTATTCACCTGTGAAAATGAACACAAGTTTCCATATTCCCAGAATCTTGGCATTTTCTATTGTTTTGACATTGCACAGTATCTTCAGAACTCTTTTCAATCTCTGAAATTATGTTCATTATTGGTTTATTGTATTTATTGCTGTTTCCCCCACTATAATATTAACATGTGAGAACAGGGACTTTATTTTTCTTGCTCCTCTTAGAGTCTCCTTCTATAAAATGGTGACTGGCATATAAGTACTCAATAATTTCTTGTCAAATGCATTAATGAATGAGAAGAACTATCAATTACATACTGTTTTTGGACCATCCTTAATGTACAAAGGATTTGCTAGGTGCTGTGCCAAACATAAAATTAGTCACCATTACTCATTCACAGTTTATTTTACTCTCTAAAGAAGAAGACAAGCTTAAAGGATGGGAAAACCATTACAAAGCATAGAGGGTGAACTTTTGCCTGGTTTGTTGGCATGTCAATTGCTAGAGGATATACACTGTCAAGAAGCACATCAGAAAGTAAACAATCTCATGCAATTCCAAGGACTCAGTTGTATCTATCTAAAATTCAGTAGTAATGTACATTCTGGGATAGCTTTAATAAGGACCAATCTCTCTCTTGCCCTTGCAAAGTTTGCATATTGCTAGTTTAGTTACACAGGGAGGCAAAATTTTCTACATGATGCTGACAAAGGGTGAAATAAATATCATCTTTGATTTGTTGAAATTTTTCCACACTCAATGGTTTTGTTTTTTTTTTTTTCTGGTACCAGGGATTGAACCAATCACTTAACCACTGAACCACATCCCCAGCCCTTATTTATACTTTATTTTGAAACAGGGCCTTGCTGAGTTGCTTAGAGCCTCACTAAATTGCTGAGGCTGGCTTTGAACTTGAGATCCTCCTGCCTCAGCCTCCCAAGACACTGGGATTATAGGTATGTGCCACCATGTCTTGCTTCTTTGAACTTTTTATTTTGTTCAAATGTTGTCATGAAACTATAAAATAGCTGTTAGCTTTCCCCAGTTCACAGGCAAGAAAACTGAGTCTCAGAGAGTTTAATAATACATAGCTACATGACCCACTATCAAGGTTAACTCGAAACTCAGGCTTTTAAAACTTCAAAATTCTTTATCATCAGTCAGCTCACAACTTTCAAATATTCACCAAAGGGCAGATCTCTACTTTAGTGCATACTAACCCTGGAAGTTTGTGGGATTGTTACTAGCATACCAGTTATTGACAGTATCTGCAACCTGACAGCACTTTTGTGACAGTTCCCATCATTCCAGCCCATAAATGGTGTTATATATACACTGAAGTGACTTAGAGTTAGTTTTGTAAGATTCCACGTGAGGATGGAATGGGAATCACAGAGACAATTTGCAGCATCTATCCAAAGCAAATATGCAGACATTAGCTTAAAATAGTACTTCAAAATGAAAATACCCTTTGCAGTTTCCTGATATCCTATTTCTTTTGTTCCTAATTTTATAGAAAAATTCAGGGGAATTGCTTAAAGGGAGTCATAAATAATAGAGTAAATGATAAAATTTTAACAGGGACCCAGCTAGACAACCAATATTAAACACAAAATTACTGTTGAGATTCTAATTGCTATTGCCATCAATTTGGTGGGAAAGAAATAAGTTTGAAATGAAGGGAGATCTGAAAGTACAGTGGTCCACCCTTATCCACAGGGGATACACTTCAAGACCCCCAGTGAAAGTCTGAACTTTAGATAACACCAAACCCTGTATTTGTTATGTTTTATTCCTATACATACCATGAAAAAGTTTAATTTATAAATTAGGCTCAGCAAGAGATGAACAACAATACCTAGTAATAAAATCAAACAATTACAACAATATATTACAATAAAAGTTATATGACTATAGTCTCCTTCTTAAAAAAATCATGAAAAATGATATTTTCAGATGGAAGTGGACAATGGGTAACTGAGACCACAGAAAGCCAAGGTGCAGATTATGAGAACTTTCTGGTGGGCTGGTCCATTTCTAATCCTTTATTTGATTTACTCTGGGACCTTCAGAAGAAAGGGCACAAGCTGAACAATATTTGAGGATGGAAGGTCAAGAAAACTAGTATAATGATATTTTTGTATTTTTTGCTCTGTTGACTTTTTGAGAGATAAATGTTATATTATTTTTCTACATGAAAAATATGTACATTAACAGAATAGAGGACACAGAGACAAACCCATTAAGTACAGTTACCTCACACTAGACAAAGGAGCAAAATCATACAATGGAAAAAAGATAGCCTGTTCCAGAAATGGTACTGGGAAAATTGGAAATTCATATGCAGCAAAATGAAATTAAACCTGTCTCGCACCCTGCACAAAACTCAACTCAGAATGGATCAATGACCTAGGGATTAGACGAGAGACACTGCAACTAATAGAAGAAAAAGTAGGTCCAAATCTTCATCATGTTGGCTTAGGACCAGACTTCCTTAACATGACTCCCAAAGCATAAGAAATCAAAGTAAAAATCAATAAATGGGATGATTCAAACTAAAAAGCTGTTTCTCAGTAAAGGATACAATCAATAATGTGAAAAGAGAGCCTAAAGACTGGGAGAAAATCTTTTCCACATGCACTTCAAACAGAGCACTGATCTCCAAAATTTATAAAGAACTTAGAAAACTTTACACCAAAAATACAAATAACCCAATCAATAAATGGGCCAAGGAACTGGACAGACACCTCACAGAAGAAGATGTACAGGTGATTAATGAATATATGAAAAATTGTTCAACATCTCTAGTAATTAGAGAAATGAAAATTAAAAAACTCTAATATTTCATCATATTCCAATTACAATGACCATGATCAAGACACAAGCAAAAAGTGTTGGCGTGGCTGTGGGGAAAAAGGCACGCTTATACATTGCTGGTGGAGTTGTAAATTGGTGCAGCCACTCTGGAAAGCAGTATGGAGATTCCTCAGAAAACCTGGAATGGACCCACCGTTTTTTTTTGTTTTTGTTTTTTTGGGGTTTTTTTGCAGTGCTGGGGATTGAACCCAGGGCCTTGTGCTTATGAGGCAAGCACTCTACCAACTGAGCTACATCCCCAGCCCTGGACGCAACTTTTGACCCAGTTATCCCATTCCTTGGTTTACACCCAAAGGACTTAAAATTAGCATACTACAGTAACACAGCCACATCAATGTTCATAGCAGCTCAATTCACAATAGCTAGACTGTGGAACCAACCTAGATGCCTTTCAACAGATAAATGGATAAAGAAGCTGTGGTATATATACATGATGGAATACTACTCAGCCATAAAGAAGAATAATATTATGGCATTTGAAGATAAATGGATGGAATTGGAGATTATCATGCTAAGTGAAATAAGCCAATTCCAAAAAAGCAAAGGCTGAATTTTTTTTTTATTTAATTTTGATTCATTGAACACAAACGGAGTACAGCTATTGTTTCTCTGGTTGTACACAAAGTAGAGTCACACCATCCGTGCATTCATACATGTACACAGGACAATGATGTCTGTCACACATTCTGTTAATATTCTTACCCCCCCACCCCGATGCCACCCCTCCCTTCCCTCTATGCTATCTATCCTTCCTCCATTCTTACCACCCTTCCACCCTGCATTATGCATCATCATTCACTTATCAGAGAGATCATTCGGCCCTTGGATTTTTGGGATTGGCTAATCTCACTTAGCAAAACAGTCTCCAGCATCATCTATTTACAAAGGCTGAATGTTTTCCCTGATAAGTGGATGATGATATGGAATCAGGTTGGGGGATGGGGGTGAGAGAAGAATGGAGGAACTTTAGATTACATAGTGGGAAATGAGAGGGGGAGGGGCAGGGGTATGAAAAATGGTGGAATGAGAGAGACATCATTACCCTATGTACATGTATGATTAACAAGAATGGTGTGAATGTACATCATGCACAACCATAGAAATGAACCGTTGCACCCTATTTGTGTACAATGAATCAAAATACAGTGTTAAAATAAAAAATAAATAAATCATAAAAAAGTCAATATTCTAGTGTTTGTAAGTAAATGCATGGATTAACAGGTAAAAAAATACATGTACATCAGATAAGATTCAGAAAACTCATAAGATAAAAATATAAGGGAATGAGTATCTTCCATATTCTATACCCAAAATCATAATTACCAGTTTCATTTTGATACATGTTTTGATAGGTGTAAGTTTTCTAAAACTGATCACATAGCTGTGATCATACTGAAAATATGATTTGTTGTAGTATGTATACAAAATGGAGTTTTGTTCAGCCATAAAGAAGAATGAAAGTATGTCATTTGCAGGAAAATGGATGGAACTTGAGAACATTATGATAAGCAAAATAAGACAAAATCAGAAAGACATGGGTAATGTTTTCTCTTATATGTGCAAAGCTAAGAAAAAGGAAAAGAAACTATGTGAGAGGGTCTCATGAAAATTGAAGGGAGAACAGTAGAGGAACGAGACCAAGTGGAGCAGGGAGGAGAAATGCTGGGGAAAGGTATTGGCCAAATTACATTGTTATACTGTGTACATATACAAGTATGTAAAAACAAATCCCACTATTATGTACAACTATTATTCACTAATAGAAATATATGGAAAAAGGAAAAAAAGTATGGTTTGTGTTCCTGAAGAGCATTTTATAAATGACAACTGAAAGAATGATCAACATTAGCCGTTGAATGTATGATTGTACTTTAGTTGAAATCAGTCAGTTGGATATTCTGGGGATTACTTCTCTCTGATATGTGGATGCTAACACACAACAAGGAGGGAGGGAAGAATAGAAGTACACTGGATTAGACAAAGGGGAACAAGGGAAGACTGGGGGGATGAGAATAGGAAAGATAGTAGAATGAATCAGACATAACTTTCCTGTTTATGTATGAATATAAGACCAGTGACACTTCACATCATATACAACCACAAGAAAGGGAAGTTATACTCCATGTATCCATGATGTGTCAACATTCATTCTACTATCATGTATAACTAAAAGAAGTTAAAGAATAAAAATATAAAAACAGAAAATGATCCTGTGTGTTATCTTGCTTAGGAAGAGTTAGAAAATTACCTCATATCTTCAAACTCCTAATATTTCAGAATGCTTTATTTTGTTAATGAACAACCTACAGTGTTCCTTAAGTGGAGTACTAGGCCAAGAAT
>JAJEJO010001597.1:59090-91800 GCA_020662805.1 Glaucomys volans | reverse complement strand
TACATGTATGAATGCACAGATGGTGTGACTCTACTTTGTGTACAACCAGAGAAACAATAGCTGTACTCCATTTGTGTTCAATGAATCAAAATTAAATAAATTTTTTAAAAATCAAGGATAGAGTTGGGCATGGTGGTGCATGCCTATAATCCTGGAGGCTTTGGAGGCTGAGACAGAAGGATTGCAAATTCAAAGCCAGTCTGCTAAGCAACTTAGTGAGACCCTATCTCTAAATAAAATACAATAAAGGGCTGGGGATGTGGCTCAATGGTCAAGTGCCCCTGAGTTCAATCCCTGGTACCAATAAATAAATAAAAAATAAATAAAAAATAAAAATCAATGGTACATCTTTGTTATGGTCATAAGTTATATTGCAAACCATGTTCTCATAAGAAGTGTTAAATAGCATTGGATTTGGGTTTTAAAATATATCATTAACGATAGGCATTGATTTCATGACAAATGATTTTGCTATTCCAGAATTGGTTACTTTGAAAGTCTGAAGACATAGAAGCATGAAGGTGTTTATTGCAGAATATTAATTCTATAATAATAAGAAAGAAAAGTAAAAGTAATAAAAATGTCCAACAGAATGATAATGGATTACAAACATTATATTTCCTCTCCATGAATAATTCTCCAAACATGAAATATGATATTTGATGAATAATTTTAATAATGTAATGTCTTTAAACAATCTTAAAATAAATGTCTGCATTATAATATTACATGTAACAAACATTCTGATTTGTTTTTCATTGTTTTTCAGGGTATGTACAAGCAGCTTCTTTTTAAGAAATGAGATCATATATCCAACTGTACATTCTCCATGATGGCCTACTTTTCTGTGTGCTTCTCTTTAAGATTTTTTAGATGTTGGTAGACCTTTATTTTATTTATTTATTTTAATGTGGTGCTGAGGATTGAACCCTTGCTAGGCAAATGCTCTGCCACTGAGCTACAACCCCAGCCCTTCTGTGTGTTTAATATGGTTTTTCAAACCATGAAGTATGACTCTACAACATGATCTTAAAAGATTCTATAGTATTCCATGTTTTGGATGTGCCACAATTAATTTAGTGAATCTTTTATTTTTGGACTTTAAAATTTTCCCTTTTAAAAATGATGCTCTAAAGCTGTCTCTCTTCCTCTCTCTCCCTCCTTGTATGCCTATTTCTCTCTTCACTCTTCTTTTTTAAGAATTATATTGAAAACTATGCAAACTGTATGTCTTTTGAGTATTTCTACACCTTAGATTCAGATATTTCCTAAAACCATATTTTTATGTTTGGTTGTCAGTGCTCTGCTTCTCTCCCTGATGCCTAGAGAATGAAGACATTAACCCCAAAGTCAAAGACATTTCCCACCTCTGGTGTTCAATATGATGAGATGACCACCTCCTTAAACTTGGTTTCCATATCTCTCACTTTGTTGACCACAAACTCACCATAGGCTTGAATTGCAGTCCCCACAATTCTTTCCACTTTCTCTGCTGTCTAAAAATGGTGAGGCCTCTTCATGTCATTTGTCTAAACACTCCCCACAGTTCGTATACAGTCTCTAGCACCAGCAATAAGAATCTAATGTTTGATTCATAACTACTTCCTTTCAATACTACATGCTTTTTCTCGATAAAGTGTAATGGTAGGTCCTGTCACACATGTTTCCCCTACAATTATGAACTGCCTAGAAGATCCTACTCAAATCTTCGAAGAGTTGCCCTACATCACAAAAGATGTTTCAAATGCATAAGCTAATCATCTCTGCACCTGAGTACCAGAGAAGAATACAAAAATATTTCTACATCAACAATGTGAAAATGAGTTCTTTAAGCTGATGGTCCTTAAGTTGTTCGAAGAAAAGAAGGTATCACATTCTGCTCTGTTCTGAGAACTCTATGGGTTAGTACCACCTTCGTGATGCAAAACTATTCTAAAGAAGGAACTTGGATGCATAGCTATCTTTTTAAAACTTTTCTTCAGTATGGAGATTGAACCCAGGGTCTCTTTACCACTGAGCTACATCCCAGCCCTTTTTATTTTTTGAGACAGGACCTGGCTAAACTTCTGAGGCTGGCCTCTAACCTGCCATCCTCCTACCTCAGCCTCCCAAGTAGCTGGGATTACAGGTGTGTGCCACCATGCCCAGTTTATACTTAGCTATTTTTAGTGTAGGACCCAGTTGCAATATTTTTCAGCATTCCCGTTGGCCAGGGGCATGATTTTAGACACAAAGGAGCTACTTGTCCCTTGCCTCTTGAATGGTATTGCAATGCTTTTTTCTAATGGCAAATCTTACTCAGTCCAGCAGATCTTGTTTAGCAACTCCTCCATTGTCATGTTGTCCCACTCTTCTGCAAGGGGTGCCTTCCATGGGGCATCACTGGGAATCTACATTCAGATGAGGATTTGAAGGAGAAAGACAATGAGAATTTTCCATTTTTAATAACCATTTAAGCAGTATTAAAACCAAGTGCAAGTTTTCCAAATTTCTCCAATAGTTTCTTGCACTGCCTAAAGAACATTGTCTTTGTAGCTTTCCTGCTAAAGATCTGTACATAACAATAACACTTCATGGACAATAAATGGAGGTATGCTGGACTCAGGCTATTTCCAAGTATGGATCACAGTAGTCCCCCTTAATCCATGGGGGACATGTTACAAGTCCCCAAGTAGATGCCTAAAACCAAAGATGGTAGCAAACGCTATATATGCTTTGTTTTTCCTATACATACACATCTATGAGAAAGTTTCATTTGTAAATTAGGCTCAGTAAGAGATTAGCAATGGTAATAAAATAGAATAATTTTAACAATGTACTATAATAAAAGTTAGGTTAATAGGGTCTGTTCATTTCTGGAATTTTCCATGTAATATTTTCTTTTTTTTTAAGTTTTTTTAAATTTATTTTGATTGTGCACAAATGGGGTACAGCTGTTGTTTCTCTGGTTGTACACAGTAGCGTCACACCATTTGTGTAATCATACATGTACACAGGGCAATGATGTCTGTCTCATTCTGTTATTATTCTTACCCCTTCCCCGATCCCACCCCCCTTTTTTCCCCATGCAATTCATCCTTCCTCCATTCTTGCCTCCCTCTCACCCCGCATTATGTATCATCATCCATTTATCAGAGAAATCATTTGGCCTTTGGTTTTTTGGGATTGGCTAATCTCACTCAGCATGACCATCTCCAACTCTATCCGTTTACCTGCAAATGTCATAATTTTATTATTCTTTATGGCTGAGTAATATTCCATTGTGTATATATACCACAGATTCTTTATCCATCCATCTATTGAAGGGCATCTAGGTTGGTTCCACAATCTCGCTATAGTGAATTGGGCTGCTATAAACATTGATGTGGCTGCATCACTATAATATGCAGATTTTAAGTCCTTTGGGTATAGGTCAAGGAGTGGTATAGCTGGTCAAATGGTGGAGCCATTCCAAGTTTTCTAAGAAATCTCCACACCACTTTCCAGAGTGGCTGCACTAATTTGCAACCCCACCAGCAATGTATGAGTGTACCTATTTCCCCACATCCTCGCCAACACCTATTGTTGTTTGTATTCTTGATAATAGACATTCTAATTTGGGTGAGATAGAATCTCAAGATGGTTTTGATTTGCATTTCTCTTATTACTAGGGATGTTGAACACTTTTTCATATATCTGTTGACTGCTTGTAGGTCTTCTTCTGTAAAGTGTCTGCCCATTTCCTTAGCCCATTTATTGATTGGGTTATTAGTGTTCTTGGTGTAAAGATTTTTGAGTACTTTGTAGATTCTGGAAATGAGTGCTCTATCTGAAGTGTGTGTGGCAAGGATTTTCTCCCACTCTGCCAACTCTCTCTCTTCACATTGCTGATTGTTTCCTTTGCTGAGAAAAAGCTTTTTAGTTTGAATCTATCCCAATATTTTTTCAGACCATATTTGGTACAGGTAACCGAATCTGCAGAAAGCAAAACCATGGATATGGGGGGGACTACTGTACTAAATTACTAATTTAAAGAGAACATTTGTAAATTTAACTTTTTAGGATAAGACAGCTGCACAAAATCAGGTCTAGTTCAGAGTTTTCAGTTAGGTTTTGAATGTGTTTACTTATGGGCTGCAGGTTTTGGCATGATGTAGAATCAAAAACCCAGATGTCTTTTCAGTGTCTTGAGGACTTTCTAGATTAGAAACATCCTCCCAGGAAGGCTGAGCAATACATAATATTCTACTGCTCATCAGTAGTTTACAAATAGCAGTCTTTTGACATATCATTATTTTAGAGGTTAGAAACAAGTTTATTCATTTCACAGATTTTTATTGATTGTTAGTATGCTCACAATGTGCTAGGTATGGGGGATGGGTGATACATAGAAAAATACAAATGTCATCAAAGAAGTTTTGGGAAACTTTACCTCTTTACCCATGTCATCCATTGTCCTCCAAAGGTTGTTATGATCTAGGTAGGTAATTGGATTCCACACTGTTGGGAATGGGCCTCTGAAGGGGTATGATTTGCCCTGTGAGACACAAAATACTCTTAAAAGGAAACATTTGCTATAATGTAAAAGTACTTCAATCTTCCAAGTTGGTAAATGTCAGCAAACAAAATCATGTTAGTGATCAATATGTGACATACACTCAATTCTTGGCTCCTTGTGTACTGACAATTCTATTTAACTTTTTAGCAGAATTCAGCAAAATATTCTGTTCACCACATAAATTTGGTGTCAAACCAAACACAGTAGATCACAATAGAGAGGTTTCTCTCTGAAATTGGCACTCTTACCATGTAAAATTTAAATGTCAGTACAGACATGGGGTTACCAAAAGTCATTTTATTTGCCAATAATGCCTGTGAATATCAGGATCAGGAACTCCTGTGCATCCCTATGGTTGAGAATCAGAAAGTTACAAGTACATACATTATATAATTTAGAAGTGGATAAAAAGTCGATTACAGAAATGCAACCATCTGTAAGAGAATCCAAAACTGGGCCTAGCAAGTTCTCCCAAGATCAATGCATAAGTTGCCAGAGACCAGTAAAAATCAAAGGAGAAAGATGAGACAACTTCAGGCTTGTGCTCTGAACATGTTTATGCCACCTGGTTCTCTCTACAGGGAAAACTTGACACAGATAAAGGGAACATATCTCTGCAAAGGATTAAAGATAAGTCAGAGCACAAATTATGTCTGGGAGTTTTAACTTGTTCATGAAAGTTTAGGGACATACACAAAAACACTTTGGGTCAATTTCAAAACTTGAGTGGGAAGTCAACTGTGCATTCTGACAGCATCTTTCAACCAAATCAGAATAACGTAAGGTTCTCAGTAAACTAAAATCTCATAATAACTGAGTCACTCAGCAAAGATTCACTTGTATTGATTTTGTGAGCAGAGAAACCAGAGCTGTGAAATAAGAAGAGATTTTGTGCTCATTATTTGATTAACTCTGTGGCTGTGACTGTTGATCTTCTCTCACCAACAAAGTCATAATATTCATAGTGAAGAGATCTTCTTAGTCAGGGTTCTCTAAACAAAGAATTGAGGAAGAGCTGCAGTTCAAGTCCAAAAGCAGTCAGTTAGCAGAATTTCCTTTTCTCCAAAGGAAGTCAAATGTGTGTGTGTGTGTGTGTGTGTGTGTGCACGTGTGCATGCACTGGGTACTGAAACCAGAGCTTTGTCCATGATAGGCAAATGCTCTACTACTGAGCTACACCCCAAGACTTAAATCTTTTTCTCTTTAAGGCCTCTATTGAATGAGGTCCATGTGCATTATGGAGGGTAATCTGCATTATTCAAAATCTACTGATTTAAACACTATTTCATCTAATAAAAACAAAACACAGAAACATCTAGAATAATATTTAACCAAATATCTGGGTAATGAGATCTTGCTAACTTTAGACATAAAATCAACCCTCCCAGGTCTTATTTATTGAACTATAATTTACATATGATATTTCTGATTTCCATTCTACTTTACCTATTTTATTTTCATGGTTAATGATCGTTGAAACAATTTAAATTGACAAACATTTGCTTGAATATATCATGTATGTGTTGTTTTTAAATATATTTGTATACATTTTGGAATGGCTAAAATGAGCTAATTAATATGTCCATTACCTCACATACTTTGTTTTGTGGTGAGAAAATTTAAAAGCTATTCCCAGTCATTTTCAAGAATATAATACATTGTTACTAACTATAGCCACTATGCTGTACAATGGATCTCTTGAACTTGTTCTTCCTAATTGAAATTTTGTATCTTTTGACAAACATCTTTCCTACAAGGTACCTACTTTACATGTGTGATGTGGAAACTTTTGATACATGTATGCACCTGTGTAACTACCACCATATTATGGTTTGAATGAGAGGTGTACACCAAAAGCTCATGTATGACAGAGTGCAAGAAGGCTTGGAGGTGAAATGATAGGGTTATGAGAGCCTTAACCTAATAAGTGAATGAATCTTTTGCTAGGGATTAACTGGGTGGTAACTGAAGGCAGGTAGGCTATGGCTGGAGGAGGTGGGTCTCTGGGGGCATGCCTTTGGGGTATATATTTTGTATCTGGCAAGTGGAGTCTCTGTCTCTCTCTGCCTTCTGATCATCATATGAGCCACTTCCCTCAGCCACACTCTTCCACCAGGATGTTCTGCCTCACCTCGAGCCCTGAGGTATGTGCCCAGCCTTCTATGGACTGAGATCTCTGAAACCATTAGCCCCCAAATAAACTCTTCCTCTGTCATCTACTAAAACTTTTCTTGTCAGGTCTTTCAGTAACAGCACCAAAAAAGCTAACTAAAACACGCCCAATGAAGACATAAAACATTCCCATAATTCCAGAAACTTCTCTCTTGCCCCTTCCCACACAATCTCTGTCTCCTTTCTGACCATGGGCAACCACTATTCAGTTTTCTGTCATTACAGATTAGTTTTACATATTCTAAATGTTTTAAAGGACTCATGCTTTTTGTACAATTAAATATGTGGTTGTTTTGCTCAGCATATTTTTGAAGTTTGCCCATGCTGCTATTTATTTCATATTGTCACTAACTGATAGTCCATCTGGATGGACAATGGTTTGTTTATCCACTCATTTATTGATGATTATTTCCAACTTTGGCTCATTATGAATAAAACTGCTATGAACATTCTGGTACAGGTCTTTTTGATACATAGACATGTTTTACATTCTCTTAGGTCAATGACTTGTAGTAGAATGGCTAAGTGCGATGGTGGGTATATTTTTAAAAGTTTTCCAAAGTTTACCATTTTACATTCCCACAGGCAATGTATGAGAATTCTTCACATGATGACACTTGCTGACTTTTCTTTTATGCTTCATATTTTATTTATCTATTATTTACTTATTTATTTATTTTGGTACCAGAGATTGAAAACAGTGGCAGTTAATTATCACCACACATCCCTCGTGGGCAAGGAAAAGAGTCCCTGTCAGAGAGATGGGCTGGCTATGAAATAATCACTAAGAAATTTATTTAACAGAAAAAAACAACAAGAGATAATTATCTTTTGAATCAGGGGGCGTGATGGGTTGAGCCATGCTAAAGTGTCTGGCTCTAACAAAATGGAGGAGCCCATGTGCTCCTCCACCTTTACAGTGGTATAGATCAAAGGGGGAGTGGGAGGAGATTCTTCCATGAGAAACAGGATGGGGTAGGGTTAAGCAAGTCATTTGGCTCTAGGGGGTCATTGGCACACCCAGGGCCTGCAAACTCCAGTAGTGAACCACTGCACAGAAACCACGTACTCCAGGCAATCTGGAACAATCTGTCATCATTATCAGTTTCTGAGAGCCACATTTCCATATCTGATAGCTTGACCAAGTCTGGTTTTATTTGCTGGCCATGCATGGCGCCCTGCACTTAATCACTGAGTCACATTGCCAGCCTTTTTTTTTTTTTCTTAATTTTGAGACAGGATCTCGCTAAGTTGCTTAAGGCCTTGCTAAATTGCTGAGACTGGTCTTGACCTTGCAATCCTCTTGCCTCAGCCTCCCCAGCTGCTGGGATTACAGGCATGCACCACTGTGCCCAGCTATGGTTCATATTTTAAATACATTTTTTGTTTTAGAATATTAGATTTATTAAAAAAAAGTTACAAATTTTAAAGTTCACGTATACCTGCAACATTGTTTTCTCTAATAATAGCATCTTATATGACTTTGGTATACTCATCAAAGTCAGGAGATTGACATTGGTATATCATTATTTGCTAAACTACAGACTTTATTTAATTTCACCCATTTTCCCACTAATATTCTTTCTCTGTCCCAACATTCACCCAGGATCCCACATTGCATTCAGTTGTGCTATCTTCTTAGTCTCCTCTGCTCTGTAACCATTTGTCAGTCTTTCGTTGTTTTTCTTGACCTTGACAGTTTGAATACTAGTCAGGTATCTTGTAGAATATCCCTCTGTTTGGATCTGTCTGAATTCCTTTTTCGTTTTTAGATGGGGGTTAAAATGGGGGAAGAATACCATTAAAGTTAATGTCCTTACCCTATCAACTCCAGGAGGTATGTGTCACTGATGATATTAACTTTGATCTCTTGCTCAAGATGGCATTTGTCAGGTCTCTCCACTGTGAAGTTGCTATTTTCCTCTTTGCACACTCTATTCTTTGGAAGACAGTTACTAAGTTCGGATCACTCTCAAGAGGATTTTGTGGGAATTAAGCTATATTTCCTGGAAGGTGAGTATCCACATATATTTTTGAATTCTCTATGAAATATCTCTGCCTTTTTCTCTCCTTTTATTAACTTAGTCAATCTTTGATTTATATCAGTATGAACATATAGACTTATTTTATGTTTAGGATTATAATCCAATATTACATTATTTATTTCATTGCTTGAATTGTTCTACCTGTGGTCAATTGGGTGACCTTTCATGTGGGCTCCCATGTTCCCTTTGACAAGCCCTCATCCTTTTGTTTCTTGAATGCTTCTTTCATTTCTGGCAGTAGAAGATTCTCCAGGTCATCTTTCATCTTCTAATTTCTCCAAGTCCTAGAACATCATTGGCCCAAGGAATCTTCATTCCTTTTATCAAGAGAGCAGTATTTAGAAACAACTTCTGGTTGCTGATGCATTGCTGATTCTTTTTCTTTTTTTTTTTTTTTTTTTTTTTTGCAGTGCTGAGGACAGAATCCAGACCATCCTTTGTGGTAGATAAGCACTCTACCACTGAGGTATATCCCCCAGTGCTGATTTTGTTTTTTAAGCAGCTTCACTGAGATACACCATAATACAAATAACACACAATTTGCATGCTGCCTTGCATATTGGGGAAGTGGGTTGCCAGGGATTGATCCCAGGGGAGTTTAACAACTGAGCCACATTCTCATCCCTGTTTATGTTTTGAGTCAGGGTCTCACTAAGTCACTTAGGGCCTCGCTAAGTTGCTAAGGCTGGCTTTGAACTTGCTATCCTCCTGCCTCAGCCTCCCAAGCCACTGTGATTATAGGCATGTGCCACTGTAACAGGCTGCACAATGGCTTTTAAAACCTCTTCTTATGCTTCTTCCATCAGAGCTCAGCACATAGAAATTACTCAGTAGATATCTGTGAATTGATCCATGGTATCATTCTCCCCAAAGAAGATATGAATTCCCATTCTAGCTCGGTCTTTCTAAAGCTGACTGACAAAGAGCAAGTCAGTTGCTTAATCTCCCAGGGCTCCAGACATCACTCTTTCAAATGCAACCTCTATAGACCTTACCATCTTCCTCCAGGAAGTATGCCAAAGTAACCATAAACAACTGGGATGGGCAGTGTCTTAGTTCAGTTTCTGTTGCTATAACAAAATACTTGAGACTGGGTACTTTTTAAAGAGTAGGCATTTATTTGGTTCATTGTTCTGGAGGCTCGGAAATTCAAGAGCATAGTGCTGGTGTCTGCTTGGCATCTGTGAGGGCCTTTGTATTGCAACATAAAATAATGGAGTGCATCACATGGCAAGACAGAGCAAGTGTGTGTCAGCTCAGGTCTCTTCCTCTTCATATAGATTCACTAGTCCCAATTACCTCCCAGAGGCCCCACCTCCAAATAACATCCACATGTGAATTTGTAGATCATGTTTCAACATCAGTTTTGAAAGAGATATTCAAACCATTGCAGCAAGCATCTCTGCTTATGTTTTACCTGCCTCTAACCACACTGTTCCTTCCTCATGCATTTACCATTCTTTGTAACCTACTGGGCTCTAAGCTGCAAGAGCACAGGCTCTGGAGCCAGCCTCCCTAGAGCAAATCACTAGCCACATTATGTTGCTTAACCTCTCTGTGCTTCAGTTAACTTGACTATAAAATGTGATGATAGTAACTACCTCAGCAAGATATTGGGAAGATGAAATGAGTTGATCCATATAAGTCACTTTGAACAGTGACTGGCACTTGGAAGTTCTCAATGTTGGCATTATTATTGTAGCTAGTACTGTTGCAGTTATGACTTTTATATTCCCAAGGCCTGCAGGCCTAGTGTATTGGCCCATAGTAGGTTCCCTATATATGTTTGATATCTCAGCTGTGTAACCTTGAACTTAGTATTTATTTGATACACAGTGTTCTGATTTCTAAATTGATATTTTGTACTCTTTCTAGGCTAATATTAACGTCATTGCTTTTAAGCCTCCCATTGAACCCAGAAACACTCGGCCTCTGTAGAACCCCACCATCAGAATAGTGCCAACCTCTGCTCCCCTTTTCCACCCTTTGTATGCATGCACTTGTTCAAAGGGAATGCTTTGTGTGTCCACAGGCAAAGGCAGTAAGAAACATATAAAACCACAAGCAGGCTGAATAGCCACCCCTGAAGTGGGAAGAATGGCACCAACTTTGAAAATACCTTAAGAAAAAGATGGAGGGAAAGTTCATACTTGACCAAACAATTTAATTATTTAGGAAATTGGGGGGGAATATTTTGTTTGATTTCACAAGCATATTGGTTCTGCCAGAAATGTCCAGCATATGATTTGAGGAAGAGTGTGAGTCCAATAGATTTGGTTAATTTGTGTCTGCTGGGTCATCAGCAAGGCCTGCCCCCATGGCAGCTCCTGAGAACACAAAGAAAATTGTTTCACAAAGGGGGAATTTCAGTCTGACTCATGAAATCTTGCCTTAGAAAAGATGAAGGATAAGTTTTGAATAAAGGTATATTCAACTGACAAACCATAACACACACATGGAGCCCCACTCAACAACAGTATCCTGTTCCACAGTCTACATTAATCTTCCACTTGAAACACCTTGTGAGATCGGGTACTTCTCTACCACATATCCCTATCTTCTCCAGGAATAAGATCTTTGCACAGTATGGGTCATGTGGAAATGATGTAATAGGGGCCTAGGGCACCCCTTCCAAGGCTCCATTTGACAGATCCCAGCTCAGAGGTCCAGTTGAAATGTCATCCCAGCTGACGTATAGAGACTGTTTTTTAATGGGATCCCAAACACATGGGGACTCCCCCAACACCAAACATTCCAGCAAAGCAATGATGTCAGAGACCAGCTGCCCAAATCCTCCTAATTCTAGAACACTTTTAGAAGGGGGGTGTGTTTGCAACTCCCAAAATTTAAATAAATGGAAAATGACCACCATAAGTGACTCTGTATGAGTAAATGGAAACCAGATAATACGCTAAAAGCACCATGATGAAAAAAACCATTGTATACACTAATTTACTAACAGTCTTCATGTCTCACATCCAAACACATGATGGCTTAGTTTAGCTAGATTCATAAAAGCAGGTATTCTTTTAAAAGATTAGGGAAAGCTTCTATTAAACACAGGAAAGTTCCATTGTTAGACACACTTCAAATAATCTTCAGGATCAGGGAATAAGCAGGGCAGGAAGGAAATGTCTACATTTATAAGTTTACCCACCCAAAGCCACTGGAAGAGGATTGACCTTCATATTTGGCTTTGGTAGAAAGAGTTCACTGATTGTTACAAGTTTGAACACTGTCCAAGGAGGCTTGTCCTTCTGAAGAAATCATAAAAAATGTCAGAATAAGCCCCCAGGTCAGGATGTACCTGTTACAAAGTCCAATTTTATCCAACATTTTTTATTTCATCCTCAAAATAGCCTGGTGAAGTAGCCAGTTAGTAGAAGTTATTTATTTCTCTTGCACATGAAGAAAACAAAGCATGGATGGGTTTAAATGAGTAGTTTGGGATCTCACAGCTCATGATTGGAAGTTACTAGAAATTTAATATAATTTATAGTATCTAAGATTATACACAGCATGAAAGACATACATATTAGATGAATATTGCTGATGGTTTTGTGATTTTGATAAATGAAGCGTCATTTAAACAATCACTTTTTGCTCATAAGTCCATGTTCCCATTTTTATTCATCTTTTTTGATAAATCCTAGAATCTGAATTCCTGGCATGAAGATTTATGTTTGGCTTTTTAAAGCAAATGAATCAATGGTCATATGACCTTATTTTGTAGCCTGTAAAGACTTTTCCAGTTCAGTAAAAACATCTGAACTCTGCCTTCTAGAATCTTCACTTAACAAAAACAGCAGGTTGGCTTGATGAGGCAGGCATTTCTAATATCAACTTCAATGCTTCATGTGTCCTGTTCTCCTGAATTTTGTTCGGGAAGCCAAGACCTTACATCCCAATTTTTGTCACACTGGAGAAACCCTTTGCCATCTTATGCTTGATGCTGGCTCCAGTCCCTGCCAGTAGGAGCAGGTGGCCTAGTCCTTCTTAGATCCAGATCCTGAGGAGTGACCTTTTTTCTCTCAGGATGTCTCCTCTGACATTCATGGGAACCTTTTTAGCCATAGGAACCTAGGGTAGTACACCTGTCCCTCTATAACTTAGTTTTATAGCCACCAACTAGAGCTATGCTTGGGCCATAAACTAATTTGGAGGACTGAGCTTTACTGTATTTCCAGCTTGAGAGAAAGAAAATGTAATCTTCTCCATGGGGTGGGAGAGGGGAAGTCCTACAGACTTTTCTTAAGCAAATATTTTCTTCCTCTGTTCATGTGCTTTCTTTGTGGTGCTGATTCATCTTTCTAAACACCCAGACCTGGCATCAACACGTTTTCTTATTTGCACAAAACCACGGGAGAGTCTTGTTTTGGGAATCTGCCAGCAGCACCCCAGCATGCAAAAGGCCTGTGATTATTCATATAGGGATAAATGGGGAGGATGGGAATAAGAAATATAAGCAAATCCCCACAGGAATAATAATAACAAACAATGCCAAGAGTTAACATTGAGCATTTCCTCTGTATGGGCCCTGTATGGTACATATTACAAGTCTTCTGTGCACTTCACAGTGACCCTATGAGACAGTCATAATATTGCCCTTTTCATATGGTAAAACTGAGGCAAAGAGGGAGATGAAATAATTATCAATTGCCTAAATTCTTATACCAGTAAGTGGCAGCAAGATTTCAATTCAGACATTCAGCAACCAATGCTCTTGATCCTGAAGCTTCCTAGCTTAATTATAGCTATAATTATTGAACACTGTTTGTCAGACACTGAGCTAACAGTTTTAATTATTTAGGTTAACCCTCACAAGAAGCCAGTGAGTGATCATGGGCTAATACTGTATTTCATTTTGCAGATAACTTCCAAAGCACAGAGAGGTGAAGTAACTTGTCCAAGGTTGCATAGCTTGTGTGGGGTAGGATCAGAATTTAACCTCAGGTTTGTATATTTAGAGCTCAAGTTCTTTTTTTTCAAAGAGTTTTATTGAAGCAGAGTGATAGAGTTTGAGTTCTCACTCAGGTTTCTGCTCCATGAGCTACTTCTTGGGTAGTTTAAAGATGGTCTCAGGAAGGCATTGAAATCCTTTAAACACTGGGTGTGGTGGTGCACACCTGCAATCCCAGTGACTCAGGAGGTTCACAAATTCAAGGCCAGCCTCATAAGCTTAGGGAGGCCCTAAGCAACTTAGCAAGATCTGCCTCAAAATGAAAGGAAAATTTTAAATGGCTGGAGATGTATCTCAGTGATAAAGTGCCTCTGGATTCAATTCCCAGTACAAATAAATAAATAAATAAATAAAGCCAGTAACCATTTCAGTTTCTTACAAACCAGGGAAAAGTTAATGATGGGTTTAACTATCAGACAATTTCTGTGGCTGTTTTCCCTTTACAGGGGACCCAATCCAGATCAACCTAAAATGGTTGCCACATCAGTTCATTCATTCACTTCTTGAGTGACCTCTTATGTGCCTGGCACTGTTCCAAGTGCTAGAGACACAACTATCAAAAGTCTGATCTCCTCAGAGCTTGCATATAGTAGGTGCAAACAGAAAAAATTAAACAGACACTAAATCAGTTGATTAGGAAATGAAAGGAATAAAAAGACAATGAGAGTAAGGAGGACGAACGGGAAGTATTGGGAGTTCAGGGTTGGTTGCAATTTTTATAAGGTGGTCAGGGAAGGCCTCACAGAGAAGGTAACATCTACATGAAGAGGTGAGGGAGGGAACTATGTTGGGAGGAAAGGTCATGCTCTAGGCTCTCAGAGGCCTTAGCAAATGTCCTGAGATGGGAAAATAAATGGACTATACAAGGCACAGAAATAGGTCCAGCCTTATCATCTCCTTTCTTCTCCAAGAGGAATAGCCACTTTCTCCCTGAAACACATTCAGGCTCCTGAACCTGGCTCTCAAGATGGCTACCAAAAAGAAGGTAGTTCCTTCTGTGCTCTCCCTGGTCAGAGAGTTCCCCTGATCTTAGCAGACCATCTCCACAACTACCATAGCATCTTCCCTCAAAGACTCTTTGCCTTCTAATCTCCATCAGCACAAAGTGTAAACAACTTTCCAGGCCCAGATCAAGACTCACTTTTATCAAGAAGTCTTCCAATATTCACCCTACTCCCATCAGTATTCTATACACAGAAAGTTCACTCATTTTGGAGGCTCTACCATATCAGTTTGTACTTGCCCATGTTATCTTGACATTATTCTCTAAATATTCCCCATGTATGTTTCTTGTCTCTCCACATACTTCAGGAAAAAAAAAAACATTTGTACCCTCCCATAATGCTTATGCATGGTATATATTCAATTGGTGTTTTACAAGCACTGAAGGAAGGTTGGGAGGGATGTATGGATAGATGGATGGATGGATGGATGGACAGATAGATAGAAGGATAATTGGATGAATAGGAATTCTGATGACCATGAATTACTTAGTGTCTGAGGCAGAAGTCTGACTGCTTTCTAAACAAAATCAAAATAATTTCTTCTGAAAAATTAAAGTATTTAAACTTGGGAACTGAAAAGTGTAACTCTTTCCCCCAAAAGACTTCATCAATATCTTTGTCCTTTTTACCCTCATAATCTGTTGTAAATATACCTGTTGATGGAGACAGGCCTGAGATCCACAGGAAAGAATCTTCAAAATTAGTCTGTGAATTGACCTCAAAGACTAAGAGTGTGTTCAGAAGGATTCAGTTTTGTGCCCCTAATCCTTTGCTGTTTGAATCAGTCATTTCCAGCCATATTGCATTTCAAATCATTAGGACCCACCATTAATGCCAAGAGGTTGTTTCCAAAGCAGAATAATGCTCATGGTTACAATTTGTTTTCCTGTATCAACTTTAGCACTCTTTCAATTTGTACACATGTAAGTGTTTATTTGATCAAATAGCATAGGCATCTAAAATATCTCAATAAATCTCATCACTTTATTTGAGGATGTAATTTCTCAACATCCCCAATGTATTACCCAACATGCACTAGAGCTAGCAAAATTCTAGGCTTCTCTGACCTTGAATAATGTTATTTTCAAAAATTAGAGATGGATACCCAGCAGCATAAGCTTTCCCAGGAGAAATCTTGACTCAAAGAAAAGGCTGTTCCTCCACAATGTTAGAGATTATAAGAAAGTCAAAAATTTGAAACACTGGTTATTGCCCTTCTCTGGGACAAGGACTCCTCTGAAAATTTGTTGAAACCATGGAATCTTTCCAATAGAGTGCACATATACAGTCCTTCTGTATATAATGATAAAAGAGTGTACTTTAAGCTTATCTGTGGGTTCCCCCCTTCCCAAAGTTCAGGAATTTGAGATTGAGAAAGCCTGATAATAAAACCAAGTGTTTGATGTGGTTCTGAAGCAACCAGAACACGTATTCCTGCTAATGGGAAGGTAACATAGTATAACCACTTTGGGAAACTGTTTGGCACTCTCCACTAAAGTCGTGTATACATATAAGTTTGTCTCATAACACCATGTAGCAATGACAATGAACTATCTACAGCTATGCCTAAAAACATGGGTTAATTCCACTGTAATAAGTTCACAAACTAGACTTAAAAACTAAATGCTGCATAAGTCCATTTCATATGGAGTTTGAAAACAGGAAAAATTTATTTGTGGTGATTGAAGTCAATATAGTAGTTATTTGTAATCCCAACACTTGGGAGGCTGAGGCAGGAGGATCGTGAGTTCAAAGCCAGCCTCAGCAACTTGGAGAGGCCCTAAGCAACTCAGTGAGACCCTGTCTCTAAATAAAATACAAAATAGGGCTGGGGATGTGGCTCAGTGGTCGAGGGCCCCTGGGTTCAATCCCTAGTACCAAATATATATATATATATATATATATATATATATATATATATAGTAGTTATTCTTGGGGATAGGGTAATGTCTATAAGGGAACCTGAGGATACCTCTGGGAACTAGTAATGTTCTGTTACTTGGCCTGAGTGCTAGTTTCTTGGTTATGTTCACTTCACTTTGCAAACATTTATCAAGTTGCTGCTCATTTATGTTTTGTCCCTTTTTCTGTATGTATATTATATATTAATAAAAACTTACCTACTAGGGCTGGTGATGTAACCTAGTGGTTGAGTGCTTGCCTAGCATGTGTGAGAGTCCTGGGTTCAATCCCCAGTACCACCAAAAAACATACCTACTCAGAATTGAATTATGCATTTTAAGTGGGTGAGTTGCATGATATATGAATTATATCTCAATGAAGCTGCAAAAGAAGAATGGTTGATGTAACTTCTGAATCCTGGGTGAGGTTAGCAGCCAGCAAAAGAGTTCTGCACTGTCTGAAGAAATACAGATTTATTAATTACTTGAGTGGAAAAGTATTTCAGCTTTCATTTTGATCCAACCAGCACCAATAGACTGATTTGGAGCCAAGATTCCTGCAAATGGATGCACTGGGATGACACCCAGATCATTAGACAGGTTCCTTCATGGAAAAGGATTTTCACTGACCACACATTAGGTAACTGACTCCCTCAGAGAGAAAGGAGTGGGAGGGTTTAAAACATCACATTACTGTTTGGATTCCAATTGCACTGAATTTAAAGTGGCCACCATTATCTCTGACACAGTAATAGTAGTTTTCCTGTGTCTAGCTGCTGGTGGTGAGGCCACTCTGAGGATAGAGATTCACAGTTGTCAGAGTCCAGAATGGGCTGATGCTGTGTTTGATGCCTCTTAGCAGAAGATGATCATTTCTTAAGTAGATGAGCTTTGGGAACTTTCCATGCTATCCCCAGTGGCAGTTAGCAAGAGCCCGAGTTCTTTCAGAGTGGTATTTCTCCTGGAAGAATCCAGACTCAATCTCTGTTTTAATTATGGACTGAAATGACTCTATGGGGAGTCTGGTGAATTTCATTAATTCATTATACTCCTTTTTCTACCACACCCCCCATCACTCTTACTGCCAGACAATAATAATCCATTCATCAGTAAAACCACAGATTCTCTGAAATTAGTTGCTTAAACATCACCTTCGACTACTCTTTTTCTCCAATTTCATCCATAGTCAGTTGTACATTTAAAATATATCTAGAATCCAACCACTTCTCACTTCCTTGAGTGAGAGTTCCCTGGTTCAAGCCACTATCAGCTCTAATCTTTATTACTATATTAACTTCCTCAATTCTCTCCCTGCTTTCACCTTTGGCTCCAAGAATGCCTCCTCCAAAACTTCTGGAAATAGGTCCAATGGAAAATCATTTGAGAATAGGGATGTTTTCTTTGGGGGAGTTGGTAGGGAGACTCCATTTTTCTCCTTGATCCTCAACAGGCTTACTAAAGGAAATGGGAAATACAACAATGACTTCTAAACACAGACTCAAGTGAACAGACTGAAGAGAACATTTTTATCATGTTTAGAGTCTTGAAAAAGGGAAATTGAGACAAGAAAGTTTGTAATCAAATCCAAAGTCCCACAGGAAAAGCTTACTTTTATATCATAGATCATAAATTTTAAATCTCATTATTGTTCATATAATAAAGGTTTGTGCAATGAACAAGGATGAATTTGTCATCTTAAAAAATCTCTAAGGCCCTGAGAAACAACAACTCCTGTTATATGTACATTTTGAGTTATTTAGTAAAGAATCTTAGGGATAAAATCCACATGATCTGCAAATTTCAATGAACGTTAAACAAGGTTAAATATTTTCTTCCACACATTGTTATCATGCTCTGCTAACTATATTTGCTTAAGGATAATTCTCAAATTAGACAAAAGATAATTTCAGTTTCACTATAAGATTTCATAAAATCTTACATGAATAATCTACACCAAAGGTGGTTTTCCCAGATCTTATATTCGAGTTTAACAAACCTAATGTGGTTTTAACAGACAAACTATTAATATAATGCTTATTTAAATAGTCATTACTAAAGTATTGTACATTTGGGGGTTTGTATAGACATGTTCTGATTTGGAAAATTTCACTACAAACTTAAAATGATTTTTTTTGCGACACTGAGGATGGAACCCAGGGCCTTGAACATGCTAGGCAAACACTCTACCACTGAACTACATCACTAGGCCTTTTTATTTTTTACTTTATTTTGAGACAGGATCTCACTAATTTGCTGAAGTTAACCTTGAACTTGAGATCCTCCTGCCTCAGCCTCCCAAGTTGGCTGGGATTACAGGCATGTGCCATCATGACCAGCTTAAAGTGATTTTTATCATGATTATATTGTAAGCCAGTAAAGAAAGAAAATCAAACACAATAGCATTAGGAAAAAGGACACTTGGTGTCATAATCATTGTAAAACCTTATTTTATAATACTCAAACACCAGAATCTACATACAAAAGATCCATTTTGGGCTTAGAGGCATAGCTCAATGGTAGAGCACTTGCCTAGCATGCACAAGGCCCTGGGTTCTATCCCCAACACTGCAAAAAATCATTTTTGCCTACCTATACATACTATTAGATGCCAGAGCACAGCTGTGGCAGCCAACATCATAGCAGGTAACTATGAACTCAGGCATACAACAAGCTGTCTGGATCTTTGTGTATGATGTGGATGCTGATAGAGCCAATGTTGTGGTGATATTGAGGATAATCAATGAGATAATGTAAATATGTCTTTTACCATAGTGCCATGCACATAGTAAATGTGTAACTATTGACTAATATCATTGTTACTGTCCCTATACTTTTCTTCCCACAAAAGATGTGACCAGCTTTCATTTAGAGTATGGGAGCCTTGGCTCAAGAAACAAACTGATTTTAATTCTGTGACATTAGATAAGTTACATCTCTGATGTTTTCTGGGCAGCTCACTTCAATTTTCCAGATGATTTTATAAAATGTAGATAGCAACTCCTACCTTCAGGGCTATGTCAGGGATTAAATGAGTTGATATATTCAGAGTTCTTAGAATGATGTAAATTATTATTGGTATCTTGACTTTAATAAATATCAATTCCCTTTCCACAACCATCTTGAGCCTCCCATAACCCTCTAGCGCAATTTTGCTGTATGAGCCCACAGATGCCTTCGCAGCAGAAAACTCAAAGCTTCCCATCCTTACAGTATTGCTGAGCATGCTGGGATTTACCAGCAGAAAATTCCATCCTGAAGAGCTCAGCCTAGTATCCCCTTGTCTGGAAAAGTGTTCATTTGTTGACATTATGTATCAAGCCCTCTCTGAATCTTCAAGCCTGGACCCTGAACTCCAGCCTCCAACAGCAGATCAGCTAATCCAAAACAACTGTAGACTCTTTGGGGTCACAGGTGCCAGATGACAGGTGTGCCCCTTGTCTTTCAAAGGTATTATCCAAATGCTTTTGATGTCCCTGAAATACATAGAGTAATGAGAAGATGGAAAAGCTCTTTGTAACCTGGGTACAGGTTTAGCACAGTAAAAAAGAAGGGAGGGAGAGTAAGAAAGGGAAAAACTGGCTTCTACCACACATGTTTTTTTTTCTCAAAACAGGTTTTTCCTTAGATGTTGATTATCTTTGGGTTACCAGACTATCATTCTGAAATCTGAGAACATATGATGATTTTAAGTCTGGAAAAATTGTGTATAAAAAGTAAGTTATCAAAAAATTTTATTCCTTGATTTTAGTAAAGTGAGGGAAAAAAGGAAGATATTATAAAGATAGAGGAAAGATCAGTGGAGTAGAAGAAGGAGACTGAAAGGGAGGGAGGAGGGATGGGGAAGGGGAGGGAATGAGGAATGAATTTGATAAAACTATTCTATGTGCATGCATAAATATACCCCAGGAAATTCCATCTTTATGTATATCTATAAAACACCAATAGAAAATATATAAATGAGTGGAAAGAAGATCAGTAGAGTAGAGGAAGAATTGGGGGAGGGAGGAGGGGAAGAAAAGAGAAACACAGGGGTCTGAATGGAACAAATGAAATTCCATGTACATATTCTGATATCAAAATGAACACAACTAGTATGTATAACTACAATGTACTAATAGAGGCATTAAAATTCCTTCCTAAAAGGTCTCTCTACTATATAAAATAAAATAATCATGATGAAAGTATTTGATATTTACGAAGTCATTTTATGTATTGTCACACTTAATTTTCATGGCAACACCAAGAGGGAGAAACTAACAGTCCCACTTTAGAGACTAGGAATTGAAGATCCTAAGATGCATTAAGTTACATGCCCAGAGTCCATGGTAAATTTACTGGCACCCCAGGAATTTAATAGGTCTGTGACTCCACAATAGCATGTCTTTCTCTCAAGAAACGTTCTTATGAGATGGAAATTCATGTCCTTTGAATTTATTCAAGAATGACATATATTCTTCTCTCTGTTGACTCACTCATTCAGTGTCAAGCTTGGCATCTGATTAATGATTACAGGTACCAGTTTTACATTCCACAAACTATTGGGGACAAATGCTGACTTTCTTTGACAGTGCAAACCAAAATGATGATTCACTGAGACAAGTCAGAAGACTCCTCCAAGGATGTTCAATGCTTTGAAATAAGAACTTGACTTAAATCAATCAAAAGAGATTTTATGTACAAATGCAAAAGTTTTCTTGGTCCCAAAAGGAGCTTTGTTGCTATGAACATTAATCTCTAGTGTTGAAATTATGTTGATTTGAGGAAGATTCACTTATTGAGGTAGGAAGAAGGGTGTTGAGCAGATTCTGATGAAAAGAATATCCTGGTAACTAGTAGAGAAATGACATGGCAGGAGAAACCCAGAGTGTGGTTTCGATAAAGCAAGAGGCAAATTTGGCAAAGAAACAGCTTATGAAGTTTATATGTGAGACATAATGGAGAGACACTTAAGAGAATTCAAACTCTAACAACTACACAGTGAAAAAAGGGCTATTTCAAAGCCCTTTCACATCTACTTATGTGAAAAAAAATACTTTCAGGAAGAATTTTCAAAGAAACTCACCTAAGTGTACTTTTGGGTCAACTCCCACATATTTTTTTTTCAAGAACTACTTCAAAACACACATTATTTCATGAGCAAGAAGAAAGTGGTATGAGAAACAAGGATTGTAATAAGCAAGTATATTAGTCAGCTTTCTATCACTATAACAAAATACCTGCGATAATCAACTAGAACAGAGAAAAGGCTTATTTTTGCTCACAGTTTTGTAGGTTTCAGTCCAGGATCAATTGGCACCATGTCCTTGGACCTGTGGCAAGGCAGTAAATCATGGCAGAAGTGCAGAACCCTTACCTATAGCCAGTGGGGAAGGGGAAAAGAGAGGAAGGGGAAGGGGCTGGTGTCCTACCATCCCCTTTAAAGGCGCATCCACAATGATTAAAAGACCTTCCACTAGGTTGTACCTTTTAAAGGTTCCACAACCTCCCAATAATTCCAAGGTGGGGGGATAAAGCTTTAACACATGAGCCTTAGGGAACATGTAAGATCTAAACTATAGCAGTAAGCATCATAATCACCACCATTATCAGCACCATCATCATCACCACCTCCATCATTATCATTATAACTAACACTTTCTGAACATTTGATGTGTACCAAAATCCTTTCAAGGATATTATACATTTAATTCATTTCTCTCTCTCAATGACCCAATGAGGAAGTTGTTATTATTCACTTTTTAGATTATGAAACAGAGGCACAGAGAGATTAGGAAACTTACCTCAAATCACACAACTAATAAGTTGGGATTCTGAAATTCCAATTCAGGGCCTCTGGGTTCTAAGCATATGATATATCAATCTACGTATGATTACAGATGCACATATTATTATGTCTTTCGACTTGCCCAAGAAAATGCAAGGCTAACCATCATATGACCCAGCTATACCACTCCTCAGTATGTATCCTAAAGAACTAAAGTCATCATACTATAATGATGCATGCATATCCATGCTTACAGCACTTCATTTCACAATAGCCAAACTATGGAATCAGCCTAGGTGTACAGCAACGAATCAATGGATATGCAATATGTATATACAATGGAGTTCCATGCAGCCATAAAAATAATGAAATTATGTCATTTGTAGGAAAATGGATGGAACTAGAGACCATTATGTTAGGTGAAATTAAGCCAAACTCAGAAGTTCAAGGTTCATATGTTTTCTCTTATATGTGGAAGTTAGGAAAAAGAAAAGAAAGCTGTTGTGGTGGGAATCCCATGAAAATTGAAGGGTGATCAGAAGAGGAAAGGGACCAGGAGGTAAGAGATGGGGAGGGAGCGGGGAAGTGCTGGGGAGTGATATTGATCAGATTATATTGTTTCATTGTGTGCATGTATGAATATGTAACAACAAATCCCACCATTAGGTACAACTATATTTCACTAATAAAAATGGGGAAAAATAAAATACAATGCTATGGGTAGCTCTGATACGACAATGCCTACATATCTTTGAGCCTCTGGAAGATAGTAGCAAAAGATCACTGAGACAGAGAGTGTTTTTCTTAGCTAATAGAGACACTCTTTAAGATGTGTAATAATTCATGGCTTCTGTTAAATTTATAAGCATTTGACTTTTCTTCCCTCTTCACATTATTTTTAACTATTTCACCTTTTCCATCTTTAAGCCTATGTATTTGTGCTCAGGAAATCTGTCACTGTTATGTTTTCTCTTTCTTTGATCTATATTATTTGGATCCAAAGTTAATTTTTAAATTTAGAAGTCCCCTTAAATACCCTTAATACCATTCCCCCTCCCTCTTTTTTTTTTTTTTTTTTTGTATTGAGGTTTGAACTCAGGAGTGCTGTACCACTGAGCTACATCCCCAGTCCTTTTTAATTTTGCTTTGAGACAGGGTCTCACTAAGGTCCCCAAGTTGGCCTTGAATTTGTGATCTTCCTGTCTCAGCCTCATGAGTAGCTGGGATTATAGGTGTTCACCACCATGTCCACCTTCCACCAATACCATTCATATGCATAGTTTCAATTTAAAATTTTTATTTGGGGATACTCTCATATAATGGCTTTAAATCTCAAGGAAGGACACAGGGTGCTAGCTAACTTATACTGACCTAAAATGGTTATCAATGATAACAATGATAATAAGAAATGTAGGGTGTCTTAGTTCCAACTTGCTCCTCTTCAAAATTATTGAAGGAATCCTGACAACACTCTCATCTCCCACATGTACAAACATCAGTTTGGACATCCTCAGAGCTAGAGAACAGAGCAGGATTCTTCAAATCTTTCCATAACCAGTCAATGAGATGTGAAGTAATAGAAATAATTGTGATGGTATGCTAAGGTTTTATATCATGTGCTGAAGTTCACTTTTATAAGAACCTCTGGAGTTGAATGATTCTCATTCTCAAAAATCATGATACTATAGGGCACTATTATTTCAGTGCCTTGATTAAATGCCTAAATGGATAAAGATTATTGGCCCTTCACAGGAAAGAAAGTGTATTCTTTTCTATCTACCACAAAGGAAGAAAAGAGGAGTGACTTAGTGGATTACCATCTATGGAGAAGAATATACATAGACGTGTGTGTGCAGAGAATCTACTTGCATATGAGCAATTCTGCAGAACTGCTTTGAAAATGAGAGTTCGGGCTGGGCACCACGGCACACACCTATAGTCCAGTGATTTGGGAGGCTGAGGCAGAAGGATAGCAAGTTAGAAATATATTTTTCAAACGTGGTTAGGCAAATGCTTTATTATACATCAATTTTAACACAGTAACATCTTTTATGATTATATAGGAGATTTAGTAGATCTGGTTAAAAAGTGTTCAATCCATTAATATAAATTAAGTCTTTTTATAATAATTAACTCAAAGGCTTGTTTAATTACTCCTGGACATATCATGGGAAAACTAACCGATTTTAAAAGCCAAAGCTCTTTGCATAATCCAGCAATTTGGTGGTTAGCTGAATTTTAACTCTAAAATATACTAAAAAAATCAACTCATAGACCTACTAGAATTGAGAGTATTAAATTAAAAAGTAGCATTTTTATGAAGTTTCAAACAAAGTCATATATGTATTTTTCATATACTAAATTAATTTCAGTTAAGAATATTCATATTTTGTAGCATTTTTAAAAGTTTGCACTAAACTTTTGAATTTTTTTGTGCAGTGCTGGCAAAGGAACCCAAGGTTTCACACATGCTTGGCAAGCATTCTACCACTGAGTTTTACCTCCAACTCAACCATATTTCTTGATTATGCCACTTACTCGAAGTGGAACGCAATATAAAATTAAGCATAGCTCATTCTAATTATATTTTAGGTTAATTATTTTCTATTTTTTTATTTGTTCACTTATTGCATATCCTCCCCAACTAATACACAAGCTCCATGTGGACCAGAGTTTTGTTCACTTCTGTATTTCCAATTTATCTACAACTTAACTATGGATAAAGAAAATAGTCTTAGTTGTGAGATTTGAGTGGGAGCTCGTGGTATGTGTTGAGAAGGGGGAACCCTCTAGTTTCTTGACATCATTCTAGAGGAACACTTAATTTTCTTGTAGGGCTTAATTACTTGTGACTAAAATATTTCAATTTTCCCCAAAGAGTGATGCCAAATCAAGATCTATCCAATTATTCTCTAAAAGGGACAGACTCACTGGGCACAATGGTGTACCTGTTATCCCAGCAGCTCAGGAAGCTGAGGCAGGAGGATCATGAGTTCAAAGCCAGTCTCAGCAAAAGTGAGGTGCTAAGCAACTCAGTGAGACCCTGTCTCTAAATAAAATACAAAAAATAGGGCTGGGGATGTGGCTCATTGGCCAACTGCCCCTGAGTTCAATCTCTGGTACCCCTCCCCAAAAAAGGGACAGACTCACATGCGGCAAAGACCCATTCATGCAAGAAACATCTACCTAAGGCCTACTAAGTGTCATGTCCTGATCCAAGTGCTGAAGATACAGCAATGGACATGATATAAATATATATAAAATATATATATAATAGATTCATGCAATAAGTAAATTTATTTATATATTAGATATATGTATTATATATTATAATTATTTATTTGTTTATTTATTTATTTATTTATGCCCTGTTGGAGCTCTCATTCTACCAGAAAGCAGATGAAAACCAAATAAGATATAATGATGTCAGGGTTTTATAAGTGCTATGAAAAATCAATAAAGAAAAGAAGAGATAAATTAAGAATAGAGAATACCAGATGGGGTGAGGGAGGCTATTCCTTACATAGGGACTAGAGTCACCAAGGAAGGCTTCTCTGAGGAGGTGATATTTGAGTTAAGACCCAAGAAACAGCATTATAAGTGGAGGAAATGGCAAGCATATTTTGGTTATCTATTGTTGTACAAAGAAATAACCCCACAATTGGGCATGGTGGTGCACAGCTATAATCCAACCTCTTTGGAGGTTGAAGAAGACCATCACAAGTTCCAGGCTGGCCTGAGGAACTTAGTGAGACCCAGTCTCAAAATAAAATTTTAGAGTGGGATACAGCTTAGTGTTAGAGCGCTTGCCTAGCGAGGCTCTGCAGCATGGCCACATCAGGGTATTTGGGCTTCTCCCATGGTCCATGTGACTCAAAGATCTGAGAGTAAGTAATGCAAGAGAAATGCAACCTGCTGATTCATTAAGGCCTGGGCTACTAAACTGAAGCAGTATCACTTCTGTCTTAGTCACAGCAGTGACAGAGCCCTGCCAGATTCAAAGGAAGTGGGCATGGAAACCACCTTTCCCTCTCCATAGGAGCACCATCAAAGAGTGCATGGCCAGCCATCTATAATCAATCTCCATGCACAAAAGCCAGGGAATCAGAGTAAACTTGACACAGTAGATTCCAGAGTGGCTGGAATAGAGCCAGGTCATGTTGGTGGAGGCATAACATTTAGGTACTTGTAGGCCATGGTAAGTATTGGATTTTATTCATTCTCCTTCTAACATTTTTACTTCTTTTTCTCCCAGGTTTCAACAGTTAAGAAACCTTACTCCAGCTTGGATACATAGAGAAGACGTCAACAGAACTCTGGGAGAAATGCCTGGAACCAATCAGAGAGAAATATGAGGCCCCCAAAATAGCAGCAGCACAAGTACCCTGGCCTTAGAAAGACAAAAGGCAGCTTACAACAACCTGTTGTTTTTCAATGGACTCACATCCTTTCTAATCCAAAGGATCAACGTCATTAGGTATCATAATGGCACTCTTCAACTGCCAAAACATCTACTCTACATAAGTCATTCTTAAATGTAGTTTTATCTTCTCCTTTCTGCCCAAGTATGAAGTTATACATAAATCAATGCCTCTTCTAATCTGTTATGTTTATACTTTGCAGGGAAAACAGGAAATCAGCCCAAGGTACATATATGGCCATCTACTCCTGTATTTATCTTCAGTGACACAGACTCCCAGCAGTCTCATGAGAATGAGCAGCTTTAATACTTTTTTAAATTACTGGATTAAAGATTAAATGAGATGGGTTAATGTTGCATAAATATATTTTCTGTTGCTATAACAAAATACTCAAAGGTACTTTATTTAAAAAGAGTGTAGAATTAATCAGACAACTTTCCCAGCCTTGTATTTGAATACATAACCAGGGTAACTCTGCATCATGTACAACCACAAGAGTGGGAACCTGACAGTGTAAGTTATACTCTATGTATGTATAATTTGCCAAAATACATTCTACTGCCATGTATAACAAAAAAGAACAAATAAAACAATTTTTAAAAGATGTTTATTTAGTCATAGCTTTGGAAGTTAAAGAGAATGACACCATCATCAACACCAACCCTGGTGAGGGCCCCTCTGGCTAAGTCACATCTTGGTGAATGGCATCCTGACAGGAGTGCATGTAAGGAGCAAACACATGGCAAGACAGGAAGCCAGAAAAAGCAAGGAGGGGCCAATCTCATTCTTTTATAACAACTCATTCTTGAGGGAACTAACCAGGTTCCCAGGAGATCTACCTTAATCATTAACTACCTTAATCAGTGAAGAATCCCCAAAGATCTAATAACTTCACACTAGGCCCCACCTCTTAAAGGCCCCACCACTTCTTAACATTACCACACTGGGACCAAGCTTCCAAAACATGAATCCTTGGGGGACAAACCATGTCCAAACTGTAGCAAATATCTTCCTATAGTCCTTGATTTAACCAAAAGGATAGTTATTCCAAGGTCTCTATGGGTTCCTAACACTATGGGGAGATCAGGGAGGTTCTGGGAAGTCAAAAGAGCATTAAAAAGTTATCTGCAGTGGGGCATAAGATAGAAAAAGTCAACATTAGGAAGCAAGAATCTGAGCAAAAAGAGGAGGGTTGAGGGCCTGCCCTTAGCACCCTCACTCTTCTCCTTGTCTTTCTGAGATTTCACCTACTCTATGATTCTCTGGGTAGGTCAAATATCTCAACTGAGACACCAAGTTCCCAAACTTCAGAATAAGATGGATCAGGGTTGGTCTCTACTCTATCACCTACCAACTGGGTGATCTAGAACAAGACATGTAAATGATTTGTGCTTTAATGAACTCATTTAAAAATGAGAGATAACAATAACCATTGGGCTTTTCTGATTATTAGAGACATAATGCATATAAAATTCTTAGAACAATGTTTTGTATGTTTTGAAATCTCAAAAGATGCTGATCAGAGCTGGGGATATAGCTCAGTTGGTAGAGTGCTTGCCTTGCAAGCACAAGGCCCTGGGTTCAATCCCTAGCACCAAAAAAAAAAAAAAAAAGGAAGGAAGATGCTGATCATTATATTTTTGTGTGGTGCTAGGAAGCATGCTAGGCAAGCACTCTACTATTGTGCCACATCCTAGGACCACAATTATTGTTATAACCAAATTCAATTTTTACCAAATGTCCAAGATTCACCATGTACATGTATATTTAGGTCAACTCAGGAGAATAAACTACAGGTAATTTATGATTTAAACTTTTCTCTTGGTTTGAACATGACTAGAATGTATCTACAGCAGCTGCCCTTAACATTTGCAAACTGAAATAAAGGGGGGATAGTAAAGGTCAGCAGTAAAGGACGCCTTGTCACTCCACAGTCCTTTTTCTTAGAATTTTGCATGGAGCATGTGTGTGCTGAAAGATGAAATGAGTAAATAAACTTCTTCCATGGAGGAAGGCTATTTCCTCTATATTGCCTTATTTGTTGGACTCCTCTCAGACTATATTTGGAGAAAATCACCACTCATAGCACTTTGGGCCAGTTCTATGCTTTCTCCTCTGTTAGTAATAGTCAGGAACAAATTAACAAATTCATTAAAATAATGATGCTATATGAAAAGCACTTATCCTCTCCATAAAGTTATTTTCCTAAATTTATTGAACAGAATCCATCAAGGTTTAGGGAAGAATTCACTTCTAGTTTTCTCTCTGATCACTTCCACCTCATTGAGTTCCAACTGGCTCACTTTTTCAAACACTAAAATCACAGGGATGTAGCATCTCTCTGTGCACATAGGAGAATTTTCTCCAAGTGATTCAAATCAACAGGAATACAAGGAATTTCACTTTGTTTACTCCCAAGTTATTTGTGATGCCAGCTATTTGAGATTGTCATAAGATGTGAAGTTAATTTGTAATATAATGTAGGGTGTATGTTCTGATATTTAAGCATATATTTTGCACAGATGTTATTTTAAAATTTAAGATGTATTAGAAATGTTTGCAAAAATACATGGAATATGATAATCTCTCAGGCTTCTGCTTTTCAATATAGTAGTCACTAGCCACATGTGGCCATTGCACTTTGGGTATTGTGACTAGTCCAAATTGAGATGTGCTACATACACATCAGACTTTAAAATGTTTATTACAAATAAAGAATGTAAAATGTCTCATTAATGATATTTTATATTGATTATAAGTTGAGATAATTTCAGATATGGTAAGTTAAATAAGATGTATTATTAAAATTAATGTCACCTGTTTCTTTTTACTTTTTAATATGGACCCTAGAAAATTTAAAATTATTTAAATACACATATTTCTATTGGACAGAGATGTTTTAAGCTATTTTAATGAGTATTCCCAGATTTCATTCATAGGCAAAAAGAGGAAATGAATAATTTATTTTAATTCTCTGAACTTAGCTCTAAAGCATGAACACTTAGTAATCCATAAGAAAGCATCTCAATTAACCTAATCATAATCACTGCCCACTATCTCAGAGTGGAGCTGAAGAAAGCTTAGACAGTAACACAACCAGAAAACAGTAAATCATTTCTCTTTTCTATGATCTATTTAGTCTGTGTGGGCATGAGAGTTTAGCTGCAGTCAAATGCTAATTTTCAAGCCTACTAATAATGCAGGAACCAAATGAAGAAGACTGGATTTATAAGTGAGGGACCACCAGTTCAATATCTAAGGAGCCTGCAAAAACTATTTTCAGGATGAGTTTATTGACCTGATTCTCTTGTGAAAAGAGTTTGTAAACTTTATCCTACCCGTGTCTCATCAGGTAAATTCTTAGTAAGAATCCTCCAAAGCTGTTAGAAAATTTTGCTCTCAGAACAAAATTAAACAGATTAATCTTCTTATTAAAATATTCTTAGAATCTTTTAGTGTATCACATCAGCCTTCTTGGTGACTATAATGTCAATAAGAGTGTCCTGTTAATACCCTTTCTCTTTAAAACCTCAGAGCACTGAATTTTAGTACAAATATCCCTCTCTTCAGATGGAGAAATCAAGGTATAAAAGAATATATAACACGGCAAGGTCACCTAAAAGGTCAATAATGATGACGATGATGATGATGGTGGTGTGTGTTTGTGTGTGTGTGTGTGTTAGAGAGAGAGTGTGTGTCTGGGAAATTCTGCAGCCCAGTAATACCAGGATAAAAACCTTTGAGGTTCTGCATGAGAACAGCTGTTTTGGGATCTAGACTGTCAAAACTCAAAGGATCTAAGCCTGGCTGGAAGCATTTTGGTTATTGTTAATGACTGTGTAACCTGGGAGACTGCTAAGGCAGGCAAGAGGTGCAGAGCTCTACTGGCAACAGACTGTCTAACCTCTTCTCATAGATCATGAGCTCTCCAAAGTCTGTCTAATTACATTTTTAAAAATAAATATGAGAGGTGCTCTTTATCAAAAGATCTAGCAATATGAAAATGTACAAAGAAAGCAACAAATGACCTCCATTTCACACCATCTAGGTTAAAAGAAAAAGCCATACCAACTGCTGTATGACATTGCAGACCTTTCTATAAGCATCTACAAGATAGAAAGATGGCGAGAACAATGGATGAATAGTTGCTGTAGATACATAAATAAACAAATGAACACTCTAGATAGGGAGGAAAGAAACAAGGGGAGAAAGAAGGAGACAGAAAAGGGCAAGGAAAGAAATGAAAAAATATGAGAATTAAATCGTATTATATTTGTTATTTTAAATGAGACACTTGAAGTTAATGAAAGAAACACAAACTGAAGGGAATTAGAGGAAGTGCTAAAGTTCAAATAAATGTTTCATAAACACAGAAAAATTAGTTCCTGAAAGAGTACTATAGTATTAAGTCAAAAGACCATAAGAATAACTGAGAGATTCGAGTTTTTTGTTTTTCTATGAACTGCAAGTTTAATTTTCATGTAGATTGCTTTCATGCTATGAAAGAAGGTTTAACTGGCTAGTACCCTTCTTATACTTCTTCCTTTCTCACCTTCTCTACATTTTGATTTTGTCATGCAATTTTTTACCATCTAAAATTTTTTAACAATTATATTCTATACTACAATTGGAATTCCTCCAATTTTTATATGAATCTATTTAAATGTATTCAGTGTTTAACCATAATTTCACCAAAGCTGACCCATTCCTGAATTTCTTTTTGATACTGGGAATTGAACCCAGGGGTGCCCTACCACTAAACTACATCCCCAATTCTTTTCATTTTGTTATTTTGAGACAGGATTTCACTAAGTTGCTCAGAACTGGCCTTGAACTTGAGATCCTCCTGCCTCAGCCTCCCAAGTCACTAGGATTACAGGCCCATCCCTGAATTTTTTGCATCATCACTTGGTGATATTTTGAAACAGAGTACCACTATGATAAAATTTCCAATTATGTGTTATTGGCTTAATGAACAGGCTACAGGTAGCCAGAAAATAGGTGTCACAGGATTGAAAGGTAGAGAAAGTGGCAAGGCATTGGTAAAACTGTGGCCTGGATAATTTGGAAAGCAAACCAAGTATTTATCAGTCTTGAAACTTTAAAAGAAACTGCCAGAAAGAGTGGTAGTCATATTTAGCTTTTACTTGTATAACACATTTGTTTCCAGAAATCATTTAGCTCTGGAAATTGAAGAGCCAGGATTAAGAATTTAATTTTCCTTGTCATCAATTTCAAATACAATGATCTAAGGCTGCACCCTTTTTCTGGTTGACTATGCCATGGAAATCTTTTTTCTTCTCTTTATTTTATTTAATATTTTTTTCCTTTTTGTTTTTGTTGTTCACTTCATTAGACATGGAGAATAATCTTTGCACAAATCCATAACATCTGTACACCATATTGTCTCAAATGGGATAATTGTCTCAAATGGGATAATTTACCCCAGTACTTCCCATATAAATGTTGGATGATTTAAGAATAGATACTTCATTAATAATAAATAACTAGATATTGTTCTTTTGTGTGTATGTACAAATATGTAACAATGAATCCCACTATTATTTGTAATTATAATTCACCAATAAAAATAGTAATCAATTGGCTCCATATCCATTTTACTACAAAGTGTTCATATGACCACATTTTATTCATCTATTTAAAATGGTATTTACAAAGAACTTTTAATGACCTTGGAAAACACTTGTGAATTACTCACAAATGAAAAAGAAGACCTCAAAACTTTCTCTATATTAAAAGCATAAACATAGAATAAAAGAATGTTAAATATAAAAAAATTCTATATATGTGTGTGTTTATATATACATATACAGGATACTTTGTATATATATTTAACATTGTTGAAGATATATATATATATATATATATATATATATATATATATA
>JAJEJO010001597.1:21763-58990 GCA_020662805.1 Glaucomys volans | reverse complement strand
GAACCAGCTGAGTTCTGGAGCTCAGAAGGAAATGACAGAATGCACCTCCCCACTTCCATTCAGCAAACAATAAACTCTTTATGATGTGTTCTTTGCACCTGAAGACTTCAATTCATGCTCTGATCCCATTTCTTCCTGTCAGTTGTAATTAATCTCTTTAACCTTTATGTCTTATCTTGTGGCACAAGCAAAGAGAAAAGCAAGACCATGAAATGGACAGCCTGGGAATCCATGCCTAATCCTTCCTTCTAGCTGTTGCTGCAGAGGGCTTAGCAAGGCAGGCTGATGCACTTGAGGCCATCTTGTCCTTCCTGTCAATCCCTTGGTGTTACACACTGCTGAATCTCTACAACTTGTTAAATAGTCCTCGTTAATCATCACTCTTTGGTGAGCTGGACCTCTGTCATTGCATCTTCTTTGGATTACTTGGCCATACCTCATGCTCACATGGATAGATGTGGCAAAATTTTGCACAAGACTTAATGCTATATCCCTGTTTCCCTCAGTGAATCTCACCATCATAAATGAATTCTATATGTTCTCTCTCCCCTACTCCCAGCATAATTTAAAACTTACTGTGTTTCCCACAAATCTAGTCACTGGTAAGTCTATCCAGATGTGTGTGTGTGCATAGAGTATACATTTACTGATTTTATCATATTTTAAGTTCCAAATGGGAATAAAGAAGGCCAAAAATATATTCATCTCATATCCAAAATGTTGCTCCAAATCCAGTCATCAAAGGCATAATTTTAGCATATTATTACATGCCAAAGAGTTGCCCTCATTTTCTAAAGAACACAAATGAGCACTTTAGTTTCCAGAATTACTACATATACTTCAGAATCATCACTAGACAAATGGGTCTCACTTATTGGAAAGGAGATTATAATTCTCCAAATTTTTTCTTTAAAAATACTCACATAGAAAATCTTTACCATATGCACCTCAGATAAAGCACTAATCTCTAGGATATATAAAGAATTCAAAAACCTCAACACCAAAAAAAACAAATAACCCAATCAATAAATGGGCTGAGGAACTGAACAGACACTTCACAGAAGATATACAATCAATCAACAAATATATGAAAAAATGTTCAACTCCTCTAGCAATTAGAGAAATGCAAATCAAAACTATTCTGAGGTTTCATCTTAGTCCAATCAGAATGGCAATTATCAAGAATATCAGCAATAATAAATGCTGGCGAGGATGTGGGGGAAAAGGTACAGTCATGCATTGCTAGTGGGAATGCAAAATGGTACAACCATTATGGAAAGCAGGATGGAGATTCCTCAGAAAATGTGGAATGGAACCACCACTTGACCCATTTATCCCATTCCTCGGTTTATACCCAAAGAACTTAAAATCAACATACTACAGTGACACAGCCACATCAATGTTTATAGCAATTCATTCACAATAGCTAAGCTATGGAACCAACCTAGATGCCCTACAACAGATGAATGGATAAAGAAAATGTATACACACACACACACACACACAATGGAATATTACTCAGCTTTAAAGAAAAATGAAATTATGGCATTTGTTTGTAAATGGATGGAGTTAGAGAATATCATGCTAAGTGAAATAAGCCAACCCCCCCAAAAAAAGGCCAAATGTTTTCTCTGATATGTGGATGCTAATTCACAATGGGGAGAATAGGGAAGAATAGAGTTACTTTATATTAGATAGAAGGGAGTGAAAGGAGGGGAAGGGGTATGGGGGTAGGAATGATAGTAGAGTGAAACAGACATTATTACCTGATGTATATATATGACTGCATGATCAATGTGATCCTACAATATGTATAATCAGAAAAATAAGAGATTGCACTCCATGTATGTACAATTTATCAAAACGTATGCATGCACTCTACTGTCATGTACAACAAATTAGAACAAATAAAAAATCAATTAAAAAATACTCCTATAATGATGGGAAATACTTGTTCCCAACAAATAAGAAATGAAATGGAGTCTGGGTGGAGGTGGAAGAGAAGGTTCATTAAGTCCACTTCAGATGGGACAGACTTGCAGAGCCAGTAAGCTCATCACGGCATGTGTGAAGTTCATGTGAAATGGGCAGCTGTTCCTTGGTGAATAACAAGAATTTGTCTAACCTGTTCCTGGAGACTTCTGTCATTATGAAAAAAGCAAGTTCACTATGGACTTTGATCCAGGCTTCCTGGATTAATAGGTTTGGGCACAGGGGTGAGAAGAAGGAGACATTTGTGGCCTAGAGAAGACTAGACACTTCTGGTTTGCTGATCTCTGGGAGATGCCAAGGTCTTATGCACTAGGATGATTTCCATTTGATAAATGTTTATTATTTGAATATTTTAATTACTAACATCACTACTGTAATTCTGTTCCTATCCCCCATATCAAAAGACAATTTAGACAGATTCACTGAAATGATATTATAGAGAGATATCTATAGTTTCTCCCCTCTGCTTTTATGTGATTTTCAGGTACCATGTTTTCAACTGAATTTCACAGTTATCAACAAGACAAGCTGTGCCAAATGTTCCTTCCTCCATGGGGTTGTTTGAGCAATAGCAGTTATAGCAGCAACAAGTCTCCCCATTCATGTGCCTCTGCATCATTGAAGCTGACCATATACAACACAAAAGGGACTTTGAATAATGAGCTTGGCTTCTGCCCATTGGCAAGTAAGTTAAGATCAGAATGTCTTTTTGCTCAGTTTCTCCAGGTAGTTGAAGCTTAGAACTGATCTGAATTTTATGTCACATCTTCACATTGACTGAACTCTTAACAGATGAAACTTCAGTCCTAAGGCACTTTCATGGGCACTTTGACTGGACTTCAGTTTCAAATTCAAGACCAATGAAAGTTTCTGAGACAGAGAAATTTTGTCAGTAGCCTAAATTGTACCAAACCTCAGAATTTTCAAGATAAGAACTCAAAAGAACAAAAACACAAACAACAAAACAACCCTACACATGAGCACATGATAACACACATGCACAATGAAGGAGGAAGAGTCCTAAATCAAAATATAGCAGGATTCCTTGAGATGGTTTTGTTTTTGACTTTTTTGTAATAATAATGAGATATTCCCTAAAAGGGAACAATTTTTGCAAGTCAGTTCCAAGGCATCTAAACATCTGCCTTCTAAACTATACCAGTAGAAATTAACATGGTTATTTGCAAAACAATCTCAGTAGATGTTTAACAATAACTCTTGAGTACTAAAGGCTGTATCACTGACTTGAAGTGAAGAGAACATCTTACATAAATTTGGCCTGAAGCAATCACTTTCCCACTAATAACTAAAATCCAAATATAGTATGATATCACATCTTTTATTACAGAGTCATCTTTGGAAAACCACATTTTAAGAACAAAAAACAGATCTATAGTAACACTAAAAATGAATGCCACTCAACAGAAATAAAGATTTCTTTCCAACAGATTGGATCCAGACAATATAGAGACATGTTCATCACAATATACCAGGGGACTATGGATGCCTACTATGGGGCCAATATGAACACACTCCACCTATCAGCAGACCATTTCTTTTACAACTACCAGAGAACTTATGATACTGGGAGCCATCCTCTCTTGGGAAAGGGCATCCTTTCATTTGGGTAGCTACCCCATCATGAATTGTTCTATCCTTCTTCTTTTTGGGTAGTTCCATTTAATCAGTTTCAATATCAACCAATTAGTCCAATGTTATTAAGGCTGCACCTAAAATTACTATCTTTCATTACCAACTATGTAGGATATTTTAAAAAACAGATCCCTTTCAACAGGCTTATTCAAACAGAGGTTAAGAGAATATGGCAATAAGCATATTTGATACTCTCAGGATTCAGGTTAAGAAATACATACAGGTCCACTGAAGAAACAGGCACAAATACAATATTTACATGAGCAGTAGTTTGAACTTGGGGACAGTGTTCATTAAAATAGGTAACAGAGGGCAATGTTCATATGCCCAAAGTGCTGTCTTCTATGACAGAGGAGATAAAATCCTGAACCATATTCTCTGGCATGTAACAGGAGATAGAATGTCAATTCTTTTCAATAATTCCAGAAATAGACATAGACATCTAAGATGCTTTTTTCAGGTTAAAAATGAGAAAAGTGACATGTGGCCAAAGACATAGTAGTGGTGAAGGTAAAAAAACAAATATTTAGTTTGGGAAGGCCTTCTTAGCTATTAGGTCTTTATCATTTCTAATTATCATATAGCTCTTCACTGGATATAGCCACAAGGTGGTCAAACTGACACTTTTGTCAAGATTGCAAAGTCCTTTGCTTCATAGAGTCATTAGTGTTTCAATTTGTCTCATTAGTGAGAATTAAACAAAGAGCAGGTTAACATATCAAGTATATACACATATACATATGCATATCTTTTAATGTGCTGATATTTTCCATTTCCTCCAGCAGAGGTCAGACAATAACAATCCTGGAATAAAATCTAGGAACCAAAGATAATATTTTAGAGTGATTTTTGTCAAGATATGCTTATGGAATGGTTTGCTAATTGTTTTCTTTACCCACATTTTCTAATTATATTTTTCAATAGGCATGCTTTACTTTTTTAATAATGAAAAAGCAATTTCATTTATTTTCAATTTTATCAAGAGCACTGTTGGCATATATATTTACCTTGTATCAAGTCAGGGGTACTGCCTAATTACTTATATTTCCTCAGCTGCTCAGAGATTAGAAATAGTCTAAGAAAGCAGCACACTGGGCCATCCCTGTGAAAAATCATTTAAGTGTAACACTGTTTCAACTAACAACTGTAAGCAATCTCTCAAACAAAGACTTTACAACAAATTAGAACAAATTTTTAAAAAAGTAAAAAAGAACTTAACAGCAGCTGTAAGATTCCCAGGAGAAAACGAAGCATCCTGAACATAGCTGTGCTCTCCCAAGAATCTCTGGGCATGCAAAAACGCAAAAATGAATATAATCTCTGCTTATGTCCTTTGCCTGGGGGAATCTATGACATCCTAGTGTTCTGAGAAGTCAATTTCTGCAAGTCAAATGTGTAAAATAAGGAAGACATTTTAAAAATCAGTCAATTTGATCTACCTTTTAAAAAAACAAAGAAACTCCACAACAGATACTTACTAAAAACTGCTGATTATTGTTCAATAAATGACACTATCACCAATGCTATATTCTTATTTCTAATTTGGGTCTTTTTTTCTACTAGAGGCAAGAAAAGGCTTATAAAACAAAATTTGAATGTTAACTAAAACACCTATTTATAGCTTAAGGAAACTTTTTACCTACATTATGCCAAATTAAGTTAAAAGCTTAGTTCATGTTTTATTAAATGATTCATAATGTATGGTCTGTTATTTGCCCTTCTTGATACTATCACTCATAAATATAAGGACAAAAATCTGTCATGTAAATTGAAACCGTTGCTAGTTTCTTATTTCTGTTGTTTTGATGTTTTCAGTTTTGGGGATGGAACCCAGGGCCATGCACATGCTAAACCTCTGCCTTACCATTAAGTTATAGCCCTAGTCCCTCTTGTATCTTCTAAGGGGATGATTTGTACCTGTGCAAAACATGTCTTTACATTGCTTACTTATACCTCTGGGACAAGTGAGGAAACAAAAAGAAAGGCAGAAATTCAAAACCTCTGCCAGTTCTTCTGTGGGACCCCAGGGTGGAGCCCTGAATAAGTGGCTCTTTTCTTGTCACAAAATATCTGAGAGTTTTGGGAACAAAGTGAACATTCTCAGAAAACAGTGGAGCAGGGAGATGTGAAGAGATTCTGAGGACCAGCAACATGGTGGGAGACAGGAATCTGCAGAGAACATGACCAGTTAGAAATCCTTAGGTGTCCTTTGGTATAAGGGGTTATTAGAATGTTCGATATACAGTTCTAAGCTGTTTGTGTTTCTGCAACTCAAAAGCCCTCTGTTGCTCAAAACTTCAGTCACATCTACTGCACAAAAATATTTGGGATGGTTTTGAGAAAAATCAGGATGAAGAGGTGACTTTGATCCCAGGTTGGCATATAGAAAAGGAAAGAAAAAAGTCACAGAACATGAAATGTGAATGAGCACAGGTGTCATGGAAGCAGGAACAATGAGCCATAAATGATCATGTGAATGAAAGATCCAAAACTCTGACAGAAATCATGGGGAGATCAATGGAACTACCCTGAAAATATGGGATTTGGGACTTGAGCCACTTTTACATCAATCTTCAAAGAAGAATAACTTCAACTGACATATATGATATAATAATACAATTTTTAAATATTCCATGAACCATATTGCAAATAGCATTTATAATATAAAGTCTAAGGCATCATTTGTAAAACTGTACACAGATTTTTATGTAACATGAAAGTGGCGTGGGTATTTAGATACTTAATGAATAAATGACAAATTTTTTCCAATGAAATTAAAAATTTTACCAAATGGAGAATACCAGTTTGTCAATAACCTTCCTGAATAGGTTTAGAATTCCCACCTAAATCTCCTGTCACAATAACAAATAAATTTTCAGAAGGATGAATTTATAAAATATATATGCATCATCCAGGGATGAAAAAAGTTCTCTGAGACAATGATCTGGACCTCATATAGGGGAATACTAATAAAGCATTTCAAATCATTCAATGACTGGCTTTGACTTACCTTTACATGGTGGATCAGACGTTCAACTTCATTCACTTTGTATGTCTCCAATCCTAGCTCCTTGGCTAATCTTAGGATACGATTCTGGGTTGGCCCAACATAGGATCCTCCAAGGTCCACATATTTAACCTTTTGGTTCTGTTTTCCCATGGAAAAAAATTAATATTTGTGAAAATACTCCTAAATTAAAGTCCCCAAATAAACAAATAACATGTTACAGGTTATATAGACATTTTGAGGTGTATTCATAGAAAATGGATTCTGTTCACAACTCTACTATGCTTCACTCACATGGCTTAATATTTGCTAAATATTTTTTTGTACCAGGGGTTAAACCTAGGAACATTTAAACACCAAGTCACATCCCCAGACCCCTTTTTTATATTTTATTAGAGACAGGTTCTCACTGAGTTGCTTAGGGCCTCGCTAAGTTGCTGAGGCTGGCTTTGAACTCAGCCTCTCTGGCTTAAATCAATCTTTAATTTAAAGAAAACTTGCTATGACACTGAATAAGCAAAATACTTCTGAACACCATCATTCACAATATTTGTTGATTAAAATAATATAAATTTTAAAATAAATACATAAATAATAAATGACACCGCAATCCCCCTGCCAAAAAGAAAGTTTAACTTGTGTGATTGAAATGATTGTGTTGGTGCTAGAGAAGCTTCACAGTAAGAGGTGGAGAGTACAGACTTGTGATATTCTTCTTCCTACTTCAAACACACACATACACATACCCTCCTTATTTTCCTCCTCCCTAGTCCTAACTCTGATGTGATATATCATGAAGTGAGAAGAGTAAAAGGAGGAGAAGAAAGAGTTGAAAGGGAGGTAAGAGAGAGGCTGGGCTGGGATGTAGCACAGTGGGTGAGCATGTGTTTAACATGTGCAAGGTCCTGGGTTCCATCCACAGCACCAAAAGAGAGAGCAAAGGACAGTGAGTGAGGCTGTGACAATTTTTTCTGAGTATTTTACCTTCTCAGGAAGATTCAAAATGGAATTGAAAGCTTGCAGGAAAAACGAAAAACGAAAAACAAAAAACAAAAGCTCAGATTCAGTCTCACATTCCCCACTCCATCATTAGTGTCTTACCCTAATGGTGTAAGTCCTGCCTCCCACGCGGTCCCGGGCTTCTAGAACCACCACGTTTAGGCCAGAGTCATGCAGAAGTTTGGCTGCTGCCATACCTGGGGGAAAGTACAATAAGACATCAGGATCAAATACCTTACAGGGACTCCAGTCAAACTCCTTATGCTAACAGCCAGTGAAAAACATTCACATTCGCTCATACACATGGCTGACTACTACCTTCAACCTACGGGTTGATAGGTTTTTCTCAGTAGAGGCCCAGATTCTAAGTCTGGGAAACCAACTAATATTTCTAGAAAGAATAAGAGATATTTCATTTTTGGAATCTCAAATCTTAAAAACAGCCTCAGTCACTATATCAAAATGTCTATCTTAATAACTAAATTACAGATCTGACAATGTAAATGAAAACACAAGGCCACATTCAAAGAGAATCATACACCCTGAAGCAGGAACAAGTCCAAGGCTGGACACTGACGTCATTCTCAGGGTATATCTGAAAAACCGATAAACTGGGGCAGAGGAGGCCTTCAAAAGATATGCGAGGTCCTAGAGTTTACTGTTAAAAAGTCTGACAAAGTTTCAAAACCAAGGACATAAAATTTCATCCCTTCTACATCCTAATTTCACAATGTATTCCATTACTAGAAAAAATGATTACATTTATGTACCCATTCGACTTTTCATTTTGTCAAAAATATTTACTGAATACCTACAACATTCTCACCACCATGGACCTAGTTTTTTTTAAAACCCACAGTTTTAGCCAGGCATGGTGGCACACACCCATAATCCCAGCAGCTCAGAAGCCTGAGGCAGGAGGATCACAAGTTTGAGGCTGGCCTTAGCAACTTATTGAGGCCCTAAGCAATTCTGTGAGACCTGTCTCAAAATTTAAAAAAAAAGGGCTGGAGATACAGCTCAGTGGTTATGTACCCCTGGGTTCAAACCCTTGTATCAAAAAAAAAAAAACAGTTTTATTGAGATAAATGTAAATTTCACCAATTTTAGCATAGAGTTCAGTAAATTTTCACAAAGCACAAAACTTATCATAGAGGGTATATATATTGTCTTTGGTAGTAATACTTCTGAGATGCAGTTTTTTGGTATTGGGGCTCTTAAAATCTTGCATCTTTAAAACTGTTGTTAGGCTAAGATTGTAGTTTATTGGTAGGGCACTTGTTTGGCATGTGGGAGGCTACAAGTTCCATGCCCAGCACCACAAGGCATAAAAAAAATAAATTAAAACTATAATAAAACCACTCTTACAGATTTTGGCAAGTTCCCTCCAAGAACACAGCTCTTCTGATAAATTTAATGTGTTCAACTCCAATCCCTTCCTCATTTGCTTCATGGGACCAAAAGAAATCAAGGAAATGCCAAGAACTGTCGTTCTTCATAGATAAATAAAACAGCTTCAGGGTTGTCTTACAGGAGTAAGGATTCTGTGACTTTTAGGTTCCATTGGCGAAAAAAAAAAAAGATTCCTATAAAAATAGCTAATACTTGTATAATGCTCACTACACTTAAACTACTTTTCTAAGTGTTTTAGTATATTAATTCAGGCTTGGGGGTGCAGCTCAGTGGTAGAGCACTTACCTAATATGCATGAGGCCCTGGGTTTCATCCCCAGGATCTGTCCTCCAAATTTTAAAATATATTAACTCAACAAATTCTTATAACCATCCAGTACTTTATCCAGATAAAGTACTATGAATAGGCCCATTTTATGGCTAAGGAAATGGAAGCAAAATTAAGTGTCCAAGGCCACAGAATAGAATAGAATAGAAAGCCCGCTCTGGTCCAGCATCTGTGTTTGTAATCACTACACTACACCACCTTCCATGGGGCCTCTTGACCATCTTTATCATTGATCACATCTCTTAATGTTTACAACTGGGAGAAATTACATTTGAAAAGGGATGTTCACTTTATTTGAATCAATGTGCTTTGAATATACACTTGAATCATGTGAGTTGGTAAGAATCCCTTGAACAAAAAGTATGAGCCCACATGAGAAACCATAATGAACCAAGGCTTCAGTCACCATCTGTTGGTGATCTTAAGACAGGAAACCCATTTTTCAGAGAGGTCGATTTGACATTTCATTATTTGAATTAATGCCTCTTTCCATCCCTACCCCTGGGGGCAGGGCTCAGGCTTCTAGTTGGGAGGCCTGGTAATGGGTCCCAAAGTCCAAGTCCACATGCAGTATACATAAGCACACAAGCATAGCTCAACCCAGATTTAGGAATACCAGTTTCCTAATTTTATCTCCATAAAGGAAAAAAAAAACAGAAACCCTCTTCTGTTTAAATTCAGGATTGCAGAGAATTCAATGACATTTCTCTTATCAAGCATCAGTTCAACAAATGAAATAACATGCAGCCATAGTAACAGCTGTTATCAGTGAATTCAGATAAACTGCAGGAGCATGCTGAGGCTTAAACAAAAGAGTTGAGAAAGAAATACAACATCATGCATATACACTAGCATATTAGATCCCACAAAAGGTATTATTGTTGAGTGAATGCAATTACCCAATAACATCTGGTGTGAAAAGTAAACAGTTATTAGAATAAAACACTTATCAAACCACTGAACAGAGTTCTCTCTGCTCATGTGCCTTAAACTATTCTCAATAGAAAATTACAAAACTATCTTTAAATAGAGCAACACGAAAGTATGTTGTCAAAAATAACTTGCCATTTCTCTCACCAGTGTTCCTGGGGGGTTAGTCAAAATGCTTGTTGGTATGGATTAAAATAATGATAATAATGAAAATAGAAGGGAGATCAGTAGAGAAGAGAACAAGGCGATCTGAGGAGGTAGGAAGGGAAGGAAAGGGAAAGTCCTGGGGAATGGGATTAATCAAACGACATCATGTGGGTGTATAAATATGGCATAACGAAACCCACATTTAGGTTTAATTATAATGCACCAATAAAAAAAATGCTTGTTGGGCACTGACTGACAAAGATTGATTTGAAAAACAATTAACTGGCTTAAGGAAGACACTGTATTTTAGGGGGAAGGATTTTTTGGATATGTAAGAAATCGGACAGTTTGGGAGTCTGGCCAGGAGGCAGTTTAGATTGCCAAAAAGACATAACTGTCCAGAGAACCCTCAGTGATGACTGATAAAAGGATTAAGGGTTTGACTGCTCAAAGAATAAGCAGACAACTTTCAAAGGTTTTTTTTTTTCCCCAAGCGTTCCTTTCTATGTTGGTTGTTTGGAACTTTTAACACATTTTGCCATAGAAACAAAAATATGAGAGATGGTACATTCTCTGAAAAAGTCTGGGAATTTTCAAGGGCAATAAATAGCATTGACAAAAAATTCATAAAATAGCAGAAACATATCTGCCCTAAAAACACTAGACAATGTAATTGGCACAGTTTAAACACACAATAGTTTCCCAACATAATGCAATAAATGATTTTTTTAAATATCCACAATAGTAACAGCCACCATCATAAAGCACAAAGCACTTACTTGGTTCTGTATGCAATGATTTACACCCCAAAGCCCACCTGATCCTCACCACAAGGACAAGAAGTATTTTTAATCCTTATTTTAAGAAGAAAAGTGATTTGGTGATTTGCTGTAGGTTATGACATTATTAAATGTCAGGGACAAAATTCAACTCCAAACCTGAATTCTTAGTCACTACCCTTTGACCAAAAAAGGAAAAATTAAAATTACAATAATAACTCTGTACACTAATCCTCACAAAGAGTCTTAAAACATTCTGCTCTGTATCTAAATATAAGAATCTTAAAATATCAGGTTTTCTCCTAAACAAATTTTTAACTTTTGCAAACAATTTATGAGCAACTTACAGTCACTTTGTACTTCTCAAAAGCCATTGAAATTGAAATTTAATGCGCAGGATCAATTAATATTTCATAAACAAATGATCATTCAGCACTTTCAGAAGCTGCCCCTATGTGCCCCTAACAGGCCCTTACATAAATAATCCTACATAAATCACACATAAATAATAACAGACTAATATCTAATGCCATGAAATTATACAAATATTGCATCTCCATGAGTTGTTTACTTTGAAAGGGTTTTGTCTAAGAGATGAGTACATTATGATTAGACATACAAATTATTTTGAAGACCTAGAAATCGGTGATGTGTAACATTATTAGCATGTTGTATTTCCAGTTTTGTGCCATAGAAAGTGATCTGAGCTAGATCCTGGAGGACACTAGCAAATAAAGAGTGGAAGAGACATGGAAGGGGCCCATTCAAAGTGTCTTCAGAGCAGTCCTGGAGAAGTTAGGATAAGGAGGGAAGAATAAAATCAAAATCAACCCCTGCCTCATTCTTTATGTGGTCAATCTGTTTCTCATGCCCTTCATATCAAAATGTGAGATTTAACAAAAAATTGTTGACACTTTAAAAAGCAAAATTAACTGTCTTGAAAATATTATGAAATAGCAGTACTTTGATACTATATAAGAACTTGTTCCCAGTTTAAAGCTACCAAAAGGAGGAGGAGTGAACCATTGTAACTAAAAGTGACAATGAAACTCACTGTACTAGCAAAGAATCTTCAATCCTGTAACTTTGGGAAACTATACAAGCATTCTCTAAGGACCTATAAAAGTGGAGAATATGCAAATAGCCCCCATCACCTCTGTCACTTCTGACAAGGCAATGGTTTTATGAGGAAATTCTAGAAAGAACCAAATGACCTTCTGATCAAAGAACTGGAATTCTTTGATGTCCCGAAAGAGAAGGCGTTTTTAGCTATTTAACACAAATACACATTAAAAAGGTCTGGAATAAGAAGAAAAACATCCCCACTTGAAGTCAAATTCATTGCAGGAAAGTGGTATTTGTAGGGAGGCTTCAGATGTTCATTGTTGAATTTTAATCACAGAGAAGAGACCCTGAGCAGGTAGAGCCAACACTGAAATGGCTAACATTTTGAACACCAATTGTGTGACAATTCTAGGTGTTTTACATGTAAGAAATTATTCATCCCAACAATACTACAATGTGGGCAGATGTAGACAGTGAAACACAGAGGCCAAGCAATGTACCCAAGGTCACACACCTAGCAGGTGGCAGAGCCAATATTCAAATCCAGACAATCTGACTCCTGATAATAAATATACCAGCATACATAGCAGTAAAACATCAAAAACCTTCCCTTTAACATCATGCACCACACAAGAATCAAGGCTGCTCCTGGCACATCCCATGCCTTTGTGTAAATTATAAGAAAGCACACATTCCTGGCAGGCAAATTAAAAAAAAAAAAAAGGTGCAGCGCACATAGGTGCAAAAGGCTTGGCTAGCAGAGTGGGGGCTGGATTGCATCCCCTTTTACTACATCACCCAGGTGCCCTTGAAGCTGATTTCCTGAATAAGATTTTAATTATCTATTCTTTCTCTCCTCAATGCTGACACAGAGTTGGCACTTAAATGTTTGTTGAATGTATGTATGTAATATCCTTCAACAAAGATGACAATTACCTTTTGATAAATAAGTGGTTACAGTATTATCTAAGCATAAGTTATTTTAATACAGTATAAGAAACAAAAATATTTAGACATATTGATACTGGATATGGTAATGTACACCCTTGATTTCTTCCAGAGGGAAAAAAAGACAACCACCCCATAATATGAACTACTTTACATTTGTGCAGCAGTGTACAGTTCCCAATCCCACTTCCACACCACACATTCAATATTTAACAAGAACTCCATGGAGATTGGTATCATCATGCCTATTTCTCAGATTAGTAAATAGAGGCTCAGAGTCACACAGTGAGAGCAGAACCAGGTCTGAAATCTCATTATGTTTCTGTGTCCCATGTATTTGTCATCAGCCACATTACCTCCTATAACATACAAAGGCTTATATTGTTAAAATAAAATCTGGCTGGGCACAATGGTATACACCTGTAATCCCAGCTACTCAGGAAGCTGAGGCTGGAGAATCAAAAGTTCAAGGCCAGATTTGACAATTTAGCAAGACTCTGTCTCAAAATAAAAAAATAAAAAAGCTGGGGATGTAATTCAGTAGTAGAGCATTCCTGGGTTCAATTTCCAGTACTGCAAAAATAAATAAATATAAATAAAATTAAAAATAAAACAAATTCTGGAAGCAGATTTTAAGAAGCAGAACATTTTTTCTTTATTAATATTCTTGGAAAGAATATCTTGATAAAAATCACTGGAATCCTGTCAGTGTCCAAAGTCATGAACCCTGTCCTTAGAGGGAGGAAGATCTGAATGCATTTGGAGCAAGCAGTGCTTTCTAGGACAGTTGGACCCCTAAACATGAAGAGGGGCTTTGCCAAACAGTTCCTCCTCCTTGAGTTCAAAATGACTCCCCTTCTCACAATTTTGGGGAAAACACATGAATGTGCACCAACATTTTAATCATTAAGAAAAAAAACCTAGAATTACGTTATTTATATCTTGTTCCCTAAAATGAATAACACTCCAAACCTTCTTGGAAGTATGGTAACCTTTGCTCTATTTTCTCTAAGATGATAAAAATACATAACACAAAACAAATGGCAATAGCTTGTAAAATAAAGGAGACCTTTACTGGAGCCTCAGGCTACGGGATGATTTATGCTCTTGAAAAGGATAGAAAACATCAAGCTTCCATAAGTTGCCATAGAAACCTTTCTCCAGATGCAGCCCCTTCGAGATACTAGAATGAGATTGCCTTCCCAGTCCTTTCAGAATATTTCTAAAACCATAAAAATTGTTTCTTCATCATGCTTTATATGCAAATGATTGCATTTTTCTAAAATGTCAGCTACTATAATGTCTCTGTCTCATATCCAAGCTTTTGTCTTTACCCTTTGTTGTTTGAAAGGAATTGAATACCTTTTGTGTATTATAATCACGGTAGACAAAATTTGTTTTCTTTTTACCTCAGTACCATTCCTCATTAATAAAGGAAACAAACCCAGAAATTATAACTATGTCTTTCTCAAGTATGTGTGCTATTCAGGTTTTCTCTTCTCTTCTCTTCTCTTCTCTTCTCTTCTCTTCTCTTCTCTTCTCTTCTTTTCTTTTCTCTCTCTCTCTCTCTCTCTCTCTTTCTTTCTTTTTTTTCTTTCAAGGTTTGAGCCCAGGGGCACTTGCTCACTAAGCCACATCCCCAGCCTATTTTATATTTTTTATTTAGAAGCAGGGTCTCACTAAGTTGCTTAGAGCCTCACTATGTTGTTGAAGCTGGCATTGAACTGCTATCCTATTGCCTTAGCCTCCCAAGCTGCTGGGATTACAGGTGTGTGCCATCACACTTGGCTATATTATTCAGTTTTAAAACTGTTCTATAACTTTTAATTCACTTGCCTCAAATCTTCTTGAGTATTAGATGAGCTATGTATGAATAAATAAATATGCACTCTTTTAAGAAAACTGAAAACTGCTTATTTTTTCTGTTTTCTTTCTTTTTTTCTTTTTTTAATCAGTGCTCAGAATCAAACCCAGGGCCTTGCATGTTCCAGGCAAACACTCTACCACTGGGATACACTCCCAGCCCACAAACTGGTTTTTAAGTATAGAAGATAACCATAGAATGGCACATCATTTCCTTGACAGTGATCTGAGGATGAAATATCTCCCAGCACCATAGTAGCCCTCCTATGGATTGTCAACCTCATTTTTAGAATCACAAACATCTTCAAGGCAGCATATAAAACTGGAGATCTACCATATGCCTGAGGTTCATCCTCTCCATAGATTTTACTCTCTGAAAGAGATGACTGTTACAAATGATATGAAGTGTCAGAGACCTACTTCTCCATTAAACATCCCCTTTCACCACATGTGAGGTGATGGATTAAGAATTCTGGAAGGAACAATGAATCAAAAATTTTAAAAAATTTAAAAAGAATTCTAGAAGGAGAGGATAAAATGTAGGTATTCTCAAGACATCTGGAGCGATGTAATGAGTTACTAGAAGAGAGTTACAAATGAGCTTTTTGGGCCCTTCCTCTATCTTCTGGGAAGCCTAATGAGCCTGTGGGGCTGGGGCCTGGTTCAGGAGCTTTACTTTTCTGAGCCCTGAAACAAGTCCATGAAGCAAAGTCCAAGGCAGTCAAAGCTGTGCAAAGACAACAGTGGAAGGAAAACAGCCTGGTTCCAGAACAAGTCACAGTGATGCCCTTCTGTAGGAAAAGCACTCTGCCTAACAGGCCAATTCCTGATTGTTTAATCTCAGGCAAAAATCTTCACTATCCTGGATCTCATTTTGCCCTTCCATAAAAATAACATGATTAAATTAGGCCCCTTATAGCCTGTGATTAAACTAAATGAAACAAAATGATGATCTCACATAAGCTGAGATTTCATTACATATGTGGTATCTTCATGACCCTAAAGCATCTGTCCTTTGTAGCTTAACATATGGGTGGCATCAATTGAGTGAATAAAAACGTGATTTTTGTGCTCATGAAGGGCAAGGAAATGCTGATTTAAACAAAGTTGCTTAGGGGTAGGTGTGCTAAGATAATTGGGATGAAATATCATGATGTCTATGATTTACTTTGACATGCATCTCAAAACAAGAGGGTTTGATAGATGAAGAAAGGCATGGATAGATGGATACAATAAAATGATGCAAATATAGCAGAAATGCTAATTGAACGATCTAGTGTCTATGTGTATATGAGTTCATACTGTACCACTCTTTGAAATTTCTCTTAATTAGGAAACTCTGGAAAAAGTTAAAATAGTTTCTATTCAGCTGCACTTGTCAGAGCCTTAAATTAATGTATCCTGTACTTTCATCAGGAGATACTATATATAGTATTTATATAATTTCTTCAGGGGATCGGGATAGAAGTGATTTTTCACTAGGTAGAAATTTGTCCCTACATGTTTTGGGAAACATACCTAAAGCAACTCGTCAGTCTGGTCAATGTGGCTAAACCTGATGGTGGGCTTGTCAAAGAACCTTCCCCTCAAAACAAAATCTTTCTCCTTTCTTCCCCAAAATTTAAACATTGTTAAAGGCATCATTGTCCTAGGTTGTGCATTATCAAGGAATGATATCTAAAAACATGGTTTGCCTTTAGAAAACAAAGCCTAATAGGAGAGGCACGAGGGCAGGGAAGAGGGCAACTATAAGGTACAGTTGAGCAATGGATAATGACGCTTTGGTCAACAATGGACCACATACATGATGATGATACCATAAGATGCATTGCCTAGTAACACTGCAGCTGGCTTAGTTTGTAAGTGCATTATGATGTTTACAGAAGAATGAAGTTGCCTAACAACACATTATCTAGAAAGTGTTCCCATCACTAAACAGTGCGTGACTATATTTGGAAAAGGAGTTTCCTGGGGAAGCTGGAAATACATTTGTTGTAGCTGAGTTACAGAAAAGTGGAAAATGATGACATGGAAGGTTTGAAAAAAGCAGAGTCTACAAAGAAAGGAATGTGAAGTTTCCCTCTTTCTTCTTTCAGGACATGCCAGAGTAGCAGATTTACACAGGCAAAGGCAGGCCAGAGATGGGACAGAGGTCAGGGACCTGGAAGGCTTAGGGCAATGCCCTCCACAGGAACCTGGAGGAAGAGAAAGGGTGCTGTCAGCTCAGAGGAGCCATAAATTGGCTGAGGGACAACCAGATAATAAATTTGGTTAGCATGGTGTTGTGAGTTGAATCGTGTCCCCCCAATTCATATGTTGAATTCCAAATCCCCCAGGACCTCAAAATGTGACCTTACTTGGAAGTAATCTTCACAGTAATTATCAAGTTAAAATGAAGCCATTGTGATTAACTGTAATCCAATCTGATTGGTGTCCTTAGAAAAAGGGGAAATTTACACAAAGAGAGAATGGCATGTGAAGATGAAGGCAGATATCACAGTGATATACCTACAGGCCAAGGAATGCCAAAGATGGCCAGAAAACCACCAGAGATTAGGAGAAGGACAGGGAACAGATTCCCTGACAGCCCTGAAAAGGAACCAATCCTGTCAACACCTTGATCTTGGGCTTCTGGCCTCCAGAACTGTGAGACAATGCATTGTTTTGTTTTGTTTTAAGTCACCTCTATTGGGTTCCTTTGTATGGCAGCCCTGAATCTTATCTTCCACATTAAGTTAATTTCACTGTTAACTGAATTTATGTGTGGTTAGCATGGTAACAAAAGTGCTAGTTAACCACAATAGGCTGGCATTTCTTATGTTGCCAGGAGTGCTGGGATGTTGGTGGGGAAGGGATGAGGAAGCAAAGGCGCATTCCTAGCAGAAGTACTATTTCAGATGACCTTTTGGACTTGAGGAATGAGGCATTGGCCCAAACAGATATTACACAAACAGATGGGATCGAAGTTCTAGCCTTGAAACTGTAAACAGCATAATAAAACGGGAGACCTTTTCACCATTGGACACAGACCAGCATATAATGAGGGTATATGAATGACCTAGAACCCAGGTGAGGAATAAAGCTTTCTGAGATGTGATTTAATTAGTCAGGCTGGAGGTGTAACTCTATGGTAGAACACTTGCCTAGCATGCACAATGTCCTGGATTCCATCACCAGCACCACACATACACATACATACAAAAAAATTACCCCATATCCATTGCCAGTATTATACAAATTCTATGCTTGATACGAATTCTGTAGAATTTTTAGAATGTCTGATGTTTAATTTTGCCATTAAACTCTAAAGTTAAAGGATTGTCTGTAATATTTATATAACTATTCAACTCACTATGAAACTCTCTGGCTTCAGGGCCTCAATTCTTTTCTCAGTGCCACAGAGAAGTTGTGACAAACCCAGACACAAGAAATTCTGTCCTGCCAACTCAGGTTCTCTGAGTCTCTTGGTCATGCAGACCTGATAGGATGGAAACCCAGTGACAAGAGTGTGAACTTATCTGGGTATAAGCCATTCAAAAACATATATGTGAAAATCTTTAATGCCTTAACAACCATTTCAAACAGAAGTCAAAAGAGGCAGAGGAATAGGATGTGACAAACATCATTATACTATGTATATGTATGAATATGCAAATGGTGTGGTTCTACTTTGTACACAACCAGAAAAATGATAGTTGTAGTCCATTTGTGTACATTGAACCAAAAATTTAAAAAAAGAGGCAGAGGAATCAGTTCTGGCATGAAAACATTGCCCCCCAAATGACAGGTCAAGCAGATTCTTTTACAATCTCATTCGAAAGGCACTATAGACTCCCACCCTAACAGTGTGACCTTGAGCCACATAAAGTGCATGGGCTCATGCTCAGTGTCCAGCATCTTAGTGTTTCCATTTATGCACACAAGTATGTACAGAAACATATGTATGTATGCATATGTTGAAATCTGTGAGCAATATGCATGACCAACAATTGGAATCTTTGAGAATTTTCTTTTCTTGATTCAACTAGAACAGACAACAGATTAATAAAGACCCATGAAGAAAAGATAAAAGCATGACTCTCCTGGCAATTACTGCCAAGGCAAGTGTCCTATGGGGAGTAAGCAAGAGGGCCTAAGGTCCCAGTGCTATTTTCTTAGAAGCTGCTTTTGCACATGGATGGCCTCTCTCCCACTGCCTGGGAGTTAACCATCCTTGGTTTACCAGCCTCATGTCTAAGATTGGTGTCTCTGGCAGCAGCTTAGGTCCCTGTAGACAAAATATATCCTCCATCTCCAGGCAGTTAGCAATCCTACCCAGGATTCAGGAACTTGCCCTTGAAAAAGCAAAAACAAACAACAACAAAACCAAAATCGTGCGTGATATTTTAAGAATTGTTCAACTATTTTAATTCTGATAAAAGACCCTGCTGAAATCCTAGCATTTTAAAAATGCAGTCATATCAGCTTTTGCATGACACTTATATCTACTTTCACTTTTTAAAAATCTGTTCCATTTTAATAAAATTTTAATTACTTTTTCTTTTAAAATAGAAAGTAGTGGATACAGGGATTCCCCTTGCCACCATCAACATTGACTAGAAAGTCCCTTGTAGCCCTCTGACATAACCCATTCCAGGATCATCTCCACATAAAATGGGAACATCGGCAAGGCTGATACCCAAAAACACTTTCCAGGAGTGCTGCAGTATGTCTCACCCTGGGCTCTGCTTTCCTGAGAAAGGAAAGACATCTGCCGATCTGGATGCAAAGAATTTTCTTCCCCATTTCTGGCTGCTTTGTAAGAGGCTTCCACCTCCTACCTCCTGAGTGCCAAACTCTGGAAATTCCATTGCCTGGATTTGTCTTGGAGTTATAGCTGTTGTAGCAGGATCTCTCTTTATTTTTCACTCCAAGTCAAGGTTTGTCAACCCATAAGCCCCAGGGAGCTGAGCAGAGCAGGTAAGGCATGAAGTAGGCAGATGTAAAATGAAAGCCTTTGGGCTTTGGAGAGCTTAACCAAAGCACCAAGATTAAGCTTTGAGACACTAGGAAGCCAACCCCAACTTTCCTGTGGTTACTAGTTTAGAACCTTTGCTCTCAAATACCATCTGGCCTCATTTCATTACTGGAGTTGTAGCTTCAACAGAGGACACCATTTTTCTAGTTCAAATCAGCTCCCTGCTCCCAAGCAAAGCTCTTTGTGAAACTATAGAAATTCCCAGTTTGCAGGATATTTATAATGTAAGGATCATTGACCATCCTGAAACCAACAAATAATCAAATCCTATCCATTTTATCAAGTTTTTTTTTCTGACTCACTACATGGACCTAGTCATCTGCCCAAGAGCTCAAGCCTGAAGCCTGGACTTTATCTTTGAGTCTTTCTGGTCCCTTACCATTTTACCCAAAATTCACAACCTGGCCCTTGCCAGTTTCTCTAGCCTCTTTTTCTATTTTGTATTTTACACTGGCAACACTGTACCATATCCCCTTTGGTTCTTTCCATACCCCACGTTGCTGAGTGTTGCTAAGCTTTTGTTCTGTTGAGATTTCACCTAATTCCATCTCACCACCACCAACCCTAAACACAGCTCAGGTGTCACCTCCTCTAGACAGCTTGCCCTAACCAGATCACAGAGTGTATCAGGAACCTCAGGTAGGGGTTTCCACAGCAATGAATACTTCATTCCTCATTGGACCACCCACAATAAGGAGGAGGCCACTGGAGAAGGCAAACTGAGGCAGAGTTCACATCTAAATCCACAAGAATCTTTCTGGGAGTGCCACAATTTTAAACTTTTTGCTCCAATTATTTTTGGAAAGAGGCTTTTCCTGTTATTCCATACCAACAGATTGAAGATAGGTTGAAACCTTTCCATGTCTGGCCAAAACCCAGCTGGTGATTTGATAAAAGACTGAACAGAAAGCCAAAACAAACTGGCAATGTTTGTGAAGGACAAGGTCTCAAATGGAAATCAAATGAAATTACTTATACTTTTATTAGGTTTAATCCTTTTTTGAGAAAAGTATACTTTTAAAAAATGATAATTCCAGATCTCAGTGAGAGGTCTTGGACTCAGTTACCAAGATCAGTATCATAAGAGGTCCTGGCACACAAAAATTAACATTACCACAACAGGTTAGGGGGGAATATCCATTACTGTCAGGGCAAATTATTCCAGGGGTGTCTGTGCTGAGACACTGTTCCCCATTCATTTTACAACATTTGCACAGTCACCCCAAATTAAAAACAAACCTAGATGATTTTAGTTAAAAGTCTAGATGTCATGCTGAGTGGTGGGTCCTAATCCTTGGCAATCCAATTATTTTAATTAATTCCTTGTGTTACATTGGCTTCAAAAAGGAAATTTTCATGCAGTTATAAAAATTACACATCTTTCATATTCTGGATCTTCCACTGACTAGGTGATCAGATGATTAAACTTATTCCCTTCTTTAAACCTCAATTTGCAGATCTATAAAAGAATAACAGTGTTTTCCCCTACCTCACTGAATAGTTGTGATAGAAAGTGACACAACACATATATGGTACTACACAGGGCCTATTGCATGGCAAGTGCCCAACAAATATTTGTTTAATAAATGAATGAGTCCAATCCCTTAGAAAAAATTTGGCTTTGAAATTGGAAGAATTTGGTTCCAAATCCACCTGCTTAGGCACTGAGGCATCTTAGACAAGTAGTTTCTGTACTTCTCTTTATTCCAGTGTATAAAACAAGGACTATACCTTCCAAGCAGGGTTGATGCAAAGATTATGTGTGCAAAATTATTTGCATGTATTGGGCCTGCTGTTGCTATCTGGTGATGGACTTGGGAATGAATGATTATTTTACTTTTTCACTTTCATCTTGTTACAAATGTTTATTGACAATTTAGGACTTTTTACACACAATCTTTCATTGTCCTTTGATTCAATAGATGATTTATCTATAGGTAAAGTCTAACAATAATGATATGACCTCCTAGGTTTTAATATTTCTTTAAACTGTGCATCATACACACATACCCTCATGAACACAAGTAAGTAGGTCTAAAACTGCCCTCTTTTTAATCTATAGCAAAACAAATAGATAACTAGTGTCATAGATTGGATGAATGTTCACCAACCAGAGCAGAGAAAAAGCAAGGTCATTTTTTCCATCTTGATAATATTTTAGTCATGGCCTTAGGGCAACCTAAGCAGTATCTTTTGCTTAGTTGTCATTAGAACAAACATTGTAGCATCTATTCTCTGAAATTAATACCATAGCATTTGACAGATTTCTTCCTGCAATTAAATGAATAATATTTTTAAAACTCTGGTTCTTAATTTCCTGCTGTCCAAAATGGCTGTTTCATACTTTTTCTTCTTAAATTTCTACATGATTCCAACCCACCCCCATCTCTCTTCAACTAATAACCCTGTACTGTGATTTGGATATGATTTGTCCCCCAAGGATTCATGTATTGGAGGCTTGCTCTCCAGTGTGGCAGCACTGAAGTGATGGAACCTTTAAGAGGTGGGGCCTAGTGGAAGGCAATTACATCAGTTATGGGGGCTCCACCATGAATGGATAAATGTTGGTCTCAAGAAATGCATTGGGTTTGCGAGGAGTGGATTGGTTTCCAGGAGAGTAGTGTTGTTAGAAAAAGAACAAGCTGCTGGGCATGGTGGCACACGCCTGTAATCCCAGCAGCTCAGGAGGCTGAGGCAGGAGGATTGTGGGTTCAAAGCCAGCCTCAGCACAGGCAAGGTGCTAAGCAATTCAGTGAGACCCTGTCTCTAAATAAAATACAAAATAGGGATGTGGTTCAGTGGCCAAGTGCCCCTGAGTTCAATCCCCGGTTCCAAAAAAAAAAAAAAAAAAAAAAGAACAAGCTTAGTCCATCCCCATCTCTTGCTTCCTGTTTCATCATGTGATCCCTTCTTCCTGTAGCCTTTTCCCTTTTCATTTCTTCGCTGTGTTGTCATGTAGCCAGTGGGCCCGCATCAGGATGTTGGTGCCATGTTATTTGAACTATCCAGCCACCAGAATTGTGAGACAAGTACACATCTTTATAAAGTACCTAGTCTCAGGTATTGTTTTATAGCAACACAAAATGGACTTACTCTGACTCATTTTTCATGGAGAAAATGAAAGAATTTGCTCATCTTTCCAAAATAAACCTATCTACACACCTTCTCCTATGCATGTGTTGCTGCTTTACTTCCTATTCTTTAAAAGAAGTATCTTTTCTTTAGGGTAGCCAATACTCCCCACTCTCTTTGGATCCTAATAACCCCAGGTTTTGTTCCTCTAATTATATACCTTCTATCCCAAATCAACAACTTCTCCTCTCCTGGATCAATTACCACCAGCCCCTAAAACCATGCTAGTGTCTCCCACTTCCAACCAACCTAACTTTGGCCCAACATCTCCTTTCAGCTATAATCTCTCCCCTCCAAATCACCTCACAGCACTTCTTCAAGAGTAATCTATATATGCTGCCACTATTTCCCTACCTCCCATCTCATCATTCTACTGAGTTTGTTCTTGTCCAGGATATGAGTGACTCATACTGCCAAATCCAGTCTTAGATCAATCTTTGCCCTTAAATTATTTGCTTTCTTAACAGCTTTGCTCAGGCCCTCCTTCTTGCCCTTCTAGCTTCACTTTATTTCTGAGTTATATAGGTTTCTTCCTTTCTTCCTTGTTGCTCCCTCTTAGACTCCTTTGCTGGATCTGTCACCTCCTCCCAACTTTTAAGTGCTGGAGAAACCCAGGACTCTCCTCTTTAACTTCCTTATTTTTTCCTTTTTAATAAAATTCCTAGGTAATATTATCCAATCCCATGGCCTTAAAGCTTCAGACTTGATATATAAACTGTCTACTTATTTGTACCTTCAATTATGTAATGAACATCTTACACTTAATATGTCCTAAGTAGCACGCTCAAATCCCCTCTCCCAAAACAATTGCTTTCCAGACCTTTCCATCTCAGTAATGATACCACAATTCACCCATTTATTCAGGGCAAAATCCAGGAATTGCCCTTGATTATTTATTTCTCTGACCACTCTGCCCTCCAGTCAACATATCAGCAAGTCAACTCCACCTGAATACAACCATTTCTTAGCACCCATACTACTGTCCTGGTCTAAGATGATACCATCTCGTTTTTGGACCATTGCAATAGCCTTGCAATTGTTTCCACTCTTGCCTGTCTCTAAGATTTACAAAGCACAGGTATATATGATACCAGGGAATGAACACTACCACTGAGCCACATCCCCAGCCCTATTTTATATTTTATTTAGAGACAGGGTCTCACTGAGTTGCTCAGGGTCTCGCTAAGTTGCTGTGGCTGGCTTTGAACTGGATCCTCCTGTCTCAACCTCCCAAGCCACTGCAATTACAGGTGTGTGCCACTGCACACGTCTCAGAGTATATTTTTAACAACAAAAAAAGAAACTCAAGATATTTCTTTGTTCCAAATCTTTCAATGATTTACATTGCAAACAGGAAATCTCACCCCAACACCTAAGGTATAGGGCCTCATATGACCCCACTGTTACCCACTTACTTATCTTCCCTTACTACCCCTTCCTAATTTCACTCCACCATGTTCTTTGAACATGTAAAAGTGATTCCCATCTTAGGGGCTTTGCAATAACTGTCCCAATCTGCTGTAACACTCTTCCCTTTGATATTACATGTTCAGCATCACAGATCTCAACTCACATCTCATCTGTAAGGAAGAAGCATCCCCTGACTCTGTTCTATGACCCCATCATATCTTATTTGACATAAATTACTTATCTAGCAGTACTTGGTAGGGAGGTAAGTATCTATTTGGTTGGTTCATTGGTTATTTATTATGTGTCACACACATGCACTGGGCTATAACCTCTGTGAGGGTTGGAACGATGCTCGTGTTGCTTCCTGTTTTATCCTGAGCATCTGGCATACAGACAACCTCAATAAATATTAGTCGCTGGCATGAAAGACATCAGGCAAGGCAATTAGTTCAGCAGGGAAGGATGAAGAGTGACTCATTTTGCAAAGAACTTATTTCATTAGACTCCTCAGAATGCATTCCTATTTAAAATCTGATGAATCACAGAATTCATTTTAATGTTAATGTGACCATTTGATCACAGGTGTCCCTTACTTTTCTCAGCCCCCAATTTTCTGCTCCAAATATCTTTTTAATTACAATTTTAGCAGGAACTTTTACTTGGAAAAAAAATTGAAGTACTAATACAGAGGTGCAGTCTTCCATCTGGACAAGGATTCAAAACAGGCCCTCAAATGGTGACAGCATAATGTCAACAGTACAATTTGTCTACTTCATATCTAAAGTCTATAGAGTGCCCTTTAATCCATAACATCAGTTTGGACCCTTGTCAGAAAATTAAAGAGTTCCTCTGCTGAAAGTCACTTGAACACCTGAAATTCTGAAGAGTTATTTTAAGGGTTTTATTAATTATTAATTCCCCTGGGGCATTTAAATTTTATGCCTGTACTGTTAGATTGTTGAAAATAAAAATACTCAGTCTATGGTATCCTAGCCACTTATAGAATTTTTTACAGATTAAATGTGTTTTAATCTGTATTTTAGCTTATAAATAACATGCATGCACATGCATACATGCTTGTGTGTGTGTGTGTGTGTGTGTGTGTGGTGTGTGTGTGGGTGTGTGTGAAGTACTTTAATAAAAAACTCTCTGTACTCCCAAGTTTTGGGCACAGCCCCAAAACTGTCATATCATCCAGCTTTCCAAGTTGAAAGGTGAAACCACTTTTGCTGGGATAGGCCAATTCTATCTTGTTGAAGGGAGTATAATCCAGATCTAAGGAACCTTTAATCCTTGACAAATTCCTCCTAGACAAAGGAACAAATCTTTCGTCAACTGAAGATGGCAATGTCACCACTCACACCCACAGCCACTAAAAATACATTTTAAAGGTCTTTAGTGGCAAATTTCTAAATCCAGAAAATAATGCTGTGATAGTATGTTCTTCTTTGCCTCTCTGTCCCCCTGGATTTATGTTTGATCCCTCAAACCTTCATTGCTGCAGTTCCTTTGCTCTGTGCTGTGTCTGTTTAAGTGTCTCCATGATACTCTTTTTAAAAAAAATTTTAATAGTAGATGTACACAAAACCATTGTTTTATTTTTATTTATTTTTATGTGGTGCTGAGGATCGAACCCAGTGCCTTACAAGTGCTAGGCAAGTGCTCTACCACTGAGATACAACCCCAGCCCTTCCATGTATATTCTTCTTTGTGTCTACTATGTCCATCTTCCCCAGTGTTTCCCCAATTCCTTCGGCCCCCCTTAGCTAACCAAAAAGCAAAGCCAAGAAATATTTGCTGATTTTCACAAAGTGAAAATTGATTTGTTGGCTTGAATGAGAACGTATAAGTATTAGGGAGTCATCTTAGTAAAGGTGTTTTGAAACCACTGAGTTCCCCTGGAGGTTTGTAAGAGTAGTAGAAACACAGCACTACTTGAAAAATAACACTACACAGAAAACATGTTCAAGGAAGCCTATTTATTGGATTAGGCCATATTAATTGTAGTATCAGGAATCATGCAGCAGCTTTGGCCAAACACCTGGGCGAGAACTCTGTACACTAGACATGTTTGCAAGGCCCATAGAAGAGGGTTCATGCACCAGAAGGACATAAGAGCTCTCAAAGACAGAGGAGCAATTTGTCAGCTTGGCCAAGATGTTTCTGGTATGAGTTACTTATCAATTCGGAAACATAACACATGAATAAACATTGGTCTATTCAAATCAAGAATGGATCCCACTTATAGTTCCAGCTACAAGTCAAGAAAAATTAAAATAAAAATCACCTTCCCAGAAAATATAATTGAGTTATAGACGAGAAAAATGTTTGACTTTGCTAGTAATTAAAAATGAGAAACAACAATTTTTACTTCTCAATTTGAGGAAGACTGAAAATAATGATATAATTAAAGACTCCCAACAGTGTGATGAAACAAAGCTGCTGGAAGAATAATTGGGAAAGCACTTGGGAAAAGCAATTTGGCAGCATCTGTCAAAAACTTAAACTCTCCATATTTTAAAATCAGAAGTTATTACTTTATTATTCAATTTTAAGGACCTAATACCAAAAATGGAAAAAAGTAATTATTCCTAAAGATATTAAGTACACGGTCATTTATAGTAAACATGCTAACACATAATACGTTATGACCTATGGTCTGGTATTAGTTAAGTAAGTTATGATATGCCATATTTGATGTTACTTGAATTATATTCATGAAGAACTGTAATATGGGAAATACTTATGTTGTAATATCAAATGAAAAGATCCAAAATTGTGTTTATGAGAAGACTACAATTATAAATGTGTGGCACAGGTTCTCATGCAATGCATGTGCATGTGTGGGCACACACACATGCACACACACAGAGAACCAAAATAAATGTATGAAAAAAGACTTGAAGAAAATATACCCCAATGTTAACAGTAGTTATTTTTGAATGATAGGAGTTTAAAATGAACTTATGAAAATAATTTATCCAGGAGTGTAACTCAGTGGCAGAGTACCTGCTTAGCATGCATATGGTCCTGGGTTCCATCTCCAGCAACACACACACACACACACACACAAATAACCCAGAATTAGTCATCAGTCCACAAGCCCCTATCTTGTCATGATACCATTTTAGACAATTTAATTTACTGGACTACTTCCAGAATTCTCTATATAAATAATCAACTTTTCTTCAAAAATTTATATGTTTAGAGATCTAAAATTAAGCATTCAAAGTCACATAATTGCAAAACTTCTCTATAAACAGTTTACCTTCCTTTATATTGCCACTAAACCTCCCTAGTTCAGAAAATAAAATGGATGCAAGTAAATTGATAGAAATACTTTCCCAAAGGTCAGCTGTATACCAAATTAAATAAAAATAAATTCAACTACTTGATATTTTATAAAATTTACTTCAATTACAACCTAATGATCAGACTGGGAATTGGAGAGAAGAACGCACATTATTTTTCCAAGGCTAGGGAGCTGTTTCCCTTAATTGTATTTTCTTTAACACCACCAATACATCTTTATTAGATTACACTGTAAACTTTAGAATTTAATAACATTGCTTATATTGTGCTTTCTAAACTGATGAATACAATGTAATTATTACTCACCAATAAAGGAATTGAACTTGGCATATCTATCTGTAACTCCAGGTTCAGGGTCTGACAAAAACACCCTGGTATTCACATAAAAAACAACTAAGGAAAATACTTATTACATGTTAAATATAATAACTATATATATTTTTTCATGCAAATATGTACAACATATACATATATATGCATACGTTTAAATATGCATGAAAATATTTAACACAGGTGGTAATGTGAATTTTGGGGCATTTTGTTGATTTTGCAAGCATATATATAAATATATATATATACACTATGTACATAAGTATATAATCTATATACATAGGTAAAACATTATTACCACATATCTGTTCTTTAGGATAACCTTTTTTAGTGATGAAATATTTTGTCTTTATTGGTCTTATGAGTGTCATTTATGAATGGAAACTAAAATGCATGTCCAACTTTCCATTTAGTTTGCATTTCATTCCTGGAAGCTAACCTTGTTTCACACTATTTCCCAAGACTGCCTATTGTCAGGGCCATGGTCCAGAAAATAACCACCTCAAACAATAGATGGATAAACAGTTTTTTGATGAATGGGTTTATCTCTGCCAGTGAGATCTTATTTAGACTTTGGGCAGAACTTCACAGAGGAAGTTTAGGTTTGATTATTAATTCAACAATCAAGATGGCCCAGAGTTAGCTTTTAAAGGATGGGGGTGGTGCAGTTTGGCATGGTTCATGGCTCCTATGTCTCTATTTAGCCTTTGGAAGGCTAAGTAAGATCAGCACTAGATCAGCCTCAGGCAATGTCTTACCTGAAGGAGCTGAGCTGACTGAGTTTTGTCCAGTGGATCTCTTGCAGTCCCAACTATTTGGTAAATGCATATAAGAAAAGCAGACAACCCCAAAAGCAAAGCACCTCTACCCTCTTTCCAGGGGCAACATATAATAATGACTTTCTAGGTGCACATGTACTATGAAAAATCCAATAAATCATTGCAGAACATATCTTTAAATCTTAGGAAGTTGATCCTCAAAAGGTTAAACACAGAGTTCCCATTATGACCCAGCAGTTATGCCCCTAGTTATATATCCAAAAGAAACGAAAACATGTCCACACAAAAACTTTTATACAAATGTTCATGATAGCAGTATTTATAATAACCAACATCTGAAGAGTTCATCAACTAATGAACAAACAGATTATGGTTTCTCCATACAATGGAATATTATTCATCCTTGAAAAGAAATGAAGTGCTGATACATGCAACAACATGGACGGACCTTGAAATCATGCTAAAAGAAAGAAGCTAGGCACAAAAAGTCACTTATAGTATGATTAATTATGGTTTAGATATGAGGTGTGTGAGACTAAAGTTCATGTGTGAGACAATGTAAGAAAGTTTAGAGGTGAAATGGTTGGGTTGTAAGAGCCTTAACCTAGTAGTCAATTAATCCCCTGATAGGAGTGGTAATGTCAGGCAGGTAGGGTGTGGCTGGAGGAGGCAGGTCACTGGGGGCATGCTTTGGGGTATATATTTTGTCACTGGTGAGCAGAGCTCTATCTCTCTGCTTCTTGATTGTCATGTCCTGAGCTTGCATGCCTTTTTTCTCTGACGTACTGCTTGCTTTGGACACAGAGCAATGGAAGAAGGTGTCTGTGGACTGAGACCTCTGAACCATGATCCCCAAGATAAACTCTTCCTTCACTGATTGTTCTTGTCAGGTCTTTTGGTCACAGTGAAGAAAAAGCTGACTAAGACATACAGTATGAGTCCATTTATATAAAATGTAAATTACCTGCACCCCTGGCAACCTCTAGCTTCTTTCTGTCTCTGTAGAATAGACAAAGCAGGTTAGTGGTTGCCAGGGTTTCAGATAATGGTGGTGACAGCCAGGAATGGGGAATGACTGCTAGTGGGTATGGGATTTCCTTAGGGGGAACAAAAATATTTGAAAATTACATTAGGGTAATAGTCATATGATCCTGTGAATATATTAAAAACCAATAAATAGGACACTTTAAATGAGTGAATTCTAAGTGAATGATAAATCAACAAAGCTATTTTTAAAAGAATCTTAGGAAGGTGAAATTTTGGACCTCAATAAGGATAATTATTAGTATTATTCTTCAAGTTATGTGGAGATTTTAATAAAAGATGTTGTAGAAGTGCTGTTGATGCCCCATTCATATTTCTTCTTCATGCACTTTTATAGGCAATCATTGCTTCCTTGAGCCTCCCTGACTCTTTTCCCAAAAGCTTTTTCTGGCTACAGGTGCCATTGGGCCATTAAATCCTGCAGCTCCTCACACCTCAGAGGGGATAATGAGGAATATCCTACAGCGCCTCCCAATTCCCAACAGGATTGAGCTCCAGGCTTGAAAACACACCCTTTCTCCATTCACTTCCTTGCTTGCTCCACCTCTCTTCTCCACTCCCCACTCTTCTACTGGTACAGATGGCCTCACCTCCCAAATAAATGACTTGCACCCAAATCCTTGTCTCAGGGTCTGCTCCTAGGAACACCAAAACCAACGTACATTTTACTCTTTCTTCTCTTCTCAAATAATATTCTTATCTTACATTACTAGAAAGATCTGAAATGATTGATGGTGAGGTCATTAAAAGAACACTTCTGTAGTTTTCTGTTTAACCAACACAGAGCGATCAATTTCAGAATTAGATTTTATTTATTTGTATTGACAAATAACACTTTCTCTAATTCACCATAATTGCAGTGTATGTTTTCAATGGACTGAGGCTATAGATCAGGCTACATGGGAAAAGCCGTAGTCTTTGGAGCAGGGGTCTCCAGAGGCACTGTCTCACCTAGGGCTCAGTCTATAAGGTTCTGAGGCTTCAGTGAGGAAAAGGTTCTGAGCCTTGTCAGTGTAGGAAAAACCAGTAGCATAATGGCAGTGTCTCCAGCCCATGGAAACACTATAAAGGGCTTCAGGGGAGCAGAGCAGGAACACTGAAACTGGCACTACTCAGAGGGTCAGAAAAGTGTATGACATGGAAGTACTGCCATCAAAGTATCAAGAACACCAAATCAGGACATTTTGTTGGGACTCCAGATATTAAACCTTTGCTAAAGTTTAATGAGAATAATCAAATCCTTTCTGAGAACAGTGAGCCACATGCATTAGCAAAACAAAATGTCAATTAAAAATCTTTAAGATGGAAAAACGGTGTATGACCATTTTATTTGAAGTATTTACTTATTTATTTAATTCATTTATTTTGCAGAACCAGAGTTTTAACCCAGGAGTGCTCTTTCACTGAAATACATCCCCAGCCCTTTTTTTTATTTTTTGAAACAGGGTCTGGATAAGTTGCCCAGGCTGACCTCAAACCTGCAATCCTTCTGCCTTAGCCTTCCAAATAGCTGGGATTATAGGCATGTGCTATGATATACACTTTTCTAATGTATGCTGCCCTCCTGATATATATTTTAAATGACTTCACTGTTCTGAAACGCTTAGGACCAAGTGCACTTCACAATTGTGAAATTTTCAGATTTGAGATTATATAATGAATATGTACATATTATCTAATAGTCCTAGCAAGAACTGAGACAACTACCATATAATCATCTGCATTATTATGCCTGCAGTAAAATATGGCTAGGTGTAAACTAGACACATCAGTGCTGGTCAAGTTTTGCTTGAAACTCCAGAAAATACTTTCCATTTTCAGAGCTCTGTGGATTGTGGAAATGCAGATAAGGGACTGTAGCCTGTATTATGGTGGATTAGAGCCACAGCTGCTATCAAACAACTGCTGAGTATGTGGATGTTGAAAATGGGATTAAAAAGATTCAGGGAAAATAAAGACACTTCCTTCACTACCAATATAATTTTCCTGGCCAACAAGGTGGTTTCAAAACAAGTGTAACTTCAAGATACCCTCTAACCTATCATAATAACAATATTAAAGTAACTCAGAAAAGAGCAACAGCATAGAAGAACCCAAATGCAATTCAAAGTTCTCAATTTATTTCTCCAAGAAAGATTTAATTAACAATAAGTATTTATTTTGAGCATTCCATGTACCAGGCACTGTGAAGATGGTGAAGAAGATACAGTACCTGCCCTCTAAGACATTATACTAGAGAAGGCATAAAAGATGCAGAACAAGGCAAAAGTAGGAGATGCAATGACGTCTGCATGGTGATGTCCCAAGGAGACCCAAAAAAGTGAGTTTTAAAATAAATCCAGAAGGTTGATCAAAAATCAGATCCAAGTTTGGGGTTGGGAAGAAAGAGAACTAGGAAGAGATTACATGTGGGAGAAGGCCAGAGACATTCAAGAACCCTCAGAAACCTTTCAAGAACTTGAAAGTGGACAGTGTGACTGCAGAGCCAAAGGCAGAAAATGGCAGGAGACAAGTCTTTCAAGTTAGGCAGGGGTCAGGTTTGTGGTGTCTGGGTCACAGTCATCCTTTCAGACTTTATGTTGGGATTAGTAGGAGATTACTGAAGGATAAAGTAGAAGAATAACCTCATGAGATTCACATTTTAGAAAAGTTGACTCTGGCTTCCAGAAGAAATACAAGAAAAGGTACACACCAGGCTGTTAACATAGGTTGCCTCAGAAGGGTAGGGAAGGGACAAAGACTAACAAATACAGTCATTAGCTTGGCCTTTGAATAACTTCATTTGCTTCACTTCTGACAATATTTTATGTGACTCAAACATTGTTTTACCATTAAAAACAAACTGTTCCCATTTAGTGTATGGATTAATTGGATAAATCTTGAAGACACAATGCTAAGTGAAATAGGCCAAACACAAAAGGACAAATACTGTACACTTCTACTCATATAAGGACCTAGAGCAGCCAAATTTATAGGAACAGAAAGTAGAGTGGAGTCCATCAGAGGTTGTGGGGAGGGAGGAATGGGGAATTAGTGCTTAAGGGGTAGAGAGTTTTTGCTTAGGAAGATGCAAAATTTCTGGAGATGGATGGTGCTGATGGATGTTCAGCAATATTTATGTGCTTAATGCCACTGAACCACTTAGAAGTGGTTAAAGTGGTAAATTTTAAGTTATGTATATTTTACCACAAAATGGACTAAAAATGGGCTGGAGTTAATGATGGAGTATAAATGTGCAGACTCTAGGAATCACAGTGGTACAAGTGAGTAGCCAGATCCCTTCTGGGATGTGGGGCTACTGGAGACAGTGAGGTGGACAGGTTTGATGTATGTTTTGAAACTAGAACTAACAGGACCTTAGAAATTATAAAGAATACAAGAACATGGCTAGAATAATTGTGTCTTAATTTGAGTTGGTCCGAAAACAGACCCTGAGATTAGGATTTGGGCAATTAATTTATTTGGAAGGTGAACTCAAGACTCCCTAGTGGGGGTCTGGGGAGAAGAGACAAAGGAAGGCAGTTAATGAAGGGGATAGCATCAAGTGGGTTGCCACTGTGGACAACTATGGGGGCATTTGGGAGACAGCATGGAACACACCTCAATTATTCTATGTAGGAGATGAGAAAGCTGGGTTATCTATTCATCACATCATGTGAGTCATAGGCTGACAGTTGCACCTGGGTGTCATTAAGCCCATCCCGACTGCTAGTCTGTCCTGAGGATGAGCTAAGAGGGGCTTTAGTGGGCAAAGAAATTCATAAGGCAAAGATCTGCAGCAGACAGAAGCCGCATATATAGGAAATGAGTGCCAAGGAGAGCTAGTGGAACCCCAACAAGGTCTGCTAAAAATATCAAGGCTTTTGGCTTGAAAACTGGCCTGAAGGTGGTTCCACTTCCCAAAACAGGAAACAAGGTCAAGCAAGTAGGAATGGGCAGAGGAAGAGAGCTGGCAAAGGAGATTGAAGGAACAGCTAGAGATTTAAGAGGGAAGAGGAAACTGTGGTATCAGGAGTGATAAGGAGAGGTGATGTTATATCCAATGAATACATAACATGAGAAGCTGTAAAATCTTTTCTTTGGTTGTGGGAACTATTTTATAAAAGAGTATTAGTTCAATAACCATTTCTGGGAGTGGGGGAAAGTGCTGGGGAGTGATATTGGCCAAAATGCATTGTGAAACCGTGTGCGTGTATGAATATGTAACAACAAATCCCACTGTTATGTACAAGTACAATGCACCAAAAAATGTGGAAACAAAAACAGCTTATGGGATACAAACACCCCTATGCTGCGCTGTATTTCAAGCTTCAGATGCCAAAGACTGAGAAAATAACATTCAACTAAACAACAGTATGAGATAAATATAAGCTCTCAACCTGGTTTTCCACCCTTTGTCTCTTTCTAACTGTCCACATTGAATGTATGAATGATTTTTAAAAACCTTATTCACAAACCATCTTGCAGGAAAAAATGTATTTGTTGAGAGGGAAAAAACCTCATACTGCTGTTCTTATGTGGACAAGAATTATACATAACCGAGTCCTTTAGAAATATCAGGCAGACATTATTGTTACTATATTCGCACATGGTTTTTTATTCTTCACACATAGCTGTAATTATTTTAGTGGCAAGATTCAATAAGCTTTCACTTTAAAAATTACCCACAGACATCATTTTTCATTGTCACTGAGGTCTTCATCTAATATATTTGAAAAATGTTGAAAAACAGTGCTAAAAATTTAAGTATAGAATGTATTAATTTGAAGACTGGTTTGAATCCTAAGTGCAAATATTTTTATAAAATCCTGATTTTCTATGAAAAGGTATTCGAACAACTTAATACACACACACACACACACACACACACACACACATATACACACACATATTCACTGGAAATTTAAAATTCACTAATGCTCTTAATTTTAAAGATCAGTTTTAAATTTATTCTCAAGGGATCTTTAAACCAACAAACTCTTTTTTAAAAAATATTTTTAGGAGTAGATGGACAAAATGCCTTTATTTATTTATTTTTATGTGGTGCTGAGGATTAAACCCAGTGCCTCACATGTGTTAGGCAAGTGCTCTACCACTGAGCCACAACCCCAGCCCCTAAACCTACAAACTCTTTCCAAAGAATTTAGGTATGGGAAAAGAAGCCAGATTTAAAGATATCTGTTTGCTAAAATACATTTTAAAAGAACATGGTAAAAGAAAAAAAGTGCTTTCTTATCCCTATTTCTCATCCCTCTCATAGTTTTGTGCTCACAAACTGAAACCCAGAAATAAAACAAGCACAAGCCCCAAATGATTTTTCTTCTACACACAAATGCTTCTGCCTGCTCTACCTTCCTGTCATCTCTTTGTAATTTTTCCCATTTCTCAGACCTGTCCACTAGAAGCTCAATATTGTGGACTGGCAGACTGATTTACCTACAGAAAACTCGTTTTCCCCTTTGACACATTCTCCATGAAATCAGAAAGAAAAGAACAAAGGGAGAAAAACAGACACAGGCAGGGTATGTTGGATGCTCTGCTTTTTATCAAGTAGGACCATGTGATTTCCTTTCAGCTCTGCCAGCCCCCGTGCTCAGCCCAACTTCTGATAATATAAAAGGCACATGTGATAGTCTCCTTACCCCTCCTAAGGCCGGAAATATCACATGAACTATGAATAACATTTTTAAAAAGCTAGCAGAGGACCAAGCACTTAGAAATAAAAATCAAAGTGATCTTAGCGCCCTTTCTGACTTTGTCCAAAGGGAAGATCTTTCATGACACCAAGAGTCTTCTTTCATTTGAAAAGTACATTTTTCACACATGAGCCAGTGATATATGGGCACATTATTTCGTGTGTGTGTGTGCACACTTGCATATCTAGCCAGAACTGTTTCCTGATTGTTGTTTCCTAGCACCTAGCATGTATAAAGCATTCAGTTAATGTTTTCTAAATGAAAGACTAGTGGCAGATAGATAGAATGGCATGATGTCATCCAAACTTTGGGTGGATAGAAAATAGAAGAGGCCAACTCACAGGACTAAAAAACATTTCATAATTTCCTTTTATATGCATGCCCATAAATAATGTGCTTTTTCTTTTTCAATCCAAGAACAGAATCCTCAAAGTGCTAGACAGCATAATACTAATTAATAGCCTAGTTCCATAAGATCTCCCCCGCTCCTCTTTCTCTCTCTCAGTTTTCTGTGCAACAGAAAAAAGTGCTGTCCTTATTGGACTTTAAATAATGCTGAATTATGCAGTCTCTGCCTTTTCTTCTATGTCTTTCTAATCATCTTCAATAAAATGAGCCAGGCCGGGCACACAGATGTAGTCCCAGAGGCTCAGGAGGCTAAGACAGGAGGATCACAACTTCAAAGTTAGCCTTAGAAACTTGGCATGGACCTAAGCAACTGAGCAAGACCCTGTCTCAAAAAAAAGGGGGTTGGATATGGCTCAGTGGTTAAGAAGCACCCCTGGGTTCTATCCCTGGTATGAAGAAAGAAAGAAATGAAGAGAGAGAGAGAGAGAGAGAGAGAGAGAGAGAGAGAGAGAGAGAAAGGGAGGAAGGAAGGGAGGGAGGGAGGGAATGAGCCAGTAGACTCCTTCCTGCTTCATATTGCTGGGCCCTGGGCACCTTACTTTGGGTCTCTTCCCCATTCTGCTGTATATCATTTTCTTCCAAGAGACTGCATTCAATTTTAACACATGCCTCTATGTAGAATCTTGAGGATTCAAGGTATACAGTTCTTGCCTTTCTCAATCCAGCAGAGAGGCCTATTGGTCATCTCTACACTTACACCAGGTAATTCTCTCCTCTATCCAGTTGTTAAGTCAATGGCTGATTTAATTTAAAAACAAAAGGTACTATTTTCCTGGTTCTTCAATCACTTGTTGAATCACAAAGAAGATTATACATCAGGACATGTTGAGTCAAAATCTTATGGATAGGAGTTGAATTTGAAACTCAGCATTTAGCATGCATGCAACCCTGGGCTTGATCCCTAACCATAATAGGGAAGGAAGGAAGGAAGGAAGGAAGGAAGGAAGGAAGGAAGGAAGGAAGGAAGGAAGGAAGG
>JAJEJO010001597.1:5102-21753 GCA_020662805.1 Glaucomys volans | reverse complement strand
GGGTTATGGTCATTTTCAGAAGTAGAATCAAAAGGTTACCTGTCAAAAGCTCATAGCACATTTCCTCCTAGTCATGATCATCTATCCTTCCAGTTCACTTGCTCGAATTCCTCCAATATGAATGTCCCTCAACAAAATATCCCAAATCTATTAACCTCTCCATTTGAACAAAATGTCCTTCAATCATTGTCTCTCTTGATTAAGGGAACTCACTCACAGTCCCACTTTTTTCCTTGTCCATCTGGGATTCTGTTGCCCATTTTTATAATCATGTACAGTATCTTCAACTCCCTATGAGAATTCCTACAGGAATATGAATAAAATGGTGGTAGAATTAGGGAAAGAACAGAGGTAGACACCAACAATCATATTTTCCCAAGAACCCAGACTCTAAGCTAGATCCAAAATGGTGGTCTGGGATAGATGGACAGTCCCCAATTTCTCTATCCAGTCTTCATATATCAAGGTTGTCTGTATCATCATTTCTACCTTGGCCACATTACCACAGTTTTCTCCAATAGAGGAAGACATGCATATTTGTAAGCACTTCTACATAAAAGGCTCTGCTTTCAACTCTAAATTCATCCATACAATGGTGAGAAGAGAATTGGATTTCCTGAGGATGTTTGGGCCACTGTAGCAATCAGTCTTCACTTTCTGCCCCTGCTCCTGGGGTCTCAGGAAGTCAAAGAGATGTTATATAGAATGGATGAGGTTATGCACCCTCCCCAGATTCTAATGGCTTCTCCTATCTTTGATGGAAAATACCATGTCCTTTAATGGCTTCCACCTTCAACTGGCCAAAGCGTCATGATTAGAACATCTTGTTACATACAAAACAAAATGTCCTTCAATCATTGTCTCTCTTGATTAAGGTCCCTGGGAAGCAACCTTGGAGAGACAATTGCATGTAGAAGCTTCACCACGGCTCAAGATGTGTAAAGAAGAAAAGAAAGCAGGATTGAGCAGAGAGGGGAAATGAACTGCCTTACAGTCACAATAGGAAAATCAGTCAATCTTGTAGGAAACTCTGAAGCTAAGATGGCCCTTCAGACTTGTCCTGAGTTGAGGCAATGAAGCCAGGCCTTCATGTGCCCACATTGGCTACAGGGTACATCCAAGGAAGAAGCATGTCCTTGGGTGAGTCAGTTCCCTTGAGTCAAGGGCAATATAAAGAGAAGGTTTCAACTGTGAGCCAGTGGCTGCCAATACTCTTAGCAGGTCCAGAAGGGGGCTCCAAGAGGCCCAGTACAACATACTGCCATTTTAGGTTCAAGAGAAAAAAAGAGTGAACCTGAAATTTCAATAATATATATATATATATATATATATATATATATAACATATATACATATATATAGATCTATAGATATTACAGCATGGATTTCAATTATAAGGAAGAATATTTGAATTGGCTGATAATCTCTCCAATAAGTCTTCTTTTCAAATCTTCCTTCAGAGACCGAGACCCTTGAACTAAAGCTGCCATTTTCTTCTCCATGTCTTTCTCAGACTCATCAGCCCTCAGGGCATTTGCCTGTACATGTTTGCCTCCGTCTGTTTGTTGTCCCCCTCAAAGGAGGGCACGTGTATTACCCATCTGTACATCCTCACATTTAGTCCAGTGTTTGGTAAATAATGCACCTGACAAGGGTTTATTGAATGAATAAATGACTCAAAAAATGAATAAATATATTTTCCTGCCTGCAAAAATAACAAGATGGGGGAAAACGTGTTTGATGAAACAAGGACAATTCATTTTAGTGCACACCCTTCTGTGTGCTTATCAGCAGTGTTAACAAAGGCTATTTGATTTCGACTAACTGACATGGCATAAAAGGGCTATTCTGAAACAGTCAACTGTATCTTACAGGTCTCCTAAATAAACTAAAATCTACCACAGGATTTGAATGCAAACTAGAGAGGAAATTAAAATGCAAAACATGAAACAGCTGTTTGATCAGCTGTTATAATAGGCTGTGGACAAAGGCTATATTTATGTCTTATCTAGATGAGTAGAAATAATTAATCATAGAAAATGGTTGGTTACAGGGTTATTTTCTTTTATTTTCTGCATTGAAACACAACAGTCATCTAATTAATGGTGCCAAACTTCTAGAAGCACAGGATAAATGGTATCCAATAAATTAAACACTGCTATAAAAATGTTTCCAAATAAACAATGGTAAAGCCTAAGGTAGTAACTACTAAAGCCAGTGTTTCAGCGTATAGTAGTGGGCAAAATTTACTCACCACCACTAAGGTTTTATAAGACTGAAGATATTTCTAATTTCTGGAACCTGTAACTTCATTGAATTACAATTAACGAACTAGTGAAGATTCATAGTTTTTTTGGTGCTGTGCCAGAGGCGGGGAAAATGTTGGCTTCCTATTATAATGCTTAAGAAATCATGATTAAAAATTCACCATAATGTAAACTGGTAAAACTTGCTTGGAGTGACAATTTTGCTATACTTATTAAATGCCTTAAAAATATCCCAAAATTATTTCTAGGAAGTTTTCTAAAGAAATATCTGGAATTATGCACAATAATTTAAGTTCATAATAACTTTGTTTAAAATAACAGAAATTTGAAAATAACACAAATGTCCAGCAATAGGAGACTGGTCAAGTTGTAAAACAATCATGTGAATTAATATTCTAAAGTTATCGAGATCATATGAGAGAAGAGCATTTAAATGTAACCATTCATAGCATTTATTTTTTAAAGGGATTACCAATGATTATGGAAAATATAATATATGGTTTTCATAAAGAAAATAATTGTAAGAATGGTTATTTTTGTGGGGTTCAATTATGGATGATTTTCATTTTCTTCTTGCCATTTTCTATAATTTAAAGAATTTTCACAATAGATATCTATTATTTCTGCAATTTGTGTCATTAAAAAAAATTCCTAACCCTCTAAAAAATTTCTTCTAATTATAAATCACGAAGAAGGAATGTGATTGCATCTTTTATTTTTATTATTGGATTTCCTTCTTCAAAACTTTTGAGAGAATTTTGGTTATTAATTAATTTGATTATTAATTTTTCACTTTATCCTTCTGGAAAAGATCCCCTGTCTAATAACAAAACCCTACCCAAGAGCTTGTTGCTTTAATAGAGAAAATTGGAAAATAACCCAAAGAAGTGTGATATAATTAAAAATATTTAATTATGAAGACATAATTTAACATAGAAACACAACTAAGACTACAGGAACAAAATGTAGCCCAACCCCGAAAGATTTGGTCAGGATCACATATTCAATACAAAAGAATCAATAAAAACATTGGAGAGGTTAATCAAAAGGAGGTTTATTTAGGCTATAAGGAGAGCAAATAAAACTAAAGACCCATTAGGACACCTTCACCATTCTGCAATTCTGATAAATGTTGAAGAGGAAAAGGCCAGAATGAAAAATGACTTAAGTACAAAATGACTAACATAAGATCAAGAGCTTAAACTTCAGACACGAAGTGGAAATTAATTGGAATATAATGTTTAAGGTGCCATTTAACAGAAAGTATGGTAAAATGACTAACCTTTGAAAAATCAGACCTACCCGAAAACTCTCTGATGGTATCCCTTCTGTCACAAAACAAAAGGTTTCGGTAACAGTTTTTATAACAAATAGATAAAATCTGTGTCTCAGATTACCCATTATGTGTTTATCACTTAGTAAACTGGATCACAGCCCTTAGCATGAAAATATCTCCCTTTCTTCTCTCTCTCTCTCTCTCTCTCTCTCTCTCTCTCTCTCTCTCTCTCTCGTTTTGTTTTTGTTTTTTGTTTTTTGTTTTGTGGTACTGAGGATTGAACCCAGGGGTGGTATTTACCACTGAACTATATCTCCAGCCCCGCTTTTTTTGAAGACAGGATCTCACTAAGTTGTTTAGGACCTCAGTAAATTGCTGAGGCAGGCCTCAAACTTGTAATTCTCCTGTCTCAGCCTCCCAAGTCACTGGGATTACAGGCATGCACCACCACGCCCCGATCTCTGTTTTTATTTCTTAAAAACAAAGAAGAATTTAAGCATAGTTAAGTCTTTTCATTCCCATTACAAAACTTCAGAGGAAAAACATGAATCATTGTTTGCGATACTCTCTTCTGGGCAAGCACTCAGCAAAAGTGAAGAAAGCCAAGTGAGTGAAGACCTCCTCTTCCTCATTCTTAAGACCTTCTCCCCCCCATTCTTGCCTCCTTCCCACCCCATCCCACCCCTTTCTCTTGCAACCTCCCTTGGGCATTAAAGTTAACCAAGTCACTATGATCAGATGATCATCTCTCAACTTTTTCCTGAATTTCTGTTCATGTCTTGGCTTCCTTGGTTTTCAGGCTCTCAATCACCCACTGGATCTGTACAGCATAAATTTTCAGTGGCTCCCTATTTCCAACCCCAAGAACTTTTCACTTTGCTATTGAATATCTTACTTTCTGATCCTTCCTCTCTTCTACTAACTTTATTACTCATGTCTCCTTATCCTTTTATTCTAACCCCATGGGACTTCCTACTGTCATATAAATATGAATCTTATCTGTTAACTAGAATCTTTGGCCCTATGACTTACAGTTTCCCTTCCATCTTTAAGCCTCTCTTTCCTTCTCTAATCACTTGAGCCTAGACTGCTTTTTAGGACTGTTAAATTCCACTCTGTCTGGGCGGGAGATGTATCTTGGTGGTAAGGCCCTTGCCTAGCACACAGAAGGCCCTGAATTCCATCCCCAGCCCTGCAAAATTAATTGACTGATTTAATTCCACTACTTTGATAAGAACTTCTCCAATTCTGGGGATTGTCAGCCATGTCTTCTAACTCTTGGGTCCCACGATTCAGAACTCAGTTATATGCTATTTTTCACTGTTTGTTATTCTTTGTGCATCCTAGCCTGTGTCTTCCACTGTATTTTAGGTTTCCTTTGATAAAGAACTTGGTCGAACTCTTCTTCTACAGCTCCCTTCAGTAAATAAATGCATGCTAACTTTGGAAACATTGCCAACTGGATCTTGGCTCTCTATATCTTATTTACTGAATTGACTGAGGGGGTTGAACATGGATGTATTTTGTGAACATGAAAGTCAGACCACATGATCTTAACTAGTAGGTAAAAATCTAAAGATGCATTTTATCTTGAGACACCAGTAATTTTATCAAAACAAAATAAAAACACTTATCAGAGAAATCATTCAGCCTTTGTTTTTTGGGGATTGGCTTATTTCACTTAACAGAGAGAAATGAGGGAGGGAGCTGGGAAGGAAAGATAATAGAATGAGACAAACATCATTATCCTATGTATACGTATGAATATGCACATGGTATGATTCTACTTCGTGTACAACCAGAAAAATGATATTTGTACTCCATTTGTGTAGAATGCATCAAAATTTTTAAAAAACGCTTTCAGCTCAAAAGAAAACTATTACTTGGATGCTCAAAATCGGGAAGGAATATTACACCTTTTTGCCCCTCTTTTAGAGGAAGTAACTTTTATGCAGACACACTAGTAATAACCTAAGCCTAACAAACCTAAGGCCTGTGCAAAACGATAATGCTGCATGTTTAACCAGAGCAAATCTCCAAAACATTCTGTTGTAGGGATGAAAACACTGGTTCTTCTGACACACAACACCTCTGAACATGGTCTCTCACTTATGGCTCATTTTTTGGACTTAGAAAGGTATTTGATCTTCCAAGTTTCCAAAGTCCCCTTAGTGAATTCAGTACTGCCCAGCAACTTACAAAACTAACAAAGCTAACATTTATTGAATAATATGAGAGTTATCCCCAGGGCTATCCTCCCACTTTATAAGTAAGGATCTTGAGGCTGAAGTGGTTAACTTGTCCAGTATGCATATTTAGGATCCCTTGAACTCAAGTTCCAGGGGCCCAGAATCCTTGGTTAAACATCTGTGTTATCCCCTATCCTCCATTCTTTCAAAAGGTTTCCAACTGTGGGATTTACCTCCTCTTGGTCAGAGACTGAGGAGACCTGGGATCCTCATCAAGGGATTCTATCAGTTTAATTCAATTTCTAGGGGCCAGGGCAGGCTGGGTACTAGTAAGAGAGATAGACATGGTGCACTGCCAAAATATAACATTCATAAAATCCAAAGATGAAAGTGAAGCTAACAGTAGTTGTTATGTAGTGTCGCATGCAACTGTACCCATTCCATTTGTTCTGGGTACTGACTGACATCTACCATTATGCTATTATCTTGTCACCAGTACTAATTTAATATTTACTAACTTTATATGCTGTTTAAACTGGACAAGTTCTAATTCAATGTACATCAGCCAAATATACCTGCATTTATTGTTTAATCTTGACAGAAATAAAAAATATACCAACATACTAGAAATTGAATATATGTTATTTGTCATTATGGATATTTGGAGAAATTCTGTTGACAATCACACAACATTACATAAACTTTATAATGTTAGAACATGGAAATGCTAGTGAGGCATAAAATTTTGGAGAAATAACTTAGAAATTAAATTATCTCTTCAAGTTCACAGGAAAATTTTGACCCAGAGATATAATTAAAACAATTGAGTTATTCAGTTATATGCCGTAGCCTTTTAAAACAAACTTTGATTAGTTGTATGAAATAAATGCTCTACTAAAATCTTCTAATATGTGTCTTTGTAGTCATGTGAGCACGAATGAAAAATACCCTAGCAAATTCTAAATTATCATTGCATAGGAAGTGGCTGCACTGGTAATGGGCAAATGTTAAAAGACTGGAATTAGCTTCTCCTATAATGACATTTTCACTGGGATTAGAAGAAACCAAACAGGAAAATGGATGCTAAATGGTAGAACAATGGAACAATCCTGACATTTACATCTGCCACACACCAATCAATTATGAGTCTCGATATAGCAGGAGACTCATTTATAGTATCTGACATATTTATTTTTTAAATATATCTTTAAAAATAAAGAGGGCTGGGCATGTGGATCAGTGGCAGAGTGCTTGCCTAGCATGTGCAAGGCCCTGGGTTCCATCCTTACCACTGCACACACAAAAAAAGAGTTTAAGCTTTTTCTTTAAATTTAGTGGCAGGTTGCTTATATCATCTGTGTTAGTAAATCATACACACACCAAGAAAGCAGGGCTTCGAAGCAGCATCCCATTACAGATTAATATTCCCTGAATGCTCACGTGCGTGTGTGTGTGTGTGTGTGTTTGTGTGTGACAGAGAGAGAGAGAGAGAGAGAGAGAGAGCATATGCACACACAGCCACAAACCAAGTCCTCAACCCACGAGTGGGTAAGTGGCCATTTTGTCAGCCTGATTGAGAAAAATAGCCAATGACTATTGTGTGCTTTACAGATGCCAGATGCCTGTTCCAAGCTCTTTATGTGGATTTTCTCTTTTAACCCTATCAACCACTTTATGAAATAGATACCATTATTATCCCCATGTGCTAGATGAGAAAATGAAGTCATGGGAAAATTAACCATTTTGCCTAAGGTAGCACCTCTAGTTGGTGGTAGAATCAGGGTAGACACCGTGCTCTGTGCTCTGCTGCTGCCCCTGTACGGCAGGGAGCTCAGACCTCAGCACCCAACCAGTGGGGAAGGGAATTCTTGCCATTGTTAATGGCTCACCCATGCCTTAAGCCTACCCTGGTGACTTCTGAGAATACACAAAGACCCAGAATTGTGGCTCTAGCAGCACCTGGCTCTGTCCACATAGCCCCACTGGCTCCACTCACCAATGGGCCCTAGGTGTGAGACTCAAGCAGAGGAACAAGGAGTTTTCATTTGAACTCTTACAAAGCTGCCGTGAAAAGTCAAGCTCCTAACAGCTTACCCAGCATGTAGATGATGCTTATAGCTACCTTTTATTATTTATTATTAAATAAAATGTTCAATATTAATGCATTTATTTTCTATTATAATTAAGACAGGAGTTGGGTGGCTAAAATGAGGACCAGGCCAGAATTGGAAGAACTGCCAGGCTGGGATGATGCTGAAGTCCAGATCTAGGGTTTCCAAAATTTCTCTTGATGAAGAACCCAGTTTGTCCAGAGCCCGAGGTAAGCCTGAGCTCCTCAGACTCTTCCATGGGGAAAACAGAGGACGAACTGGGGCAGGATGAGGCTGAAACTCAGCAGGTCCCTTCTGATGCCTACAGTGTATACTCTGCTTCCTGTTCCTATCTCATATATGTCCCACATCCACAAAAATTATTGTTTGGATAAAAGGAAGAGATGGTTATACACGAACACCTGTTTTTGTTCCCAGATATTAAACCGGAGGATATTATGTTAAGGGAAATCAGTCAGGTCAGGCACAGAAAAACAAACACAGAATGTTCTCACTCATATGCGGAAGCTAAAAAGTTGGTCTCATAGAAGAGAGTAGAACAGTGGTCACTAGAGGCTGAAAAGAGTTAGAGAGGAGGGGGATAGACAATGGGTAGAAAAACAGAGTTAGAAATGAAGAATGAGTTGTAATGATACACAACACAGTAAGGTGATTATAGATTACATTGATTTATTATATATAATCATATGCAATAATCATATATATGATCATTATATTATTTTTATAATGATTAATGATTATCATTTATTATTATATGTAAAAATAATGAACTTTAGGGTAGGTGTTTGAAGGCTCCAAACACAAAGAAATGGTAAGTATTAAAGGAGAGGGAAAGGCTACTTATTCTTATGTGATTATACGTTATATGTATACATATATACACACTGTGCTCCTTAAATATGCACAATTATTGTGTGTCAATTAAAAACTAAAAAGATTAATCTGTCTAATGTGAGAAAAGGCAGATGTAGGATTCTCACTAATAAAAGATGTTTTAAAAGCTACTAAATACTTTATGAATAGCTACAGAAGAGAAGTTTGAAGGCTCCAAATACAAAATAATGATGAGAGGAAAATGTTAACTGCCCTGATTTGATCATTACACACCGCATACACATATTAAACTATCACATGGTATCCAATAAATATGTACAATTAAAATTGCATTTTTAAAATAAAATATATAGAAAAGAGAAAAAAAGCTGGGCCCAGTGGCACATGCCTGTAATCTCAGAGTCTAGAAAGGCTGAGGCAGGAGGCTCACAAGTTCAAGGCCAGACTCTGCAACTTAGTAAAGCCCTGTTTCAAAATTTTTAGAAAAATGAAAAATGGATAGGGATGTAGCTCAATGGTAGAGCATCCCTGAGTTCAATGCCTAGTACCACAAATCTTTTTTAAAAAGGTGTTTTCAAAATCATTATTACCAATGTATAGACATGATAATTTTCATAGCACCATGGAAACTTTATCATAACAATTACATATTGAAATTATTTTTAAAACGGAAAAGAAAAAAGAAAAACCCTAGAAGAAAAACAAGTATCTATTTTTCAAAAGAAGCATAAAGCAACCCCAAGTCAAGGACAAAGACCACTGTTTACAGTCCTTCACATGCATTTCTTATTTTTTTAATGGTACAGGGGCTCAAATTTGGGGCCTCATGCATGCTAGACAAGCACTGAGCTACATCTCAGCTCTTTTTTCATTTTTTATATTTTGAGACAGGGTCTTGATAAGTCCAACTTATATTCCTACTGCCTCAGCCTCCCTAGAAGTTGGGATGACAGGTGTGTGCCACCGTACCAGACTCGCATGCACTCTAATTTTTGAAACAGGCCCATCAGGAAGGCATTTATGAATCCCATTTTAAAGAAGAGGTGAGGATTAGAGGTGTGGCTCAGTGAGAGAGTGCTTGCCTACTGTGTGTGAGGTCCTGGATTCCATATTCAGCAGCAACAAAAAAATCATTATTGACTTAAACATTTTCTTTGACAACTTTCTTCTTTTTAAAAAAAATATACACTTTTTCTTGCTTTTAGTTCAATGAGGAGGTCTTTAATCTTTTGTACTCACTGAGAAGTATTGATTTCGTGTTGGACATGCCAGAACATTTCTGATTTGAATGTTTTTGCATATTCATTATAGATTATCAAAACTTCTAGTGAAAAAAAGAGCTGAGGCAACAGAAGTACAAGTTACATAACATATTGGGCTACACAATATGTGACCATGGGAAATGGGATTCATAGTCATTCTGTGTGACACTGAAACCTTATTGCTCCTCTGTTCTCTCCTTGACTGGGATATACAAATTTCCAAGAACATCCATACAATTCAAGTGAATTAAAGGAGCCTAAAGAAGTTTTCCATTCTTTTTCACCAAAGGTAAGAAGGAGGGCTAGGGTTTTCGCTCAGTGGTAGAGCAATTGCCTAGCACGTGTGAGGCACTGGGTTCAATTCTCAGAACCACATTAAATAAATTAATTAATAAACAAATAAAATAAAGGCATTGTGTCCATCTACAACTAAAATATTATTTTAAACAAGGGTGAGGAGGAGGCTTAGCCATCAACATCGGGGTCACATCTGCCCGTAGAGTCCCTCAACTCATGATCCCTCATGAGCCATCTCTTATGCTTCTTGCCCAGACCAGTTAGCAACAGGGCTTGCTCTCCTGGCCATACAGACCACCTGCCGGGTGTTTGTTACCATTGAGAAGCCTGCTCCTGCTCTTCCAAGGATCAAATGAGTGCCTGCCATCCTCAGATGGCCATATCTCCTACCCAAGCCTGGCCAAAAAAATTCTCATTTCTGTTCTGAGTTACCCTTTCTTAGCTTGTATTTTGTGGATTGAGCAAGATCACTCCAGAGTTGCGAAAGATAGTTCCCATGGTTCCACCAACCCAAACACTAAAACTGAGATTTAGGATAGAGGCAACATGCTGCCAGCAAGCTCCACATGGGAGACGCTATTTGCTCTACCAAGTTTCCAGAGATGACCTGCCCCTTGGATGGAAGAGATGTAGCAGGGATTCATTTATATACCATACACATTTCTAAAAGAATATTCTACAATTGTCTTGGAATATTTTAAACATCCAAAAAGAAAGTTATAAATTAACTAGCTATACTCTCAGTATATCTTTGTTTATCCCAAAGGGAATGATTAAAATTTGCTGACAGCTTTAAAAATTATCAGGGAATTACCAGAATGTCCCAAGTTTAATCATTAACAAAGTTTAAAAACCAAAGTGGAATCCAGAGACTTTTAAACATAAATTGCTGTGTCAATCATCTACTAATTCTACAATTCTACACTCTACATTCTTAGTTTTAGCCATTTTGGCTAAAACTACAGTGGCTTCAACTAAAATTTCTCTGTCTTATACATCTGTAACCCCACTTTCTTTCCCACATTTCTAATTGCTAGAATTCTCTTCCTGGGTGTCTTCCCAGTACCTCCAACTCTGGATATTCTTTTTTCCCCAAACCTGCCCTCTCTTCCCCACCCCCCCTTTTTTTGCCAACACCATCCCCATATTCCCAGTTATTTTATGCATATTTCTTTGTGAATAAAAAACCATCAGTGCTGGGGCTGGGGTAGGGCTCAGTGGTAGAGTGTTGGCCTAGCACGTGTGAGGTATTGGGTTTGATCCTCAGCACCACATAAAAATAAATAAATAAAATAAAGGTTAAAAAATCAGTGCTATCTGAAAACCACAGAAAGAGCTAAACTTTGGGGGGATGACATACAAGTTTCACCATAACTCATCCCACTGATGTTTTCAGTTTTGTCTCTCACCAGACCCTTCAAATCTCCACACTAAAATTTTTAAAGTTTCCTAAACACGCTACCATGTTCTTTTGCATATTTTTAATTGTATACAAACCACTCTTTAGCTTAAAATGCTTTTGTCATCTAGTCTCCTGGTGAACTCATTTTCATTATTTAAGAGCCAGTTCACTGTCACCTCTGTGAAGTCTTCTCAGATTTTCTGTTTGATGTTCTCTCCAATCACCTTCCCTAGAACTTTTTTTTTGTGCCAGGAATTGAACCCAGTGGCAATTATTGCTGAGCCACATCCCCAGCCCTTTTTAAATGTTTTTATTTAGAGACAGGGTCTCACTGAGTTGCTTAGGGCTTCACTAAATTGCTGAGGCGGGCTTTGAACTCATGATCCTCCTACCTCAGCTTCCTGAGCTGCTGGGATTACAGGTGTGCACCACCTTGCCAGGCTCCCTAGAACTTTTACAAGCTACTAAAAGCACCTGTTATAGGTCGTTATAAGTAGTGGTCCATGACTCTGTTTCCCACATTCACTTGCAAGGGCCCCAGGATCAATGACCCAGTATTATTCATTTTTTTTATTCCATTTGGGGAAGGATGTGTGAGTAAATCTTCATTGAATGTCTGAAAAATGAATGGACCCCTCTTGTAGCATGCTTTACCTTCTTCTACCTTGTAACATCTTTTTAAATTGTTTTGAAATGACACATAAAAATATACATATTTATGAGACATCACTTATTGTTTTGAGACAGGCATGCATTGTGTAATGTCCAAATCAGGGTAAGCCTACATCTATCTCTCCAAATATTTATTATTTCTTGGTGGGGAAAACATTCAAAATCCTTTCTTTAAAATTTTTGAAGTAAACAGTACATTTCATTATCCATAGTCATCCGACTGTGCAATATAACATGAGAAGTCATTTCTCCTGTCAAACTGTAATACCTTATATCATCCTTATTTGGATATCTCATCTTTCCTCTTGCATTGACAAGTCTTCAACGGCAAAAACAGCATGATCCATTTTTCACTCTCCTACCATAGCCTCCCCTAATGTCTATTGTCTGAATAAGTGTGTAAAACTCTTATGGAGCCTTATGCCATATTTTAGACCTTTTGAAGCTATTACACACACAATGTCTTATTTTCCACTCATGACAATCCTGTAATCTAGCTATAACTAACTGGTGTTATCCTCAAGTAGCACATAAAACAATTGAGTGAGGCAGGGCCTTAAACTCCACTTCTTTGGTTCTTAGAACAATGACTATTCCATGTAATGCCGTCAGCAAAGGCATGTCTATTCATCAGTCCTTTGTTTTGATCTCAGTTTTGGGGTGAATGTAGAGATTTACTATTTGTAAAAATGGCTAAACTCTAATCTATGTCTCCTATGTGAGTCTAACAGGAATACTTTGAGTGAACTCGAAGATTTGCAGTAAGAATCCAAAAGGGCAAAATGACCCGAGAAGTATACTGTGGGTGAGAAAAGGACTTCAGGGATCTGGAAAAAGAACATTCAGTTTCTGTAAGATGGGGTGGTGTGCAAGGAAACATTAAGAGGCTCTTAATAATATTTTGTAAAACACCTAGCTAGGTACGCTTTTAAGTCTAAAGTTCCTCTGGAAGAGCAATGTCAAAAATACTCAAAGAAAACTGAATCTGTGCACAGCCTCAGTGGCCTCAGCATGCTTTGCTTAAGGTCCCATGTACATGCATCACCAGGCCCAGGGCCTGGCATGGGAGTTTTTCAGGACTGGCTAGACAGAAGTGGTAGCCTGAGATCTGACCCAAAGGTGGGGAGGGCTGCGGCAAAAGCAGCAGCACCCAACATTCAACCATGGATTTCCTCTCCAGGCACAAGAGAGTCTGGTCACCTCTATCCTGCTTTCCTCAAAGGGAGCAAGACTACTTGAGATCTGGTGAGAATGCCTTAGACAACACATCTTTGGGTTCCTGAGGTATCCTAATTGCTACTCAAATACCAGGAGGTCATACAAGTCAAAATAGCCTCCACTGGGGGAGTCTGTTAAACTAGCTGGCCTGGAAGCATTGCTTACTTCCACTGACACCCCCTCCCCATACAATCTGCCTGCCCCTCCTCCGAGGGTAAATTCCCCCACTGACTCCAACCCTCCTTCTGTCTTTTGTGCTTGGGGGCTCCTTCTGTGTTCACAGTCTCCCTGTGGCCTAAGGAGCAGCCTCTATCTCCATCTTTGCCAAATATGGGCTGGGCCAGAGGGCCCAGTTGCAGCTTGGTCATCCTGCACTTTGGGTGGGGAGAACGAGGCAGGGGAGGGGTGATGAGAGAAGAGACATTTGCCAAGAAGGCCCTACAGACTCAGGTAGACCCACGACAATCAGGGAACCACAGACAATCAGGGGAGGCTGGAAGGTCTTTGACCATCCATAGGCCAGGGCCTAACCCCTTCTTCCTGTTCAAGGCCGTTTTCCCAATTCCAATATAATAATACGCTGTGGTACTTGCCCGTTCCAAACGAGGGTTGGGGACGAGTGTCAAAGTCAAATTGAAGCAAATGACTGTCCTTTGCCGCAACCCCCAACAGGTGTCTCCCGCCTCCCCACCCCTCTTCCCCTCCCTTGGAAAACTGCAGCCAGCTAAGGCCTGGCAGTCTTCTACAACTGAAGTTCAAAGCCTGGGCCAAAGCCTCAACAGGTTTCCAGTCCCGGACTCTGTCTAAGGGCGTGACAAATCCTTCCCCCACGGCGGATTTGGTGTGCGACGCTCGGGACCTGCTAGATCCCCGCGAGTGCACGGAGAGTAGGAGGGCTGCGGGATCAGCCTCCGCCCAGCCGCCACCCTGCGCCTCATCCTGGCGGCCACCTGTTCCAGCGCGCGCAGTGGCCACTGACCTGAGATGCCGCCCCCCACCACGACCACGTCGTATTTGCAGCACATGGTGCTCGTCAGGCTCCGCGCGGTCCAGGTACCAGCTGCTCCGGTGTCTGGGCCTCTGCCCCCGCCCGCACAGTGCGCGTCACCCCCGCTCACTAGCGCCTGCGGCTGAGCGGCTATATTGCCGGCCCCTAGTGCCGGGTCGCACAGCCCCGCCCGCCCGGCAGCAGAAGCGCAAACCGGGTTGGAGCGCTGGGCCACCGCCCCCGCCAGCAGCTCCGCCGCCCTGGCCTGGAGAGGGCGGGCGCCCAGGCGGAGAGGTGACCTGGGACCTCAAAAAGTCCCTCCCCCGGGCCACCACCCCATGGCCTTCAGCATGGTATTTCCCAATCAGCTGCCCTAATGTGCTGCTGAGCTTGGGGGCAGGGAGGATGGCAAATCGGGGTTTCTTCCTCCAGCTCCCCAATTACTTCTGGGTGTGGAGCAAATAATAACAAATCCAGGTACCAAGCACTGTGCTTAGTGTTTTACACAAAAATCCTGTTCGAACTTCCAAGGAACCATTTTACTGAGGAGGAAAACAAATGAAGTAGTTGTGAGTAAAAAGCCAGAAAGAAAAAAATGTAAGTCATGTGTCAAAATATCACACTGAACCCCATAGATATGTATAATTAATGTTTACATTATTTACAACAATAATAACAAGAACAAGAAAGATTCTGTGATTTGCTTTGATCCACCACACAGTATTACTATTATCTTGGCAGATACCTATGTGGAATTCCCAGTCCCCTTCACCCTCCTTCCAAACACCAACTTTTTAACCCATTCCCCCGTGCAATTAACTGAGTCTCTTCCTTAGTTTTGCAAATGCAGCACCTAAAGACACTTAAATTTCCCCACCTTTGCCAGTAATCAAAACAGCCAGCTGTGGGGATGCAACTTAGCTGTTGGGGGCTGGCCTAGCATGCTCAAATCCCTGGGTTCCATCCTCAGCACTGAAAAGGGAAAAAAAAAAAAAACACAACCAACTGCAGGTTAACCAACCCAGTAAATCAGACACGAAGCAGTGGAAACTGTTGAGGCTGTACCCAGGAGGCTGGTGGTGGCAGGGCAGAGGCCTTGAATGGGCAGAGTAGGATTCAGAGTCCCCCAAAAAGCAACATGCCCCAGTGACCCTGGGATGTGGGTCTCAGGACTGACTTTTCCTAACAGGAGTAATCCCAGCCTCAATCTTGCAACTTAGCAAGGCCCTGAGCAGCTTAGTGAGACCCTAGTCTCAAAATTAAAAATATCAAAAGGGCTGGGTATGTGGCTCAGTGGGTAAATGCCCCTGTGTTCCACCCCTGGTACCAAAAAATAAATAAAGTAAAAAAAAAAAAAGAAGAAAGAAAGAAAAAAGAAAATAAATAAATAAATAAATAGGTGAAACCAGGTGTGGTAGCACTTGCCTGTAATTCAGTGACTCAGGAGGCTGAGGCAGGAGGATCACAATTTCAACTACAGCCTGGACAACTTAGCAAGACTCTGTCTCAAAATAAAAAATGAAAAGGGCTGGGGAAGAAGTGGTTCAGTAGTAGAGTGCCCCTTGCTTCAATCCCTACCAGAAAAGAAATTTAAAACAGGCTAAAGTGCTTCGGTTCAGTTTAGGGACGCTGTGAATCTGGGAATGACTGGCTCCAGTTAATTGCTGACTTGATAAGAACCTATAGCAAATCTCTACTTCATCCATCCTACCCCACCCCTGTACCCACCTCCTATCAAGGAATCCTGAACTTCTGTTGCCCTCAGACTAAGAGAGGATTGGGGTATTTCTTGATTTAAAAGTTAGTAATAGCAGAAAAAGTTTTGGTCTAGCTGTGACTTAGATTCTAGAAACTTCTACTCCCTGTGCCTGAACCCTGAGTCCCACGCCATGTCCTCACTGCAGGGAGTGAAGCTGTCTCACCCTAAAGACAACTTGTGCTGACCTCTTACTTGCCATACCCTGACTGGTCCTCCTCTGTCCACAGAGTCCTGAAACTATGAGCTCCTTGTCATAAGTACTCTGTCTCCTCACCTAGCCTGCAAGTGAATCACATGTCAAATGGGTTGGGTTGGATGAAGAGGATCCTAGGTTTTACTTGAAATCTCTTTTTTTTTATTTGCTTATTGATTCATTG
>JAJEJO010001596.1:230306-243583 GCA_020662805.1 Glaucomys volans | reverse complement strand
CCCTCCCCTTCCCCCTCTTATTTCCCTCTTCGTAAAGTTCCTCCAATTCTCCTCTCACCCCCTACCTCCCCAACCCGATTCTATATCATCATCCACTTATCAAGGAAAACATTCAGCCTTTGTTTTTTTGGGATTGGCTTATTTCACTTAGCATGATAATCTCCAATTCCATCCATTTATCTGCAAATGCCATAATATTATTCTTCTTTATGGCTGAGTAGTATTCCACTGTGTATATATTCCACATCCACTCCTTGGTTTATACCCAAAGGACTTAAAATTAGTATACTACAGTAACACAGCCACATCAATGTTTGTGGTAGCTCAATTCACAATAGCTATACTGTGGAACAAACCTAGATGCCCTTCAACAGATGAATGGATAAAGATTTGTTTTGGCTCAGGGTTTTAGTCCATGGTTATTTGGCTCTGTTGATTCTGGGCCACGCAACTGCTCTACCACTGAGCTACATCCCTAGTTCTATTTATATTTGAGACGAAGTCTTACTAAGTTGCTGAGGACTGTTCCCAAACTTGACATCCTCCTGCCTCAGCCTCCTGAGGAGCTGGGATTATAGGAGTAAGCCACCATACTCAGTCAGATGCAACATTTCTTAATAAAATTTTACAAAATAAGGCCAGTAATCTTTTAAAATGATAGTACATTATGACCAAGTAGAATTTATCTCAGGACTGCAGTTAGTTCAACATTCAATATCCAATCATTATCACTGGCATATCAAAAAAAGAAAATAATTTTCAATGAATTTTCATAAAAGAATTTCAACAAAATTCTTGAAAATCCCAGCAAAGAAGAAGGGAACTTCTTCAGCATAATAAGAAGCACCTATGAAAAAACTACCTGCAACTGACATCATACATACAGATGAAAGACTGACTGTTTTCCTTCTAAGATCAGGAAAAATGTAGAAATTACACACTTATCACTTCTATTCAACATTTTATTGCATAGTATATAGATAGCAAATAAACACAAGAGGATTTTAAACATGAATAGTTTAGGGAAAGGTAAATTAAAACCATAACAGAATACCTATACATACCTAAGAGAAATCTAATATTATATCACAGTCAGTGTTGGCAATGTGGGGAATCACTGGTGCACTGTGGTGGGAATGTAGGTTGGTAAAACCGAGTTGGAAAATAGGTTGATTTTTTAAAATGTTCAACATACATCTGCAGAGTCATTCTATTCCTAGGTGTTAACCCAAGAGAAATGAAAGCTCATTTACATTCAAAGGCTTGCATACAAATGCCATAGCAGCTTTATTTATAATAGCCCAAATCTAGAAGCCACCCATATTTCTACCAGTAAATGAATACATTGTAATATATCCAAATGATACATGCATCCACATAGATGAATCTTAAAATAAACATGCCAAGTGGAAACAGCTAGAAATTAAAGCACACACACTGTATAATTTCATTTATATAAATTTCCAAAGAATGCAAACTGATTTTCTGCTGACAGAAAACAGAAAAGTGCTGTTTGTCATGTATCAATTGTATTTCAATAAAGTCGTAAAAACAAGAAGCACCTAGCACTGTGTAGTGGTGTGTGTCCATAGTTCCAGATAGTCAGGAAGCTGAGGCAGAAGGATCACTTGAGCCTTGGAGTTGGAGTTCAAGGTCAGCCTGGGCAACAGTGTGAGACCCTGTCTCAAATAAACAAACAAACACTACAACATGTATGGAATACGAATAACATTGTATTTAAAGACAAATAAATCCATAACCTTTCATTTATAAAGAAAAGTGTAAAGAGTGTTTGTATAAATTAAAGACCAAAAGTTCAAGGAAGAAAATCACAAGCAAAATCAGAAAGAAATGAGAAATAGCACAGCAATCAGTAAAATTTTGTAATAAATTCATGTCAATTATAAAACATCACAAAATGTAAACATCTTCACATATAATGAAATGGAGAATGATACATGCAATAGAGATTTTAAATAGAAGCTTTATAAAATCATAGGAGAAGTATGGCAATGGTGCATGCTTATAATCCCAGTGACTGGGAGGGAGTGAGCCAAGGCCATCCTCAGCAACTTAGAGAGACTTTGTCTTAAAACAAAAGAGGACTGGGGATGTAACTCAGTGGTAAAGCACCCCTGGGTACAATTCCCAGTGTCAAAAATAAAATAAAACTGTAGGAGAATATACGTGTAACTATATGCTAAGAAAATCTTTTCCTTTTCTCTTTTCTTTTTCTTTTTTTTTTTTTTTTTGCAGTGCTGGGGATAGAACTCAGAACCTTGCACATGCTAAGCATGTGCTCTACAACTGAGCCACACCCTAACCCTATACTTGAATCCTGATGTTGCATTGGTCCTGGGACTATCTCATCCAACTTGTCCCATTCAGTATTCCTCTGTCCAGTGGTCCCTCATTTGTAGCAACACTTCCAGGCCTGGTGAAGTTGGGGCAGGGGCAGTAGTGCACAGATATTTCTAGGTAGCATGTTTACTGTAGAGAAGATTCTGATTATTTAGAAGCTCTTCTCTAGTGAATTGTAGTTGAACCCTTATAAATGTACTATAGTTTCCCTCACTGCTCCTAAGCTGGCTGTGAAGGTATTCCTCACCTCCAAATATCTAGACAGTAACATAGGTTCCCACCTCAGTTGATCATCTTGTGTCACAGTTTTCAGATCCTTCAAGATCTCCTTCACCTTAGCCATGCTACTCAAAGTGTGGTCTGTGGACCAGCAACATTGACATCACCTGGGAGTTTGAAGCAATTTAAAATCTCAGCCTCTACCCCAGTCCTCCTAAATGAAATTTGTATTTAACAAGATCTTCAGATGGTTTATGTGCTTATTACAATTTATTTATTTATATTTTTAAATTAGATCTTTGTGGTTATACATATTAATTGGGTTCACCTCAAGAAACTCAGACTTGCATGGAAATTGATTTCAGTTCATGATTGCCACTTTTCCATCTCCCTTTTCTCTACTGTCCCCCATCCTACTCCTCCCTCTACTCTACTAGACTTGCTTTTGCTCATCTATTAATTTGTATTTGATTGGTTCTTTATGTAATCTTATCCTTCTCTCACCCTCTCCTTTATTTTACAATAGCTTCCACATATGAGAGAAAACATTTGATCTTTGAGCTTCTTAGTTTGGCTAATTTCACTTAGCATGTTCTTCTCCATTTCCATCCATTTACCAGCAAATGCCATAATTTCATTCTTTTTAATGACTGAGTACAACTCCATTATATATACATATACACCACAATTTCTTAATCCATTCATCTATTGACAGGCATCTGGGTTCATTCCATAATTTAACTGTTGTGAATTGTGCTGCTATAAAGGTTGAGGTGGTTATATCCCTGAAGTATGCCAATTTTAGATCTTTTGGGAGAATACCCAGGAGTGGGATAGCTGGGTCATGCAGTAGTTTCATCCATAGTTTTTTGAGGAATCTCCATACTGCTTTCCAGAGTGGTTGTACCAGTCTGCAGTTCCACCAACAATGTACAAGTGTACCTTTCACTCCACAACCTCACCAGCATTTATTGTTGTTTGTATTCTTGATCAGTGCCATTCTGACTGGAGGGAGATAGAATCTTAGGGTAGTTTTAATTTGCATTTCCCTGATTGCTAGAAATGTTAAACATTTTTGCATGTATTTATTGACCTTTTGTCTTTCTTCTATTGAGAATTTTCTGTTTTATTCCTTTGCCCATTTATTGATTGGATTACTTGTGAGGTGTTTTGTTTTCTTTTTTTTTTTTTGGTGCTAAGTTTTTTAATTTCTTTGTATATTCTGGATATTAATCTATTGGAGGAGTAGATGGTCAAGATTTTTTACATTCTGTAGGCTCTCTCTTCATGCTCTTAATCGCTTCATTTGCTGTGCAGAAGCTTTTTAGTTTAATGGCATGCCACTTATTCAGCATTGGTTTCATTTCTTGCACTTTGGGGGTCTTATTAAGGAAGTTGGTGCCAGCACCTATATGATGGAGTGTTGACACTATGTTTTGTTCTAGCAGTTGTAAGGTTTCTGATCTAATTCCAAAGTCTTTGATCCATCTCAATTTGAGTTTTGTGCAGGGTGAGAGATAGGGGTCTAATTTCATTTTTTTCACATATAGCTATCCAGTTTTTCCATGTGCTCATTAGAATTTAGGATGTATTGGCCTCAAGGAAGACACATTCTCATTTGTCATTTAATGGGTGCTCTCCAGATTGAAGAATATTCCAGTGTTCCTGCAGTATACAAAGTAATCATTAGAACTTCTGATAAAGTCATTCACCATGGAAACTAATATTTATGGAGCTTGTTGCTTTCTGCAAACCACTGTTGTCAGGCACTGTTAAGTGGGAGACAAGTGTGAAATATTAAGTCAATGCACAGGTCTAAGAGTTTGAGGCTCCAGTTGTCACAAGAAATAAGTGATAAATGACAAAAGGGTTCTATAGGCAATGATAGTTTTTGAGACTCAGAGGAGAAAGAGCTCATTGGAGAACAGGGTGTTTACAGAGGAGTGGGCTTGTCTCTAGGCTTATAAAGATCAAAACTCATGGTAGGGGCACAACTGTGGCCAGCTCATCACTGGAAATGGTCATGGCATGTGAGAAACAGTGTGGTCAGGGACAGAGGTTCTTGAACTTTAAAGAGCATCAACGCCACTGGAAAGGCTTCTTAAAATGCAATGCTCCAAGGTTTTGAGATTTTCTGAGCTTTTTATCTAGTTAGTCTGGAGGGAGGCCCAAGAACATGCATTTCTAGCAAGTTTCCAGGTGATGCTGATGCCACTGGTCTGGGAATCACACTGGAGAATCATTTCTTTCAATGAAATCATATGGGATATGGAGCCACTTTTAATTTAGGAGGAAAGATTTTTTTTTTCTTTTTGAGGGTTCTCTTGGAGAAATGGAGAATGATAATAGCCATGTTAAAAGTTTTTGAGATGGCAATAAAGATTGATGGACGCCCCTTAGTGTATGGCCTGGTACATTGCCAGGGCTCCAGTTTAGCTTTGATTCCATTTCTTCCCCCAAGTAATAATATTTGACATTATCTACAACATCTTTGAGAATGAAAGGATGGTGTTTTGAGTGTGAAGGTAGCTTGGGAATGGGTCTATGGCCTTTTGGAGAATTTGGGTGAAACTTCTATACTATTGACACATATTGGATAGTGTCTTTTGGGTGACTATTTTGACCCATCTTTTATTCTGATGACAAATTTTATCACCTGACAGTGAGTCAAAACAAATACTTTAAGGTTTAGAGACACCAATGGCATTCCAGGTATACTGCCTAAGAGACTGATTCAAAAAATGGAAACCAGAACTTACATTCCACCATGGAAATATATAAATATATTTCTAATTTAACAGAACTGAAAATTCTAAGGTAACCCCCTTTGACTTATTATTTTTACATATTCAAGCAAGCCTATATATTTGGTAAAACATGAAGATAGACCTTTCCTCTTTCTGTATCTAATAGGAATCCTTTACTTTAAACACCATAAACAAAATGATTTGGCAACTGAATGTGTTTCTCTAGCACAACTCCCTGTGTGATACCCAGATTGAGAAAAATTGTGCCACCATTAGTCCTTGACACCCACGTGGAAATTTGTTTATTAGATTATAGCTAGTGGCTAGTTCAGCACACAGAAAACTTTTGATGGTTAAGATACCAAACATGTAGGTTTGGGTTGAGGTACAGGAAAGAAAGAGTTGTTCTGGAGCAGAAGTTTGCCCAGTTGAGTTTGGAGCATTTAGGGACAAACCCCAGGATGGTAGACATCTGAAGGAAGGAACTCAGGTAGGGGAATGAATTAGAAAAGGGGATAAACTTTTCCTACTCAATAGTTTTATATAATGTTTTTAACTAGACTTAGGCCTATTCTTATTGTTTCTTTATCAACTCAAAAGCTGAACTTTAACAGAGAAAATATGTCACCTCCCAGCTTATGTGTCTTTCCTGGCTCCACTGGTTGCCTTCTGGATCAAATTTAAACTGCCTATTTCAAGACCAGCCAGCATCCCTTCACTCCAGTGGTGCATTGTATAAATAGCCATCATGGGCAATTAGTGTCTCTGATTTTCTTCTTTCCAAATAGTGTGGTTAAGGATTGTTTAATATATTTCAGTTTTTCTCCCCAAGTCATGTCAAGTAAATTATGTTTTCTTATGCCTTGCAAAGTTCATGCATATATCACTTCAACTGTGATTTAAAAGAATAAGGCATTTAAAAAAGGATATGAACCAGCTACTCACTAACATTAATGAACATAAGACTGTTTTGGTCAGAAATTCCTTAGGAAAAAAATGTCTAGACCTTTTCTAAAAAGAAGGAAGACATTTTTATATAGTGCATGCTAAGTTACCATGTAACATTAAATGAGAATTTTCAGTTGCTTATTTTTCTTGTCTTTCTTGCCCACCCACACAACCAGTGTCATACATACTCGCTTCTCTAAGTCACTGTGAGTAACCCGTGAATCTGCACTTTCATAACCTTGATAGCAGAAGGACAAAAAGTCTGTCTAAAAATTGAGGAAGAGAATGGTTTCAGCTTGTTGATGGTCCTAGTGTTCCATGCTATCAGGTTCTCAAGGAATTAATTTCTTGGGTTCCATGCCTGAAGCAAAGACAGGTTGAGAAAGGGGGGTCCAATCAGCACTTGGGAGGAGTGGCACTTTCTGCAAGTACCAGGGTACAATCATAATCACCACATCCAGAACTTTTTAAAGACATCTAGGGACCAGCTCAAGTGTACATTCCTTGAAACTACTCATTTGGGTATCAGGATGCTCCAATGCCATAATTTTCTTCTATATTCTATTATATTTAAAGATCACTGCAGGACATGTGGCGATTGTTGACCTAAAAAAGGCAAAAGGGCTCAAGTTTTATCCCAAATTGATGATCTCAAAAGACTCTGCCCATAGAAACCCTGGCCATTTTGTCAGCAAACAAGGTCAACACCCACCATGTAGCATCTTCTCCTAGTGCCCATGGCCCTCCTGGGGCTATTTCTACTCACCTTCTACCCACTCCCTGCTTAAGGGTTCCTTAACTTCATGTGGTTACACAAACTTCTATCAAGTTAAGGATAACCCAGTCTCCTGTTCATTCCAGCCCCAAAGAATTGGCTTAGTCCAGTACAAGGCTCTGTCTTCCAGAGAGCCAGAGTTGGAGAAGGTAGGTTTGGCCCCAACTCTGCAGTACATGATGAGAATGGGTTAGATCAGAGAGCAGAAGTTATTAGTGCCCCATCAAGGAATCCTTAGCTGTCTCCATCCCATGTGCCTTGACCAGAAGGTTTACTACTTCTAGTGCCTGGGCTCTGTCTGCAGGCTTTCTCTGATTCCTAGAGTGAGGCTAGACTTGAACACAGGGCACACTGGAAGCAATGGACAGTTAATGGGTTGAGAAGTGGTCCGCAACCAGTCACAGCAAGAAGGAATGGATAATCCCCTCAGTCCCTCACTTATCCAAGTAGGACCACTCTGAGATACGTTCTGCACAGTCTTGAGAGACTCCTGGAGAAACTGAACCCCAGCTTCCAGAGCACTAATCTTATTAACTAATCCTGTTTTGCTTTCCTTTCCTTCCCTGTCTTACTGCCTTCCATAGCCCAGCTTCCTGGCATTGATATTAAAATCTCTGTCTTAGGGTTTGCTTCTGGAGGAACCCAATCTAAGAGCTAGAACATGGAATGTGTGAGGTGGTGGCTGCTCACACCTGTTAGGACCACACTGTGGCAGCCCTAAATGTCATGTTGAGGTGAGTCTATTCCATGGTGACCAGATACAGGGTATTCGATCAGACTCCTATGCTAGAGGATCACTCTGGAAACAGAGGAATGGATTAGAGTGGTGGTTCTCAAAGTAGAACCATGAATATAAGAATCATCTGAGAACTTTTTAGTAATAAGATTCATGCCTCTACCCAGACCTACTAAATAAGTCAAGAAACCCATTTTAATAAGGCTCCAGGTAATTCCAACATGCCTAAAGTTTGAGAAGCACTGCATCAGAGCATGAAGGAGAACTGGCTGCCAGGCCGGTTCTTACTAGAGTAAGAACCCTGACGAAAGACTGTAAGGACCTGAGCTTCAGTTTGGATTCCATTCTCCCCGTTCTTTTTGCCTTGAACTGTAATGTATTCAGAGGATACCCAGAAAATATTGTGGCCAGATGCCTCCCATTGCCATGATCAAACAACTGGGAGCAGTAATAAGAGAAGCAAGGATGAGGAGTGGTATAGTGAGGAGAAATCTGTATGCTGAGGTGACTTTATTCATGAGGCTCAGCCACGACAGACCCCATGGCACTTAGAGTATTGCCCCTTTCTCAGTTCTGGGGGAAAATGTCTTCCCCTAAAGAAATCAGAACATTGGCCCAATTTGAGGTCTCCTTTTGAATAAATAATAGCTACTCTCTGTTCAGAAATCCAGATCCCATGGCTTATATATATGGAGCCTGAGAAGTATTATAAATCTGAGAATAAAATCTCCATAAAGTGGGCAATAAAAGCTTTTTAACAGAAATTACTTCCTGAGAAAGGGAACACTGTGTGTTATGGGCAGGGGAAGGAACAGAGTTTGGGAAAATGGAAGGAGGTCTCCTGCTAAGTGGCCTGGAATCCCAAATTGGTTTGTGTTAATTTGAGACCTAATCTATATTATTTGCTGTTGTTTGACAACCTTTTCTTTCTTGTTTTCAGAGTCAGCTCCACCAGGGTCTAGTTTCTAAGTCAGGAGTTTCAGAACCCCAAAATTATGCCTTGCAACCTTGCTCAGTGGTATTCCAGACTCTCGGTGCCTGCCTGTGGGTCTGTGGGAACTCAACAGTCCCTGGGGCTGGGGTGGGTGAGGGAGCCATGGTTGGCAACGGTCTATCCCCACTGTGGCACCAGCTCTGGGAACAACAAGGCCTTTGACTGAGGCCTTCACAGGAAACTGGACAACATTCTCCAGGCCAAAAGAGCAATTGGGAAGGTAGTTTGTGGGTTGATTTCTGAGCCAGAGTTGAAACCAGGCTGTAGCAAGTCTGAAAGAAACCTGGCAAAGGAGGAAAAGGCTCTCCTTGCGCCAGGAACTGCACAAACCCACAACCAATCACACAGCACTAAAGCAGAGAGGAAATGTTTCTGACTGGCAAAGATGGCTCCACCATGTAGTGATTTACCAAAAGTGGTGGAGGCCAGTGTTCCACTTGGTGGAATGTGGCCTGTTGAAGGAGAGCCTAGCTAGAATGATTGCTATATTATTTATCTTTGATGGGAGGAAAAGTAGGTCTTTTCAAGAGGAACTGAAGAGGGGTTTGTGATCAGAAAACCTTAAAAGGGTTTTTATGCCCCTCTTAACCAGCCAGATTGAGTTATTGCTTTAGCTATGTCATACAAAATTAATATGAAAATAAAGATGTATATTCACAACAATTTACTAGGCATATGGATATTTTTCATAAACAAAGAAATAATTAGCTTAGCTTGAAGAACAGGCCATGGTTGGCTACACCAAGGGACTTTTCAAATCAGCCAGGGTTGTTTTGTTGACTGAATACAAAGCTGTTGTAAAATGAGTAAGCACAAAACCTCATGTCAGATAGAAAGACTAATGGGGCCAGCGTCAGCTCTGGGATGGAAAGAACAAATCCACGGGGCCAACCAGGTCCCTTTAAAGCTCCCATGGCAGAGGGGCCTCTGGTTGTGTCCACTTCTCTCCACAGAGTCCTTGGCTTTTGCAGCAATGTTTCTGGTTGTCACAACAACCAGCTATGGAATGATCAATCTGGATACTGAGCAGTCTACCCAGTTCAGTCATTAAAAACTAACAGGTTTTAGTGATTTGGGTGAGTTTCTTGATTGATGTGAACAAGTCTGGCAGTTATCAACCTGAGGGTAGTCAAAGAACCAGGGAAAAGGTCACAGAGATTGACTCTTCCAACTTTTTTCTCTAGGTCTGAGGCCCAGAGGGGGAAAGTGACACCCAAGTCACCTAGCTAGTATGTGGTAGAACCTGAATGAAACTCCCAAGCCAGAGTTCTCTACCTCTCTTTACCATCTAATTAATCCACAGCATCTACTCTTATATTCACAGAAATTTTTTAAAAAGCCATTTTAAAAATTCTGTTCTTTTCCAACAGAAGTTAATTCCCCAAAGACATATCTTAATTAAGCCAGCATAAGAAAAATAGCTGCAATAACTATAAAAATGATGCAAGATAAATACAGGCATTCTTTGCAGCTTAATTTATTATGACTTTAAAAGGGTTGCTACAGCTTGCCTTGATTCTGTGAAACATAGTACATTTTTGCAATTCCCTTCAGTTATAAATTAATATAGGCCATTAGGGATGAGGCTAACGGTGGATGAAGACTTTCTCATGGGGAATACACAGCACCTGAAAAAATGAAACAACTGTGGTGTGCAGACCCCCAACCAGTTCAACAAATGATACAACTTGTCATAAAACTAGTCCCCCAAAGAGGCATATTAATTTCTAATGCATGAACACAGCCACTTTTTATTTATTTTTTCCTTTCCTCTATAAGCATGCTCCCCGCAATGCTCTACCCAGAGGAGTTTTGGAATAGAGAGATGATAGATGATAGATAGATAGATGATAGATAGATAGATAATGATAGATAGATAGATAGATAGATAGATAATAGATAGATAGATAGATGATAGATAGATGATAGATAGATAAAGGAGCTGTGAAAGGCTGATCTTAAGCCAACCCATATGAATACCCCATGCTGACACTTGACTTTTCTTTCCTCTTAGAAGTCCAAGTTCACAGCTGAGATCATTTGCTAATGAGAAGCAAAGCTAACATATTCTCAGGCTGGTTAGCGATCATCAGCATATCCAAAAGTTCCCCTTTCAGAAATATAAGAAAACAGAATCTTTCTAATTCTCAGTGTAACTAAATTAAATTTAGGGAGTTTTGAAAAAGCAGGGATTAAATGAAACAATGTATCAGAAGGGTCTTTTCCTCCCTCATAGGGCCCCACTTGGTTGCTGAGAGACTGGAGGGACCTTAGTGTCTCACTGGGGGAGGCCTGAGATAAAAGACAAACCTTGCACCCTACATATTTCTGGTTAGAAATGTAGCCACTTTGGAACTGGAAAAATTAAGTCCAAGTCTGAAATTTACAATGGCCTTCTGAATTCCAATAAGCAAGGCGATATGTCTGAGGATGTGTGCTATTTCCCTACAGAAAATACCTGGGTGAGTTGCTAATTTCAAATTCCAATCCCTACCCCTACTCTGCTGCCTCCACCAGTGTGGGCTTCACTGTCCTTAGGACTTTTATTCAAGAGACTTAAATGTCTGAGACCCTGCCTTTCTTTATCCAGGAAAATAAATGTAGCCTGTCTTGGTGTAAACAATAATAATCAACTCCTGCAATAAATTAATGCAGAAGGATGAACATGCATCTGGCAGTAGGGATTCTGATTTATGGCAGCAGCCCTGGGCTCCCAAATACCCTGCACTGCTTGCCTGCACACCCACACAGCTGAAGAAAAGCGATAAATGATTGGAAGTGGATGCACCTTTGGGGAACAACATTGTGACGGATAGGCAGCTGTGGGCATCACATCATACAGAGTGATCATCTGGGCTGCCCACAGTTTCCGTGTGTGCATGAAGGGAGCTGCCATTTAGAATATCATCCATTGAATAGAAGGTTAGTTTGATTTTTCTCACTTTATTTCAGTAAGGGAACAATGGGCCAGGGAGCCTGCTTGTGATAAATCATAGTTATGGCCCAGTGTACCCAAGTTTGGTCCAATCCAGAGGTGAAGCTGATGTAGACCAGAAACAAAGCATAAAATTGATTTACCATAATTTAATTTTTCCCTAAAAAAGGTCAATGTCTCCCTGAAGGAATTTCCCTTTTATCAGAACAACTGTGTCAGAAAATGGGATCAGGACAGAAAGAAGCTAGCAAGTCACCCATCTGTGACCCCAAGAAACACAGGTCTGGTGTCTTTTGGGGACAGTTCAATATGGTGTGTGGTTTTCTTTAAGTGAGAGGAAGAACAGGTCAAAGAAGTCTGTCCTTTTAAATTCATTTCATTTTGGGGGGCAAGTACTGGGAATTGAACTCAGGGGCACTCCACCACTGAGCCATATCCCCAGCCCTATTTTTATTTTATTTTATTTTATTTTATTTTATTTTATTTTATTTTATTTTATTTTATTTTTGTGGAACCAGGGATTGAACTCAGGGACACTTGGCCACTGAGCCACATCCCCAGCCCTATTTTGTATTTTATTTTGAGACAGGATCTCACTGAGTTGCTTAGGGCCTTGCTAAACTGCTGAGGCTGACTTTGAACTCATAATCCTTGTGCTTCAGCCCTGGAATTACAGGCGTGTGCCACCGCTCCAGGCTCCTTTTAAATTCATTTCAATTTTTGCATTTGTTCAGGCAAGAAGTTGGCTATACTAGGAACAATGGTTTAAACAGGAAACAACCTTGACTTATTGGTTATTCTTTATATCAATTGAGAAAACATCATATATGGAATTGAATATACTTGTGGTCTACCCTCAGAACCATGACTACTAAATGTTAATTTTCTTTTGTATTCCCAGCATCCATGTGCATAGGAGACCTTGCTAAATGTGTGTTGAATGAATGAGATTTTTTTTCCTTTCCTGAAACTGGGGATTGAACCCAGTTTAATCAGTACCACTAAACTACATCACCAGTCCTTTTTAAAAATTATCATTCCATTTTGAGATGATCTCACTAAGTTGCTGAGGCTGACCTTGAACTTGCAATCCTACTTCCCTGGCTTCCCAAGTAGCTGGGATTAAACGTATGCCTCGCCATACCACTCTATTAATGGGTTCTTGTTTTGAAAGGAAGCTCAGAGATCACCCACCCAGGTCCCTGCTTCCCTATTTCAAAGAGGAGACCAAGGTACATGTGTGGTGAGAGAAGGGAGGAAGAAGTGATTTATCAACTCGGTCAGAACTACATGTTTTATTCAGCATTTTGTTACTGTAATAAAATAACTGACGCATTCTACTTATGAAGAAAAGAGATTTATTGAGCTCACAGTTCTAGAAGTTCAAGGCCCAAATGGCATGCATGCTTTCTGTGGCAAGGACTGCCCATGGACTGCATCATCACATGACAGCAACGGCAGGAGTAGGTGTTGGAGCAAGTAGTCATATCTTGAACCAGAAAAGCAGAGAAGCACGTGGGGCCAAGCTTGCTCCTTTTCTAACAATCCTCTATTGAGAATTT
>JAJEJO010001596.1:106186-230296 GCA_020662805.1 Glaucomys volans | reverse complement strand
TACCACCCAGAGACCAGACTTCTAGCACATGAACTTTGGGGGGCTGCACAATTAAACTACATCCTAACCATAGCACCATCTAAGTGATGAGGAGTAATAACAAGACTAGAACCAGTTCCTCTGATTGTCTACCCAGTGTTCTTTCTGCTACCACATAATGCATCAGCCCCCAAGGTCTGGAACAGCTTCCTAACCTGTTTGCTTTAGCTTTATTTAAATTAATCAATTTTTATTGCTTTACCTATTTCACAACTTCCTATATGTTGTTGTCTTCAAATTTCATAGTTTGTAGCTGGGCACAGTGGCACACATAATCCCAGCTACTTTGGAGGCTGAGACAGGGAGATTGCAAGTTTGAGGCCAGCCTGGGAAACTCAGTGAGACCCTGTCTTGAGATGTAGCTAAGTGGTTAAACAGCTCTGGTTTCAATTTCTAGCACATACATGCACACACACACACACACACACACACACGGAGGAATAAATAAATTAATTCTCTGACCTACCTTGTTTGATTATAGGTCATAAGACTCCCATTCCAGAAGGGAGTTCTGTCCCTTTCCCAGAAGGAAGGAATGCTGCAGAGAGATGCCAAAAAGAGTCTGAACAGACAGGCCTTGCTGGGTTTCCCCTCAGTTCATACCATTGACTTGCTTGGAATGTAGCTCAGTGATACAGAGCTTACCTAGCACATGCAAGGCCCTGGGTTCAACCCCCAGCACTCCTGCCCGCAAAGATGTACTATTAGTTCATGCCTTTTTGATCCAATAACCTTTCTACATGGTTGTCCATGCTTTTCTAACCTAAACATATGGACATTTCACCCTGGGTCTTTGGATCTTCAATCTGAAGGTTTTTGTGTCATATAAGGCTATCACCGAATAAATCTGTATACATTTTCTCCTGTGAATATGCCTGTTGCCAGTTTATTTCAGTGGACTCAAATATGCAGCCTTCAAGGGCAAGTTTGAAATTCCTACAACTCCTAGCTTCAGGAAGCTTACTTGTGCCACATCTATTATCCCAGTTACTTGGGATGCTGGGACAGGAGGATCAAAAGTTTGGGGCCAGCCTTAGCAACTTAGTGAGATTCTGTCTCTAAATAAAAAGTAAAAATAGAATAAAGGACTAAAGGATTGGGAATGTAGCTCAGTGGTAGAGCACCTCTGGTTTCAGTCCCCAGTACCACACAAAAAAAAGTTTACTGGTGAGGCCAGACCTGCTAAGATGTGTAGCAGGAAAGCAGGAAGGTAGAGAAAGAACTTCTATCCACTGAACCCAAAGGTTTTGCATATATTATCTCATTTACTCCTTGCACCTACACTACATGTGTTTATATGGTTTGAAAGATGAGAAAACAGAGCCTCAGAGAGGTTTAGTAGAATACAAAATTCACCCAGCTAGTAAGTGGCAGAACTGGGATTCCAGGGCAGGCATTCTTATGCTGGAGTCCAGCCAACTTCTGCAGTTTGGCAGCACAGGCCATGGGAGTCAGGGGACCCTGGAAGTGAGGAAGGTCCCTGAGATTTAGAGTTTACATTGGCTTACAATTTGGAGAAGCAAAGGAGAGTATACCAGGCAAAGAAACAAAATTAGACAAAGTCAGGAATGAGGGACACTTAGGAACTTTGTAATTCTTTCTACTTCTTGGACATACACTGGGCCATTCTGTGCATCATCTCAGTTCATTCCTCCACACCCATAGGGGCCAAGTAAAGGTAGATTCTCGATCTTCATGTGACTAATTAGCAGCAATTGACCCAAGTCCTCACTCCCTCCCCCTTGTGATATATGTCTTAGCATGCAGGATACTTGGCTTTCTGAGTTTTCATCCTATCTCTGGTCATAGGAATGACCTCTTCAGTTCCTTGACCACTAATTGGTGGAGCATCCTGCATCTCAATTCTTGGGTCTCTTTTCTGTTTTATCTAAATGCATTTGTTTGGTAGTGATCTTGTTCAATATGAATCATTTCGATATCATTAATATGTCATTTAAATGGTTAAAATATAATAAATTTCTCTGCCTCTCATACACACACACACATGCACACACACACATAAACAAAACTTTCAGGGCCAATCAATCTGAAGTAAACTCACTGAATCTATCACTCCCACTAATTACATCTGAAAATTCTGGACAGAATACACAAAGTAACTGCCCAAGGACTCTACAAATTAGACAATAGTAGGTGGAGGGAATTCAAAACTTGAAGGACTTGTACCAGTGAGATTGCTGGGATTTTTTTCCCTGTGTCCCCTGACTTGATATGAGGGTGGACTGGTGGCCTGAGTCACAAAACTTGGAGGTGACTAATAAAAATCCTAGTCTTAGCTGGTCATGGTGGTGCACACCTGTAATCCCAGGGGCTTGGGAGGCTGAGGCATGGAGGACTGTGAGTTCAAAGCCAATTTCAGCAATTTAGTGAGGCCCTAAGCAACTCAGTGAGACCCTGTCTCTAAATAAAAGTAAAAAAGGCTGGGGATGTGGCTCAGTGGTTAAGCAGCCTTGAGTTCAATCCCTGGCACCACAAAAACAAAACAAAAATTATAGTCTTTCTGGCTAGAGGACTGGGGAAAGAAGTCTCTAAGAGCAAGAGAGTTCAGGAGCAGCCTCACATTTTTCCTTGTTATTTTATTTTCTCTTGGTTCTGTCCTAAGGCCATCCCCAGTTGGATCTACACTGCTGGGATGACAATTTTGGCAGTGGTCCAGGCAACTGAATTTGTCTCTCTGACTAAAAGAACAAGGAAAAGAGGTCTCTGTGTGGGGAAAAAGGCAGGCTCCCCATAATTTTTTTTTTCTGTCTCTTTCTGCTTCACACTGAGGATAGCTCCAGTGATGATCACTGATGATGCAGTTGGGAGAGGGTTCCAACTCAGAGGAAAACCCATTTTTCCAGCCAAAGGAATTGGGGATAGGGGGCTTTGGAAGCCAGAGAGTATAGAGGGGATCTCAGTGAAGAGAAAGTTGGAAAGGGAATCTCCCTAATTCTGTGTGTGCACTGACTCAAGTCCTGTACTCACCACAAGTCAGCTGTGCATGAGCAGCCCAGGCCCAAAGAAGCCTAGTAAAAACTTTAGTAAAGAGTTATATTAGGAGTGGTTGACCCCTAAGTCCCATACAAACTCCTGAGGGTCACACACACTGGGACAATAGAAATAATGACATTCAATCCTGAAATGACATTTGAAGAGGAAGTGAGACAAAACTTATGGTCTTAACCCAACTATGTTGATTTCCTGATAAAACAACAACAAAATCTATTAATATCCTCAAGAGGATTTTAATAGGATTCAGTCTCACAACATAACAGTCAATATGCCCAGAATGCAATCTAAAATTATTCAACATATAAGGAACCAGGAAAATCTGACCAATTCACAAGGGAAAGGACACTGAACAAATGCCAACATGGTGATGGTCCAGATGTTAGAATGAGCAGACTTTAAAGCAGCTACTGTAAGCATGTTCCATGAAGTCAGAGCGAACAGTCCTGAAATGAATGAAAAGATAGAAGCTCTCAAGAGAGAAATACAAACTATAAAAAAAAGAGGCAAGTGGAAATTTCAGGACTGAAAAATGTAATATCTCAAATGAAAAACCAAGAAACAACCTTTGTGCAGTGGCAAATGCTTGCAATCCCAGTGGCTCAGGAGGCTGAGGTAGGAGGATTGCAAGTTTGAGGCCAGTCTCAGTAACTTAGTGAGACCCTGTCTCAAAATAAAATAATAAAAAGTGCTAGGAAGTAAAGCACCAATGGATTTAATTCCCAGTGTAGCAAAATAAAACAAAACAAAATACCAACAACTAAAACCACTGGTATGGGTTCAACAGCAGAATGGAGATAACAGAAAAAGAAGCAAGTGAAACTGAAAATAAATCAATTTTGTTTTATTTTATTGTTTTGGTGCTGGGGATGGAAGGAACTTAGGGCCTCACATATGTCAGGAAAGCAATCTGCCACTGAGATACACCCCCAACTCTGAGAAAGGAGGATTAAAGAATAGTATGGGGTACACACCTATAATCCCAGCTATTCAAGAGACTGAGGCAGGAAGGTAGTAAGTTCGAGGCCAACCTTAGCAACTTTGTGAGACCATGTCTCCAAATTTTAAAAAAAGGGCTGGGGATGTAGCTCAGTGGGGAAAGTGCCCCTGGGTTCAATTCCCAGCACAAAAAGAGAGAGAAAGAGATTGAGGAGAGAGAGAGAGAGAGGGAGAGAGAGAGAGAGAGAGAGAGAGAGAGAGAGAGAGAGAGAGAGAAATAAAGGACAGCTTCCACAAATTCGTGTGTTGAAATAACCTCCAAGCTGGGCGCGGTGGCACACTTCTGTAATCCCAGCAACTCAAGAGGATGAGGCAGGAGGATCTCAAGTTCAAAGCCAGCCTCAGCAACTTAGCGAGGCTCTAAGCAACTCAGTGAGACCCTGTCTCTAAATAGAATACAAAATAGGGCTGGGGATGTGGCTCAGTGGCCGAGTGCCCCTGAGTTCAATTCCCAGTTCCAAAAACAAAAAGAAATATAACCTCCAAGGTGATATTACTAGGTGGCAGGGGGCTTGGGAGGTGAATAGGTCATAAGAAGCCCTCCTGAATGGGAATAGTGCCTTTATAAAAAGAGGCCCCTTGTCACTTACACCATGTGAGAACACAGCAAGAAGGTGGCACCTTTGAGAAATAAGACCTTACCAGACATCAAATCCCTGGAAATTCCCAGCCTCCAGCACTGTGAGAAATACATTTCTGTCATTTATAGACACCCGTGGCATCTTGTTATAGATGCCTAAATGGACAAAGTCAATACCCATAAGCCAAAAAAATTACCTTGATTATTCCTCAGCTTATACAAAAAAATAACTCTAAATGGTTTATTGACCTATAAGTAAAACACAAATCTATAAGAATTTCAAAAGCAAATGAAGGAGAAGATCTTTGTAACCTTGAATCAGGCAATGAGTGCTTGTGTACAACACCAAAAACATGATCTAAAAAAGAAAAAAAAGAGGATAAGCTGGGCTTCATCAAAATTTAAAACTTCTGCTCTGCCAAAAGCACTTTTAAAAGAATAAAAGATGGGCTACAGGCTTAGAGAATATATTTACAAATCACATATCTGACAAAGAACTTTTAAGTACTCTATAAAGAATTTTCCATCCTCTACCAAAGCAAATAACCCAATTAAAAGTGGGCAAAGACTTGAATGGATGCTTCACCAAAGAAGATATTTGGATGGAAAATAAGCACATAAAAAGACATTCAACAGACATAGGGAATGTGTCTCAATGGTAGAACTCTTGCATAACATGTATGAGGCCCTGTGTTCCATCCCCAGCAACACACATGCACACACAACACTCCACATCATTAGTCATTAGGGAGACATAATGAGATACTCCTACCACCAATTAGAACATCAAATAAGTAAATAAATATATATCTGATGTTGCTGTTGGAAATGCAAAATGGCGCAGTTACTTTGGGAAACAGCTTGACAGTATCTTATAAAGGTAAACACACACTTACCATATGACCTAGTAATCTCACTCCCAGTTATATACCCAAGAAAACTGAAAGCTTTTGTTCACATAAAACTTGCAGCAGCTTTCTCATAATCGCCAGCAAATGGAGACAACCTGGATGTCTTCCAACGGGCAAATGGGTGAACAAAATTGGGTACCTCCACATAGTGGATATTACTCAGCAAAAAAGTAATGAAATATTGATAAGCACAGCAACATGATTGAATCTCAAAAGCATTGTGCTGAGTGAAAGAAGTCAGCTGCAAAATGCTATATACTGTGTGATTTTATTTATATGACATGTTAGAAAAGGGAAAACTGTGACAGAGAGTAGATCAGTGGTTGCCAAAGTCTGGGGCTAAGGGGTTGGTCTGATTACAGGGGTAATATAAGGGAATCCTAATCCTTTGATAATGGGACAGTTCTGATTCTTGATTGTGGGGACAGTTCTTGATTCTTGATTCTTGATCTGTGCCTTTTTCAAAACTCATGAAACTAAGAAAAAAATTTGGGGAGGGCACAGTGAGACATACCTGTAATCCCAGTGAGTCAGGAGACTGAGGCGGGAGGATTCCAACCTCAGCAACTCAGCAAGGCCCTGCCTCAAAATAAAAAATACAAAAGGCTGGAGATGTAGCTGTGTGGTAGAGTGCTTGCCTAGCAGGCACTACGTCCTGGGTTCAAGGCACTAGGTCCAGTACGAGAGTGAAAGAGAGATTTAACAATAAATTTATGAGTTTTTCCCAATTTATCTCTCCAGATCAGATCTATCTCTCCCCCGCTTCATTTAAGAGAACTTATTGCCAAGAGATCAGCATTACAAGAAATACCAAAGTAAGTTTTTCCTTATTCTTTTTTATTTGTTCTTTTTAGATATACATGACAGTAGAGTGTATTTTGACATGTCATACATACATGGAGTATAACTGCCCATTCTTGTGGTTGTGCATGATGTGGAGTTACACTGGTTGTGTATTCAAATATGAGCATGGGAAAGTGATGCGGACCTCTCTCTTGTGTCATATATCTGACTATCTGATATCTGCCCTTAGATGTTTAATAAGCATTTTAAACCTAACCTGCCTGCAACCAAACTCCTAAGCTTTTCCCCAAAACCTGTCCCATCTCCAGCCTTGCCCAGTTCAGTGGATGGCAGTTCCATTTCTCTAGTTCCTCAGACCAAAAATGCCCAAAGTCATCCTTGACCTCTCTCTATCTTATATCCCACATCCAATCCACTAGAAATCTAGTTGTTTTTATCCCTCAGAAATGTAGTCAGAATGTCACTACTTTCACTCTTATCAACCTGATCCATCATTGTTTAGTGATAGCTTTCTCACATGGGCTCAAGGCTTATGTTAGACATGGAGGTGCACCCTCAGCTGCCTCTTCCAGGAAGGACTTGCCGCCCAGCTGTGGGAAGTGCTGTCAGAGTTAATGTCTGCAGAGTCTTCAACTTCAGAAAACCCATTGCTCCTTTCCTCCACCCCAAACACACAGGCTTCCTTGCTCTTTTCTAAGCAGGTAGGTAGAAGACCTGCCTCAGGGTTTTTGCACCTGCCCTTCTCTCTGTTTAACCATTCTTACCTTAGATGACTTCTGCATGGGTCTCCTAGGGCCATCATAATAAATGACTATAAACATGGTAGCTTAAAACAGGAAAAGTGATTCTGTCATAACTCTGAAAGCCAGAAGTCAGAAATCAAGGCGTCGCAAGGCCATGTGCCCTCTGAAGTCTCAAGAAGAGAATCTTCTCTTGCCTTTTCCAACTTCTGGTGCCTCCAGACAATCCTTGGCTTTGGCCACATTTCTCCAATCTCTGCGTCCATTTCCATGTGGCCTTCTCTGTCTTCCCCTCTTATTTCTCCTGTAAAGAAGTCTGCCATTGGATTTAGGTTCCACCCAGATAACCCAGGATGATCTCATCTCAAGTACCTTCATTTAATCACATCTACAAAGACCCTTTTTCCAAATAAAGTCAAAGTCACAGATTCTGGAGGTTAGAACATGGACATATACATTTGGGAACATATTCAATTCACTAAGACCTCTTAGCTCACTTCTTTATTTCCTTCCAGTCTTTCCTCAGAAGCTGCCATCTCAGCATGAGACCTGTCCCCAGCACCCTACTTAAAATTAAAACTTCTCTTTTCAACCCCTTTCACTACTTAATTTATCCCCATAGCACTTAGCATCTGACTTGCTATATTTATTCCCCCATTAGCATTGGCAAGTTCTCTAGTCTATTGGTTTTGCTGCTGTGTCCCCACCCCCTGTGGCAGTGTTTGGGGCAGTGGTGGTGTTGAATGAGTGATCATCCTCATCTGACAGGTGCTTAAATGGGTGCAGAGAGGATATGTAATATCCACAGAAAGGTCTCTCGTACCCAAAACCATGCTTCTAACATGCCATCCTGCCCTGAGAACAGCACTTGACTAAACCAGAACAATTTCCTAGTGCATTGCTGACCTCCAGGGACATCTATTTACTCAGGGTTGAGGAAACATCAGATGGACTTCTCACCCTTACATTGTCTGGTGGACATGAAACCCTTTCCTCATCTAAAGATCTTCCCTTGTTCTCAGTTTTTCTTGGTAACATCTCCTGATAAAGAAGTTCTCTTGTAACTACCCTAAGTCTTTCATGCTGCAATGGAGGTTTGCCTTTTTCTGTCCTGCATGGCAAGAAAGAATGCTGCTCTCCAAATCCCTCACATTTGGAGATTATTATCAAGTCGCCCTGTGGGCATTGCTGTCCAGACAAAACATGCCAGACAAGTTCCTTTAGATTTTTCCAGAAGTCTTATTTTATTGTCTCCCTCCCTTTCCCTTCTTCCCTTCCCTGCAATGGGTTTCTGATAAAATGCAGGATGAGATTTTTGGCTCATAGCACACACTGCCCTTAGGTGATGTTCTATAAATAATGAATGGAACAGAACAACATTTTTTTAAATGCATGTTTTGGCACAAATTCAATTAGTGGTGTTGGCACTTGTGAACCTTGCAAATAAATGCATTTTCCCTAGCAACCAACGCCTGGCTCCAGCTCTTGATTGTTTTCTGGACCTCCTATTCGTAAATAGCAGAGAATGCTCAGACTTGAGGGGAGAGGGAGGTAGTCCCACCCATTTCACAGGGAGGGAGACTGAGGCAGGAAGGGCTTCTGCTCCTCCAGGATGTCCAGGCAGCCTATGGCTTTCCACACTGGGTCACACTGATTCATAGAGCTCCAGAGGCCAAAAGCATTTGCTCATTCCATCACGCTTTGGATGGACGTTATCCTGCATTCTGAGGGCCAGATTCTCACCCCATGAAGCTTTGTGGTGATGTGTGTGGAGTCTCATCTCATGCTAGTTGATGGGAATTTCTACAATAAGAGAACTGAAGCCAAATTCTCAACCAATATAACTCTGTAAATTCCCATACAATTACGTAAGTTAAGAATCTGTCTATGTGTACATGCATGTATATAATTTGCAATGTTTTATGAGGTCAGTCTAACTGTAGAGATGACCATAAAAGTCCCATCTTTATATTGCTATTCTTTTGGAGAAGGTCATAATCTTAGACCTGGGATTCCAAAATGAACTAAGTGGGTAACTCTATGCATATGTATATGTATAAATGTACACATATATTACCAGATTCTGTACAAAAATAAGGCAACTCCATGTTATTTGAATCCATTGGATATAGCTGTGATTTTGTTTCATTTTGATTTTGTTTGTCTTTCCAGGAAGTTTTATTTTTCTTCATTTCTTTGTTTGATTGAAATATGGTGACCCCATTTTTGGACAGTTCTAATCAACCCTGGAAAGATGAGCTCTTAAATTGTTGGGAAAGCGCTTGAGAATTCCATTCAGGAAGTTTCAAACACTAGAGCAATTTAGAGTTGGCTGTTGGTCCCTCCCCCAGCACACAGGTGGCTTTTATCTTTATTATGGATTGTTCAATGAAACGTTTTGGTCATTTGAGTTATTTTCAATGTTACTTCTAAACCTGTAAAGAATAAATCCCATATGTGCAAGGGAATAACAGCAGAATAGGAGACATGGAAACTTTCACCTTCTCCCTCCAGCCATTGGTTCAGAGCCAGGCTGGGTCTGCATTGGCAGAACATATCGGTCTTTCAATGAATGCCATTTCTTGTGCTGTGTAAAAAAGGTTGGTGGTCTTGGTCTGGTGGTTCTATGGGGGCAAGTATCTACATCACTATCTTGAACAGTCAGCTCTGATTCCATGGCCCCAAAGCTAAAGACCGGCTGGATTCAGCTGGTCATGGTGATATGCACACCTGTAATCCCAGTGACTTGGGAGGCTGAGGCAGGAGGATCACAAGTTTGAGGCCAGCTTCAGGAACTTAGTGAGACCCTTTCTGCAAATAAAAATAAAAAGGGCTGAGGATATAGCTTAGTAGTAAAGTGCCCCTGTGTTCAATTCCAACTAACCCCACCCTCCCCCAAAAAATTACTGCTTGGATTCAAAGGGAGAATATCTCATGTTCCCAACTCAGGACTAATGGGAGCCACAGACCGTCTTTGATGACTCTTCACTCTCTCCTTTTATCTGGCTGTAGGAATTGGTTTTCTTCCTTGGCATATGTGGATGGCCTCTTTCCTCTCGGTTCCAAGCTCATCTCACATTTCAAAGGCATCTAGTTTAGCCAATTATTAAACAGAATCTATATTATTCCAGGCTTGGGTTGGGCTCTAATCTGAAAGACAGAGTCCAAGTTTTAAGGAGTTAGGCTGGGAGAGAAAGGAGAGGTGAGGTCCCAGCCAACTCATGGCATCATGAACCTGGGCAGCCAGCAATGGGAGGGATCCAGCAGAGGAGGCAGTCAGGGATGAAGACCTTGAAGATGAGTCAGGAAGTGGGCATGGGAATGGGGTCTAGAATGTTCCAGGCTGAGACAACATAATGAGCAAAAGCACAAAATAGTGAAGAGTGTGTATAGTTTTAGGAACTCTGCTAGAAGCTCCCCTTAGCAGTCATACAAAAGGGCAAATGCCTCAGCATGTCTGCAAAGCCTTTCTCTTGGCTGGTGTCTCTCTGCCTCAAGGTTCTCCTTTCATTGTTGCCCTTCCTCTTAACCTACACCACAAGCATTTTTAATAATAAGGACCATGCCTTCTCACATTCCTGAATATTTGCATTGGCTACCTGTGTTACCCTTTTTTCCTGATCTTTTTTCTAGTTAACTTGTTCTCATTCTTCAGGACTTCACTTAGACTTTTCTAGGGTTCTTTCCCTGACTCTTTACCCCTCCCCAGAGATGGCATTTGATGCCCCATCATGGTATTTTCATGGCTTTTTGCACACAGTTCTGCAATATTATCATGGCTGAGCCCCTTTTGACAGGGACAGGGCCTTTTGGTTTGGTTTCCACACAGCTAACAAACTGACTAATGTTGAGGAGGAAAAGCTTTTCCTCTATCCTTTTATGTTCTATTATGTGGACCTGCAAATTAAACTGACGAAAATATTTTTAAAATTAAAAAAAAAAGATTAGCAAGAGAAGAAAAGAGATTTAATTACATACATAGACATGGGAGTTCACAAAAATGTCACTCAAAGAGGTGTTAGAGTTTGGACTTATATACCATCTTAATAAGAGATAAGGAGGGACAGAGGGGCACTTCATTGAAAACAAATGACTTTTAGGGGCCCTTAGGGGAACACATGGGAGATGTGATAGTTTTATGACATTTTCTGGTTAGGCTATTTCTTATCCTCACCACTGCTAATTTCTCCTCTTTGGTGATGAGCCAGTCTTCCCTGGTAGTTGTAAAACTCTATGGTAAAGGATTTATGGCAACTGAATTATTGGGGAAGTGTATACTTTTAGAAAAGTACCTGGAATTCAGAAAGAAATCCTCTTCCTGTAATTGTTGATCCTCAAATGTCTTTAGCTCAAAATAATCTGTATGCCACTGCAGTATATTCTTGACCCCTGTACTAGAGCAGAGTAGATGCTCCAAAAACACATGATGAATATTTAAAAGTATGCCAAATCTTCTCTTATTCCAGAATTCTCTACCTTGAGCAAAGGCACAATCATTGGCTAATTTCCCATGCCATCAACCTAGGAGTCAGTCTTGATTTCTCTGTTGTCCTCATCCATTATCTGTTCTGGTCATCTGTGCCTCCAAGACATAGGGGCTAGTGTCCCTGTCCTTCCTCTCATATCGAGTACCGTGATCTTTTACCTGAACATCTGCAAGAGCCTCTTAATGTGTTTCTCTTGACTTCCACACCTGCCTCCGCATAATCAACCCTTGTACAGAAGTCAGAGTGACCTTCCTTAATGTTGGAACTGAATATGTCTGCCTAAAGCCCCAGATTTCCCCAGAAACTAGAGTCTGGGTAAAACTCATTATTGTATTAGAAAATGCAATCTTAGGAAGCTGGAGTGGTGGACAGAGTAAGAGAGGTAGGGGAAGATGGCAATCCAATGTGTGTATGTTACTGAACTGACCCTTCCCTACTATCAAGTGAAACTGATGGATTGGCATCAAAGAAGCTACTAAATAAAGACTGCATCTTGAGACTGTTTCAGAGGAGGAAGGGACAAGAATCTACCATCTCCTATCTCCTGTGGGTCAAAAGTCCACCCCATGAGACATTAACTTCCTGCTCTTATGAGTTGCACATGATCCATATGTGTACCTCAGTAGCAATCCCAAATTCACTGCAGAGTTCTTGCCCCAAGGATCTTGTGCTTCCTGTCAGCTCTGCCTGGAAGGTATAGTTCTGGAAGGCTTGCTCATAATGCCTGCCTATCTAAAGTGAATCACCTCCTGCAGGAAGCCTTTCCCTCTCCTCTGTGCCCCCACAGTGTCCTGCTGTGTTTCTGGTCACAGCCCTCATCCCACTGTGCTGTAATTGTGTTGATTTGTCTCTGCTCTCCTCTAGTATGGTAGATTGTATTCAAAATAGCTGCCAAATGTGGTCTATCCATACAACAGAATATTATTCAGCCTTAAAATGAAAGAAAATTCCAACAAATGCAACAACATGCATGGACCTTGAGGATCTTATGCTCAGTGAGATAAGTCAGTCACAAAAGGACACTTTTGTGCATGATTCCTCTTATATGGGAACCTAGAAGAGTCACACTCACAGAGGCAGAAAGTAGAATGGTAGTTGCTACAGGCTGGGGGAAGAGAGAATGGGGAATTCATGTTTCATGAGTACAGAGTGAGTTTTTCAAGATGAAGAGTTCCAGAGATCAGCTGCACCACTACATGAATGTACTTAATCCTACAGAACTGCATATTTAAAATGATTAAGATGGCAGATTTTATGTTTAATAAATATTTTAACCACGATTAAAACTTTAAAAGGAGCTAAAGTGGTATTTTTGGGCCAATGTGTTCTTGCCAATCTTCCACCAAGTGATGGAGCCTTTCTATTCCCCTTGAACCTGGGCAGGCTGCCTTTAAATCTAGAATGCAGGAGAAGGATGCTGTGTGGCTCTCTGTGGGCTGGTCATAAAAGGCATCATGGTTTCTACCTGGCTCTTGGGACACCTGCTTTGGGATCCTGGAGTCTTTAGGTAGGAAGACTGACTATCCAAAGGCCACCATGCTAGAGAGGCCAATTGGAGACATCACAGAGAGCTAGAGAGATATGCCCAAGGAACTCCAGCTGTCCAGCTCTCAGCTGTTTGAATCTTTCCTGCATCAGCTGCCAGATATGTGAGTAAGTGGGCCCTGGATGTCTGTGTACGAGCCCAGAAGAGAGATCTCACCAAGAGCCAAATCTACCAACACCCTAGTCTTGAACTTCTCAGTCTCAGAACTGTGATGTCTGTTGTTTGTTTACACTACCCAATCTATAGTATTTGTTATAGCAGCTCTAACTGACTAAGAAAGTCACCTAAGTTGCATTAAGACCTTGTATTGAGACTCCAAGTTGTGAGGTGGTTTATTGTGCAGCAATCAAAACCAGGTCAATTTGACAGTGGAGTCCTTGAGGACAGAAGTCAAATCTTTCATTTTTCTATTCCCAGCACCTCACACACAAATATACTCTGAAAAGAATTTTTTTAAATGTCAGAATGACTAGTTGAACAACTGCATATATTGAGGAGGGGGAAGTCCCTGTCCCAAATGGGCAGCACCTTAGCAGAATTACATAACTGGGTTTTAGAATGTCTGAGTACATAAAGCTATGTGACAAAACAGATTGCCTTTAGCAGTTTAACCCCATTCCTTTCCTCTGGCAAGCACAGACAGTCTGATTACTTCTACCTCTCTGCAATTGCTCAGTGGCCCAAATGTGGTTACCAATCAGACCTTTTGCTTATTTAATCTCCCACCCGGCAGGGGCTATCGAAACATATAAAAATCATCCTGGCTTACATCTGCTTCCCCAATCATCACTGACTGAGATTTCAAACCATTATCTGTCTGTAATGATGTCTCTCTTTTCTCAATGGTGTCCAGATTTATTGAATTTGAAAGTCTTGGATCCTTCTTGCTAAGAATGAACCTCCGGGGTTTACAACTCCTCACCCAGGTCTCAATTTATAGTCATCAACAGCTGCTCAGCATACACTATTTGGGCTGCAGGTGTACTCTGCTAGTAAAATAAACACTCCGATTCATATTTGTGTGCAATCTAGAGTATTACCCAGATGTTGGGATGAATACAATGGGATCATCTGTGGGAAAAACACATTAGCTGCTGTGATGAGCAGAGAGATGATGTGCAGCCTGGAGTGAGACGTGCTGGGGTGGTGAATGCCAAAAGGCCACACCAGTGGATCCCACCCTCGAGTCACAGCCTGGCTCTGTCATTGCTGCAAGATTGTTGATTTAGAGATAAACAATGGAGATTAAAAGAAAAAGAATCCCACAGTTCTCTGCTCAGTTTGGATTCTGTTTGTAGTCTCCAGAGGTCAATAGTCAGTGAAATTGTCTTAGTCCCATCAAATGGGCCATGAGACACCACGTTGCTTCCAGCCTATACACCTGAGCAGAGAGCTACAGTGGTGGAGCAGGGAGGAGGACAAGGCCAAGAGGGGATTTCTGGGACTTGATTGCCTACAGATACAGTAATATCAAGGCTTTCCATCTCTCATTTTGGGAGTAAGGATACAGCAGGTGAGACAGAGAAGGTAATTTTAAAATTTGAAATATTTGATTGATGTATAATATACAAACATAAAAGTACATAAATTATAAATGTACAGTTCAATCAATATTCTCAAACTGAATGCATTCACATAAGCCATACCTGCATCAAAAAGCAAAGGTGGGGAAATGGGGTGGGGGGCAAGGGGAGGGAGGGAGGAGGTACTGGGGACTGAAATGGAGCAAATTATATTTCATGTACATATGATTATATCAAAATAAACCCACTATTATGTATAGCTATAATGCACTGACAAAACAACAAAAAGTAAAGCAAAACCTGCTACATCTCAGAATCCCTCCCATGCTTCCTAGTCACTATCCTCATTCCCCAGGGTCACCTTTATCCTGACATCTAACATTATCAATATGTTTGACCTATTTTGGAGCTTATATAAATTTGATCATTGGAGATATATATATCTCCAATATATATTGGATTCTGTTTGTAGCCTCCAGAGGTCAATAGTCTGTGAAATTGTCTGACTATTGACCTCTGGAGGTCATATATATATAGTTTGGTTTCTATTTTCTTAACATAGTATCTGTGAAATTCACCAATATGTTGTGTGTAGTTCTAAGTAATTCATTGTCGTTGCTCTATACTATTCCTTGTGAGAGTGTATTACAACTTACCTATCCATTCTGCCGTGATGGGCATTTGGATAGTTTCAAGTTTTGTCTATTATGGAAAGTACTGCCATGAACATTCTAGTACTTATCTTTTGATAATATAAGCAGACATTTCTATTGGATGTAGAGCTGGAGATAGACTGAATTGAAAGGTTTGGATGGTAGATTGTAGTTGCAACTCATTCAGGAGAGGTTGGGTTAAAGGGAGTGTTAGCATGGATGTTCATTATTGTGGTATGTTGCCACCCCAGAGTTGGTCCAAGGAATTTTCAAGAGAAGAATAGGTGTAGGTTTTTCTTCTTGGCTTTACTTCTTAGTGCTTCCTCCTGAAAACACACTTGCATGGACCTCTTGCATGACCCTTACTTTCACAAGAAGGACTGGAAGGAGAAGCCTTCTGTATTAGTCTGTTTTCCATTACTATAACAAAATGCCTGAGGCTGGATACTTTATAAAGAAAAGAGGTATATTTATTCACAGTTCTGGGGATTTAAGGGCGTGGCACCTGTCTTGACTTGGCTGTGGTGAGGACCACATGGTAGTGGCATCACAACAGTGGGAGTGCATGTGAGAGGGAGAGATGACACAGCAAGACAGGAAACCAGAGAGACTGGAGACCTAATCCCTTCCAAGGGTGTACCTCCAATAACCTAACAACCTCCCACTAGGCTCCTCCTTTTTTAAAGGCCCTGTCACCTCTTAGCATTGCCATACTGATGACCAAATTTCTGACATATGAGCCTTGAAGAACAACCCACATCATAACAATAGCACCTTCTTCTTAAGGTGTTTTGAGGAACTGTCTCAAAAATCCCTTGCCTTTAAGCGGCATCCCAATGGACTGAGGTTAATGTCTGAATTTCTTTGGTAAGATATGATAAAAGAATGAAAAATAGTCATGGAAAATGTAGAGTTCTGATTTGAAAAGAGTAAACTAGCTAGATCTGAGGTCAGGTGCTGGGTACATGGGCTGGAGACCAACTCTAAGCTTATTAAAACAGGTGGATGCAGACTAGGGCCATTACCAAAGCAACATGGCATTAGACATTAAATCTGAGTAGAGATTCCTATCAGAGTCAGAATTTGTAGGCAAATCTGAGATCAGCCCTTGGGAAATGTTTAAAAGCCTTGAAGCTCAGGCCACACCCAGACAAATTGAATTGGACACTTTGGAGGTGGATCCTAGGCATCAGTACTTTTTCAAGCTCCCCAGGGGAAATTTTGACCTGCCAGTAGTCATTTGGCAATGTCCAGAGACATTTTCATTTGTCACAACTGGGGGTGGGTGCTACTGGCACCTGGTGAGTAGAGGCCAGGGATATTGGTACATATCCTACAGTGCACAGGACAGTCATGCACAACAAAGAATCAATGAGACCAAAATGGCAATGGTGCTGAAGTTGAGAAACACTACTCCAGCAAATTCTCATGGAGAGTGGGAATAGGCAAGAGTTTTGTAAAGGCAAGAGTTTTTTTAAAGACATGAGGCTGTTTCTAGTAGGTTCCTTTGAATTGGATGATGAAATCTAATTTTGAGCAAGGCAAATTCTCTTTTCTCCTGTTTTCTGGAGGCTAAAGTTGCCATATATTTTCCCCCCTTTACCACCCAAAGAAAATGATCTGTATGGAAGGAAATAGGAGGAATGAGATGGAAAGTTTTTCTTCCATACCTGTGGCAATATCCAGACTATCAGAAATGGGGTGACTGTGACATTCATTGTCCAAATCCCTGGGTTGAGGTCAAGTCTCATGGTGTGGAGAATTAAGTACAATCACCTTGAATCAAAAATCTGCTCTCACTTGAAAATTTCCAAATTGAAACAATGTTCTCACTGTATTATAAAGCTCATTCATGGCCTGCTATTGAGCTTGTTTGTGATTATAGATTATATCCTAGACAGAAAGACTGTTGAAGCAAGGTGGGTTTTTTGTTTGTTTTGTTTTGTTTTGTTTTGTTTTGATATGAGGGATTAATCCCAAGGGTGCTTCAACACTGAGCCACATCCCCAGCCTTTTTTATGTTTTTTTATTTTGAGACAGGGTCTCTCTAGTTTGCTTAGGGCCTTGTGAAATTGCTGAAGCTGGTCTTGAACTTGTGATGCTCCTGCTTCAGCTTCCTGAGTCACTCAGATTAAGCATGTACCATCATGCCTGACCTAGAAGCAAGTTTTCACATAGTACAATGTAATGCCTTGAAAATGATCTGTCCCTGTAAAATGTCCTGGACAGTTTGACATTTCTGCCCTAGAATTTCACAACATGAATTTTCTGAATCACTCTTCTAACTCAGATGAGGGCTTGTAATAACATTTAGGTGTGTCCCATGTTTATATTTTATACCCCAAGGAGAATGTTCATTAAGAGAAGGGACTCACACATACACCCACCACACACACACACACACAAAATCTAGCAGAGTGCTGTGCATATTGTAGGTACTTAGAAAATGATTGTGAGAAGAAAAACAAAGACATGGAGGAAGGGAGGGAAAGAGGAAGACACAATGTGTGTGGTCCCTGATCTATCTGAATGATGTAACCACAGTGAGGCATGATGTAATAGCATTCTAGAAGGATCTGAATATCCAGTAACCCTTGGATAAATTTACTTTTATTTTTTATTTAAAAAAATTTTTTTAGTTGTAGACAGACACAACACCTTCATTTTATTTATTTATTTTTATGCAGTGCTGAGGATCAAACCCAGTGCTTCACACTGGCTAGGCAAGCGCTCTACCACTGAGCTACAGCCCCAGCCCCAGGATCAATTTATTTTCAAGCAGTATGTTAGCTATGTTTTTCAAATAATATGCTCAATGTATTTTCCCCTTAACCTCTAGTAATTATAGTATTTTCTTTGTGTTTCTAGACTTCCAGATCACTCTGAAGTCTCTTTATATTTTTATTTGTAAATTTATAAATGCATTTATAATTGTTTACTTTTGAATACACTCTTTTCCCTGCATCTGCAGACATTGGAGACATTCGAGAATATGGTAACTGTCACCTATTTAACACATTATATATAACATTTTACAGATGAACTATTGGAGCCATTGCTTTCAGTTTCACTGTTGTAGAAGATTTCTGGAGTTTAAAGAAAAATGTAGTGAGTATATTATTTTAAATAGAAGTGAGATATTGTTTAAATATACATTTATCCTGTTTATAGTTCTTGACTCTTTGGATACCCTATGTTAAAGAAGTTGGGAAAAGTCCATTTATTTGAGTGATTGTTGATGACTCAAGGTTTGGGTGGCTCTCGCTTTAAGGAGATCATCTGCTGAGACAGAATTTCCAAGGACCCCTGTGTTGGAGTGGTCTGGGGAGGCTTATTAAAAGAACACATTTCTGGGCCTTACTCCAGGCTGGCTAAAGCAGAGCTTTAGAATCTACATTTTAATCGAGCTCCCCTGGTGATTCTTGTGCACCCAAGATTCATTGGGTTAAAAGTGACAGTTTTTATAAGTCCCCCACTGCATGATACATGCAGATGTGTGGTGAGTAGCAAATTCAATAAGTCCCCTAGTCTCTAAAGCCAACAAATAAAACAGTCAAGTGGAGGTAACAGCTGGCTTAGAGCTGGAGATGTCCTTTGGGAGCTGGTTTTATAAGGGAGTACTTGTAATTTGGTTCCTGGAGGCATTGCCTTGTAATAATAATAGAATAATAATATCAATGATAAAATAGCTAGCAGCTATTGGCTGCTACTAAATGCTAAATGATGTCCTAAACATTGACATATACATGCATCTAATCCTCCCAATAACTCTAAAAATAGATATAATTATTATGCCCTTTTTATAGATGAGGAAACTGAGGTACAGAAAGACAACTATCTTACCTAAGATCACACAACCAAAGCACAGCAGGGACTTCACATTCAAGAAGGCCAACCCTAAGCCTGAATGCGTGACCACTGAGCCTTGTGCCAGACAATATTTGTTTTTCTGAGAAAGTGAATAATGAACTCCTGACTTACAGTAAATGAGAGGTGTTTGCTGGGAGTGATCCATTTATAAATGAGTAATGTGAAATCACTGAGCTCCTACTATATGCCAGGCACTGTTTTAGACTCTGGTTACATGAAAATGAAGAAAGCAGCACGTCTCTGACCTCAAGGAGCTCCCAGTCCTTAAGGAAACGTCATAAGCCACCTCATCACATATATCCCCTTGAACTCACAGCTTGTTAGTGCTGCTCTGAGTGTGAATGAAGCAGGGAATCTGACTTGCACAGGGCAAAATGGGCATGGTTCCATGATGTCTGGGGCTTGACCTGGGTTCAGAAGGGTTTGTTAATCAAACCCCATACATGTGACCTCTCTATGCAACTTGGGCTTTTCAGAGCAGGGCAACTGAATTCTAACAGGGTTCATCTCAAGAGGTTCATGGAAGAATGAATGTTTTGGGAGAACTAAATAGAAGCCATGTGGTCTTTTATGTCTTAGAGTTGCAAATCATTCTGCCTCCCCACCCACCCCAATGCCACCATGCTGGGGATGGAACCCAGGGCCTCACACATCTAGGCAAGTACTCTCTCACTGAACTACATTCCCAGTTTTTTATTAGTTTTTTTGTTACATGTAACACTAGGATCCACTTTGACATAATTATAAAAGCATGGAATATATTTTGTTATAATTCTGTCCCTAGTACTTCTCCTTTCCTTCTCCTCCTCCCTCCCCTGTTCCCTTCCCTCTGCTCTGCTGAACTTTCTGCCATTTACTTACAGTTTTTTAAGTTAGTGTCTTGTGGATGTACACGATGTTGAAGTTCACTGGTATATTCATATATGTACATAGACAAGTTAGGTCAGCTTCATTCCACTGTCTTTCCCTATCCTATCTCTCATCCCTTCCCTTTATTTTGCTTCATCTTCTCCACTTATCTTTCTTGCATTTTTTAAATGCCCCTTATTTTGGATTAGCTTCTGCATATCAGAGAAAACATTCAACCTTTGATTTTTGGGGGTTGGCTTATTTCACTTAGCATGATAGTTTCTAGTTGCACCCATTTCCTGACAAATACCATAAAATCATTCTTCTTTATGGCTAAGTAATACTCCATTATGGTATATATAGCCACATTTTCTTTATCCATTCATCTGTTGAAGGGCACCTAGGTTGGCTCCATAGCTTAGCTATTGTGAATTGTGCTGTTGTAAATATTGATGTGGCTGTATCACTATAGTATGCTGATTTTAAATCTTTTGAATATATACCAAAGGGTGGGATAGCTGGGTCATATGGTGGTTCCATTCCTAGTTTTTTGAGGAATCTCCATACTGCTTTCCAGAGTGGTTGCACCAATTTTCAGTCCCACCAACAATGTATGAGTGTACCCTTTCCCCCACATCCTCACCAGCATTTATTATTACTTGTATTCTTGATTGGAGTGAGATGGAATCTCAGTGGAGTTTTAATTTGCACTTCTGTAATTGCTAGAGATGTTGAACATTTTTTCATATATTTGTTGACCATCTGTGTTTCTTCTTTTGAGAAGTGTTTGTTTAGTTCTTTTTTTTTTTTTTGTGGTGCTGGGGATTGAACCCAGGGCCTTGTGCTTGCGAGGCAGGCACTCTACCAACTGAGCTACATCCCCAGCCCATTTGTTTAGTTCTTTAGCCCATTTATTGACTGGATTATTTTTATTTTTGGTGCTAAGTTTTTTTAGTTATTTGTATATCCTGAGTATTAAGGCCATATCTGGGAAGCAGGTGGCAAAGATTTTCTCCCATTCTGTCAGCTCTCTCTTCATGCTTTTGATTGTGTCCTTTGCTGTGAAGAAGCTTTTTAGTTTGATGTCATCCCATTTATTGTTCCAGACCAACCTAATCAACATAGAGAGACCCTGTCTTGAAGAAATCAACCCATTCACACAAAGTCATGTGTACCCTTGTAGCTGATTTCATTGCTGAGAGTCTGCTGAAAAAGAGGAAGTCTGCCCTACAACAATTCACACAATTACAATAGAATATTAGCCACCCCCTACACTTCAGAACTTCCATGGCCATTTTTGATAACTATAACTCCAGCTGTTGTATATGTGATTTAGCTCTCTTTTGGCCTTCTCCCTGTCTCTGTTGATCTGTCTTTCCCTTCTTGGATGCATGGGAAGAGCAGTAATAAAATAAAACTTAAACTCTCTTGTATTGCCTTCTTCAAATCATGTAGTCCTCTCTTTGCTCTGGCCTCTCTTTGGAGAATCTACCTTGAACTTGGCTCTTGACATCCCAGGGGTTCTTCAATGTGCTCTTCAATGAAAATACAACCCTCAAAGAGACTTCTGTCTGAGTAGCTCAGACATTGCATTAGAGCAGTAAAATACAAATGGAGCAAGGCTCCACATATAGTACATATGGGCACCCAAGGGAGCTCTCACCCTTAGTATCTACTGAATACCAGACCTGCTTCAGGGTAGGGGAAATGATGAGATAGACAAAATGGACCTTCCACCTGATTTTCTTATTGTTTTCCCCAAACTAAGGCATGTTTGCTTCATGCCTTAGTTTTTTGTTTGTTTGTTTGTTGTTTTCTTTTTCTTTTTCTTCTTTTTTTGGCACTGGGAATTGAACCCAGAGGTGCTTAACCACTGAGCCACATTCCCAGCCCTTTTAAAAAAATATTTTATTTAGAGACAGGGTCTCACTGAGTTGCTTAGGGGTTCACTAAGTTGCTGAACCTGGCTTTGAACTCATAATCCTCCTGCCTCAGCCTCCCAAGCCACTGGGATTACAAGTGTGTGTCACCTCACCCAGATTTTTACTTGAGACTTTATTTTCAACTTTATCTGGCAACCTTCTAACAAAAGGGGATGGAACCCAGGGATTTTCATATGCTACACATGAACTCTACCACTGAGCTACATCCTCAACCCTCTACTAAAAATTTTAAGCACTCTACTTTAATTCCAATAGCTTGTGTTTCTTCATTTGCTCTATTTTATGATATTGTGTTCTTATTTCATGAACCATCTGCACAAATGGCATGACATCTGACCAAATGCTGTTCAAAACTCAAGGGCAGGGTTATTTCAGCTGACATTGTCATTACATAAACCCAATATCTCTTAAACTCATGACCAATCTGCAAATGACTCATTACTGTCCTGATTTTCAAGAGGACAAAACTTAGGAGAGTTTAAAATGGAGGTTGAATAACTTACCTAAGGTGCTCAGGTTTTCAGGGCCTGAGGAGATACAGAGCCAGGCCTCACTGGTTCCAAAGCTTGAACATTTCCCATTACACCAGGCCCTGCAGCAAGGAATGAAGGGCCAAGTTCAAGCCTTTCAACCTTTGGCTGAAGGGCTTACACCTCCGAGCTGCTGGGTTTTGATATAGCTGAATATGCTCTAAGGTGAAGTAACTTTTAGTTTATGGATAGGTGTCTGACTCCATCTTTAATCTCCCTGGTTGCTTGAGGGTTTTCTTCTTCCATTCTCTTCCTCTAGCTCTTCCTCCTCCTCCTTTTCCTCCTCGTCTTCCTTTTCCTCTTCCTCCTCCTCCTCCTTTCTTCTTCTCCATTCAAAATCTATTCTGTTTCCTTCCATAAGCAAGAAAGCATGAGACATAGCCTCATTTATTTTAACTATAAAGGAAGAGCCCTGGGAAGTTAATCAGACTGCCAGGAATGTGGAATTTGCTGATGAATGGACATTTGGCTGAGCATAGTAAATTCTCAGCTAATTGAAAGCAGATAACAAGAGTAATGCATCCACCTTGAAAAACATCACACTCCTAATAAATAATTGGAAATGGCAATTTTTTGACATATGAACTGAGGGGGAAAAGTCTTAAATAAATTCTGGACTAATTCCTGTCACATATATTATACTGTATTTAGCAGTTGTGCTATATGAGAAGATTAAAAGCTATAAATCTCCTTGTAACACCATCTACAGCAGTGTTTTAAATCCAGAATAAATAGGAGCGGGGTTCTTAGAATGCCTCATAGAATATTGACTTGCATGGTTTCAGTGTTTCATGTGAGGGGGAGAAGGTGTTATTTCCCTCCCTCTGAGCTCAGAATCAGAGGAAACAGATATTTGAAGAGATCCAGTGGATCATTATAGTCACCTTACTGCTGTCACAAAGCACATCTCCTATAATGTTCTTGCTAATTCCAGTGTGATCTGCGAACCGATAAAGCATGGGCATCACCTGGGAGCTTGTTAGAAATGCAGAATTTGAGGCCTCATCCCAGACCAGCTGAATTAAAATTTGCATTTTAACAGGATCCCAAGAGGATGCATGTGCATGATAACCTTTAAGAAGTGTTGCTCTTGTGTTAAATCCAGGACAATTCTAGATAACTTGAGTGATAGTACAGACAACTGGATTCCTCCAGGATTGCGTTCATCTCAGGCTCTAGGATAAGCCTAATGTTCAGGCTATGTACTCAGAAAGACCTTTATTTTCTTCTTGCCTTATCCTAGGATCTGGCCTCCACCTCCTGCATAAGCCCAGCATTGACACTGATTTCCAGAAGCTAGGGCCTTGTACTGCCCCCTTACTCCTACATCCCATTTCAATCTCTCTCTGAGTTTCTAAGCTGGAGCCCATTTCCTCTTGAATGGGGATCCCTAGTCAGGCCCCTCCTTGGTATCCTAGGGACTGCAACCCTGCCCTAGGCCATCTCAGGTCTGTGCACCTATGGGTCCAGGTTTATTACCAGTTTGCATCTACATGGCCCGTTAAGTCAGGGGATTACAATGGTAGAAATCCCACCTCTTCCTGTTCTGGAATCCTCTTGGATTTGTGGATGATGCAGACATTAATTTCTTAAGTCAGTTACTCTTAAGAAAAATGTTTTATCTATCATTTCTTGAATGCCTGCTGTGTGTTTGGGTTCTCCACTAGACACTTTGTCTGATATTATTTCATTTATTCCTCACAAGAGTCCAACAAGATGTGTTTTTGAGATTGTTATTGACATACATTGCCCAGTAATATGCACAGATCTTTTGTTTAATTTTTATTTTTACACAAATGGGGTACAGCTTTTCATTTCTGTGGTTGTACACAATGTAGATTCACACCATTCATGTAATCATACATGTACATAGGGTAATAATGTCTGTCTCAGTTCACTCTCTCTCCTTCCCCCCCACCCCATTTCCCTCTACACAATCCAAAGTGCCTCCATTCTTCTCTTACTCCTCCACCCCCCACCCATTGTTATGTATCATCATCCACTTATCAGAGAAATCATTCAGCCTTTGGTTTTTTGGAATTGGCTTTTTTCACTTAGCATGATATTCTCTAACTCTATCCATTTACCAGCAACTGCTATAATTTTATTCTTCTTTATGGCTGAGTAGTATTCCATTGTGTATATATACCACAGTTTCTTTATCCATTCATCAATTGAAGGGCATGGAGGTTGGTTCCACAATCTAGCTATTGTGAATTGAGCAGCTATAAACATTGATGTGGCTGCTTTACTGTAGTATGCTGATTTTAAGTCCTTTTGGTATAGGCCAAGGAGTGGGATAGATGGGTCAAATGGTGGGTCCATTCCTTGTTTTTTGAGGAATCTCCATACCACTTTCCAGAGCAGCTGCACCAATATGGAACTCCACCAGCAATGTATGAGTGTGCCTTTTTCCCCACATCCATGCCAACACTTGTCATTGCTTGTGTTCCTGATAATAGCGATTCTGATTGGAGTGAGAATAAATCTTAGGGTGGTTTTGATTTGCATTTCTCTAATTACTAGAGATGATGAGCACTTTTTCATATATTTGTTGATCACCTGTATATCTTCTTCTGTAAAGTGTCTGCCCAGTTCCTTAGCCCATTTACTGATTGGGTTCTTTGTATTTTTGGTGTAAAGATTTTTAAGTTCTTTTTGAATTTTGGAGATTAGTGGCCTATCTGAAGATGCACAGATCTTAAGGATACAGTTAGTTGAATTTTGATACATGTATACACTTGTGTAACCCTGACCCCCATAGACCTCATAGATTCATTTTGACTGATCTGGAAGTATGTAGAAATGGAATCGTAATGGGATACTCTTTTTTGTCTGACTTCTTTCAATCAACAGAAGGACTGTGAGAAGCATCCATGTTGTGTGTGCCAGGAGTTTCTAGTGAGATATTTTAATCTCCTTACTACCTGTGAGTAAATGGAGGATTGGAAAGATTGGCTCATTTACCCTGTCATATGAGAAGGACTCATGTTAGAATCTAGGTCAGTCTGACTTAAGAGCCTTCTAAAACTCTCCTTAAGGTTGCATCACACCAAGTATTTTAGATATTTTTCTAAATGACCCTTGTTTTATTGTTCTTCACATTTGGAGTTTCTTTTCAATTCTCACTGCTAGCTGCTCTGTCCTGGCTTTTGGTAATGAGTTTGTTTTCACCTTGGGATGGGTCTGTGGTATCCAGAATTGAATGGGAGATCACCTTCAGAGGTGATTTCTTCAGGACCTTCGTGGCAGGAAGTGTCCTAAGGTGACCACCTAAGTATAATTTTGGACAGAGCTAAGGTGGATCCTGGGGTCCCTCAGTCAGAAACTTCCTCTTTAAGGTCAGATTAGGAGATGTTATGGTTAATTTTATGTGTCAGCTTCATTGGATCATGTGTGCCCAAATATTGACTAAATGTAATTTCTGTGTGTGTCTGTGTTATGATTTGGACCTTAAGTGTCCCCAAAAGCTCATGTATTGAAGGCTTGATCCTCAGCTGATTGTACTATTGGGAGATGGTAGAAATGTTTGGAGGCAGGACTAGTTGGAGGAAGTAGGTCATTGGGGGCATGCCCTTGAAGAGGATATCTAGTCCCTTGTCCCTATTTTCTCTCTCTATGTCTCTCTCTGTCTCTGCCTCTCTCTGGCTGCCATGAAGTGGAGCAGCTCTACACCACCAAACACTCCCCACTGTGATGTTCTGCCTCACCACAGGTCCAGAAACAATGGAGCCATGTGACCATAGACTGAAACCTCTGAAGCTAGGAGCCAAACTAAATCTCCCCTCCTGTAAATTATCTTCTCGGATATTTTGTCATGGCAATGAAATGCTGAGTAACATTGTCTGTACAGATATTGCCAGATGAGATTAGCATTTGAGTTGGTAGACTGAGTAAAGCAGATGGTCCTCTTCATTCTGGGTGGGCATCATACAATTTGCTGAGGACCTGAATAGAACAAAAAGGTGGAGAAAGGAAGAATTTACTAGAAAAAGCTAGAACATCAGTGTTCTGGGACTTACACTGTCAGCTCTCCTGGCCCTCAGGTTCTTGAACTCATACTGGGTATGCACCACTGGTTCTCCTGCGTCTCCGTCTCTGTCTGTCTCTCTGTTTTTTCTCTATTTATCGATATCTATCTCCTATTGGTTCTGTTTCTCTGGAGAGCCCCAACATAGGAGACATTTTAATATCCTATTGATAATGTCCTAATCATTTCATTGATATTTCCTGAAAAGAGAGAGAGCCTTTACCTGTCAGAAGAGAAGAGAATCACAATGTTCATACTATGACCCTCACTGAGTTTACAGGCTGATCAAATCAGAAAATAATGCAAAATGATTTATAAACTGCAAAATATTACATAAAGCTAAACTGTTGTTGCAGTTCCTTATCTTTAGGTTCTGGGTTGCTTCAAAGTAAAACTTCAACTCAAAGGATAAATTTCTAATCCTACATCTGGAAAGAACAATTTGATCACAATGCTGTACTATGTGATTTCTTTTTTTCCCTCTTGGGACTTCCTCTTATGAATATATTATTATTTTATTACGGGATTTTCAGAAGTTCTTTTTTTTTGCAGTGCTGGGGATTGAACCCAGGGCCTTGTGCTTGCAAGGCAAGCATTCTACCAACTGAGCTATATCCTCAGCCCCTATTTTATTACTTTTAACTCCTACAAGAATTTCCTCCCAAGATAACCTAACCAACCAGTTTATTTCAGTTTTTCCACTTAATATGGAATAGAAATGCAGAATAATTAAAATAATTATTAAAGAACGAGTTATGCAAAAGAGTTGCTTTCCCACGCCATTCCAGGAGGAGAAAAGAATAGGAAAAATCTGGGATTTGGGTTGGGTAAAAGAAAAACTTTACTGACAGAAATAATTATTTCATTAGAATGGATTACTATTAGGAGCATGCTTGGCAACTTTTTTTTCAATTCACAATAGTTAATCACCCCTAATGAGATTAAACTTGTAATCTCCTTAGAAACCATTATTAAAATATTCCTATTTTTCTTTTTGCCTATTGTATAACTCCTAGTTTTTTTCATAGATTTTATAGAGTATTTCATCATCCCTGTAGTTTTTCATGTGGTCTTTCTGAAATTTTAAGTGGTAGAATTACCATGAAATGATTCTTTTAGACCCCATGTACAATATTCATGCATAACATGGTCTCTCCTGGACCTTGATTAAATGACAAAGCTGCTTAGCTAACATGGGAGTTAAGTCTGCATGTGTCTTAGTCATGTAAGGGCATGGCTGCCTTGAGTTTTATTGTATTGAATTTACTTTGTTTTGAATCTGAGCAATTATATTTGCTGATCTCCTTCCTCTTGGCTTCTGGCTATTTCCCTAGTTTTATTAGGAGATTTGGATACTGTAGTCTCCAGATGGTAACTTCTTTCCTGTTTTTTCCCATAAGCAGAATGTTGTATTGTGTAAACACGTTAAGCAGATTTACTATTCTAGCCCCCAGGTCACTGATGGAAAGACCAAAGTATAATAGAGCCAAAACTGACCCGAAGGAGCATCATTCAAGAGGGAGATTTCACACTCCCTTGTCATTAGTGGTAGAGTATAGCTGTTCAGAGTACTGTGTTTATTTGTTCAGCTTTGAACAAGCTACCTGGTAGCTTTGGATGGGCAATTTAGATGAAGGTGCTATATAAATGTCAGAACCTTGTACTGTTTCTAGACTGTCATGAGCATAGTAATATGAAAGTTTGGATGGACAGACCCATATTTTAAGAGCAAACTCTGCCACTTACTAGCTAAAGCACCTTGTTCCAGTCACTTTGCTTCTGTAAACCTCAGTTTCCTCATCAATAAAATGGAGACAATAATGGCAACTTCACAAAGTTGTTAGAATTAATGGAGTTTGTAAAGTGCTTGCCATACCCGACAGACCACTGTCGGGTGACCACTGCACTCCTAATGCATCTCTGGATGTGATTTTTAAATTTGTGCCCTTTCCAAAATCTGTGTGGTTTGAAGTATATGGATTTTTCCAGTTTACTGAATGTGTTCTTTAAAAAAATCCAAGTCTCTTAAAAATCAAGAGCAATTATAGACACATTATCTATGCAATGATTTTAGATGGAAATTCTGTTCAGTTAACTCTTCACAAAGCCAAGTTACTTTCCTGCATCCATTTTTTTCTTAGAACTTAAGTTTGTCTTGCTCTAATTTTATTCCTGCATTGTCCAAAAAAAGAAAAGAAAAGAAAAGAAATGACATGTATAGTTCTGTAATTTCCAGGGTCATCCCATTTCAATTTTTGTTATGTAATATTAACACAGGTCCTTTTCTTATTCCCACACCTAACTTTTTCAGCCTAGACCTTTTTGTAAGTGGTGGGCCAGTTAGTCACTTTCCTATATGTCCTGCAGTGACATTCTATCTATTTTGGGCATGATCTGTTCTTGTTTTTAGTTCAGTGGGCACTCATTCATGGGTAGTTTAATGTACTGTAGGTCATTAACAAAGAGGTTAAATAAGTGCTTATCCAATAGCAATGCCTTCTCCCCACAATAGTGGCTCTGTGAGAAAGCCATGGAATGGGGAAAAAGGACACTGTGTTATCTCAACAAACTATCCCCTTTCATTGAATTATAGAAATGGTGGGTCCAGTGAGTATTGAATATGTCACACATTTAGTCGTTAATTATCAATTTGTTCCAGGGCCCAAGGGAATGTTTGTATACAACAAACTAAATTTGGTTTGAATTTGGACTTGGAGGTTGTCCAATGGGTTCAAGTAGATTAAAAAGTCATGAACAAGGGGATGTTGGGATAAGAGAAAGTGTCCTGTTTAAACTCACCCTTTCATGGCTTTCCCGCTTGTGAAAGAGACATCTTACAGAGTTGCTGAGAGTCACATTCAGATGAGCACTATTTACCATCTTTATTAATGGCTCAGAGTGTAAGCTTCCAACACAGAAATTAATGAATGTAGGCATTGATCATCAGTGACTGGTGACATCACAAAGTGACAGCTAAGTTATATTTTTCCTGTTGAAAGAATATACCACCATTTATGAAGTAGTCTGATCAAAAAGAACAAACCCAAATCTGATCAAACCTCTAGATCTCACCACCAAGTTATAAGAAATAAGACAGGAATGTGTTAAATGACATCATGGAGGGGCAATCAGCACAATCCAGACCACAGGGAGTCTACAGAACAAAAAAAATCCTGTTCTTTACAAATTGAAAAGAAAGCAGCAGGGAGAGAGAGAGAGAGAGAGAGAGAGAGAGAGAGAGAGAGAGAGAAAGGAAGAAAGAAAGAAGACAAGGCACTTAGAAAATTTAAAAGATACAAAAGGCAAATTATTCCAGCAGGATATGTTGACTTTATTTAGATACCAGTTTAAACCAAAGAACAATTTAAAAATATGAGATAAATGGAAAATTGAGCAATGATTAGAGTTTGATTATTTTAAACAATTAGTTTTTAAGGTATTACACAAGTATTTTGTTATTTTTGAAAAAGGGTTTATCACTTGGAGATACAGAAAAATATTTATAGAGAAGATGTTCTGATCACATCAGTCTGTGATTTGCAGCATAATAATATGGGAAAGGGAGAAATGACTGATGGTATGAATGAAAGAAGATTGGTGATTATTAAAGTTGGATAATAAGGCTCATTGTGCTCTTTTATATTTCTTTTTCATAATAAAAAGGTAAACAAAGGCATTGTGAGAGCCTAAATCTCAAGAGATAAAGCAAAATCAAGAAATAGATGCATAAGTATGAAATACCGCAATGGGCTCCATATTTAAATTATGTTCAATATTCTATATGTGCTTAGACAAAGGTGAATGAACTCATTAGAGAGTTTGTAAGACTTGAAAGATCTCACTCAAGATTTGGAAATCAATAAGCAGCAGAGTCAAGCTCTGTTGAGTTCAAGTTTTTCTGCCTTAACATTTGCACTATTTAACCCCCAAGTTATACATCTACTGTGTCCAGCTGGAAGAGAGGCTAAGCATGAAACAAAATCAAACAAGCCCTCATTTGTTGATTGGTGTCTTCGCACCAGGCACTTAAACACACATTTTTTTCATTTTAATCCTAACTTGAGGTAGGCATTATTATCCCTAGTGGGTACAGATGGTGAAACTGAGGGTGAGAAAAACAAAATTACTTGCTCAGAGTCACATAGCCAGTAAGCAAAGGATCTTGGGTATTCACCTAGTTCAGCTTGATGTCAAAACATCCTGAAGCTACTCTCAAGAGAGTGGAAAGAGAAATACACATAAACAGTACATAATAATTAGTGTGATAATGTCCTAATTGACATTTGCATGATGTGCTGCTTTTAGAGGGTGGGGGACTAGCATACTTTCATTTATTCAACAAACTGGGGATCTCCAAAGTTGTGTTTTAACATAGTTCTTGTAGGAAATGCTTTTGGTGTTTTACACCACATCCCTGTGGCTGTTTCCACACACCTTAACAGAGTCCTACCCTAAGTATCAACCATTTTCTGCTGCTTTCTGGAACTTAGCACACACTGGGAAGACCAGAAATGTGTGTGGAGGCAGGGTTAACACTTCTGGGGGTTGGGAATCAATAACTTCCACATTTGGAATACATCAGGACACATTCGGTTATATATCAGGGTGTCCCTGATAGGACTGAGCCTCAGTGACCTGCAGAAGAAACCAGCTCAATAATGTATAGCCTTTTCCTCCATGTTCTTTCACCCTTGCTTCTAGGATTGCCTGTCAGATGAAATCCCTGCACCCAGGTTCTTGCCTCATTCTCTGGTTCTGGTGGAACTTGGAATGCCTCAATAAAAAAAAATCATGAGCCCACTCCAAATATTTGTCCATTTATTTATTTATAAATTACATTCATGATTACTTCATTTTATATACTCTAAAAACATACTCTAAGAAATCCTGAGAGGGTGAAATAGATATAAAATAAGCAATAATAACTTTTTTAGATTTCTATTTTTAGTTTATTTGTTATAGTCTATATAAGGGATAGTATAATCATGTTCAGTACTTATAAAACTTAAAAAAGATAAATATGCATTTTTGAGGATGCATACTCTAAATGTTTTACTGATTGGCTGCACATTTAAAAAATGGGAATCACTTCCTTAGACTGTCTGTGGTCATTCTGTTTTTTAAAAATAGACTTTATATTTAGAGCAGTTTGGGGTTCACAGCAAAATTGAGTGGAAAGTACAAAATTCCCACATATCACCTGCTTGCTTCCACACAGCTTCCCTACTATGCATATCCTACACCAGAGAGATATATTTGTAAATGATCAATGAACCCACATTGACACATCATCATCCAAAGTCTACAGTTTACATTAGGGTTCACTGTTAGTGTTCCACATTTTATGGATCTAGACAAATGTATGTTGCATGTATCCACAATTAATGTCTCTATGGAATATTTTCACTGCCCTCAAAATCCTCTATGCTCCATTTATTCATCTCTCTTTCCATCTTAATACCTGGCAAGCTCCATTTATTCATCCCTCTTTCCATCTTAATACCTGTCAACCCCTCATCATTTTATTGTCTCCATAGTTTTTGCCTTTTCTAAAATGTCATATAGTTGCAATCGTGTAGTACGTAGGCTTTTCAGGTGGGCTACTTTCACTTAGTAATATGTACTTAAGGTTGTCTTTTTATGGCTTGATAGGTCATTTCATTTTAGCACTGAAAAATATTCCATCGTGTGAGTGTACCACAGTTTATCTATTTACCCACTGAAGGAATCTTGGTTGCTTCCAATTATGAATAAGGCTGCTACAAAAATTTGTGTGAAGCTTTTTCTGAGGATGTAAGTTTTCAACTTATTTGGATAAATACTAAGGAGCGTGACTGCTGTATTATATGGTAAGAGTCTGTTTAGTTTTGTAAGGAAATTCCAGACTATATTGCAAAGTAGACCTATCAGTTTTCATTCTCACCAGCAATTAATGAGAGTTCCTATTGCTCCACATTCTCTCCAGCATTTGGTATTGTGGTCAGTATGTTAGATTGCTAGACTTTTGCTGTTCTAATAGTTGCACAATGGCATCTTATTTTAATAATCTTTAATAATCTTGTTTTTAATTTGCAATTCCCAAATGACATATGATGTTGAGCATCTTTGTGTATGTTCATTTGCCACCTGCTTATCTTTTTTAGAGGAATGTCTGTTCAGATCTTTTGTCCAGTATTTAATCAGGTTGTTCATTTTCTTATTGTTGAATTTTAAGAGATTTTTGATAATAGTTCTTTATCAGATATGTCATTTGAAAATATTTTTTCCCAGCATGTGGCTTGTTTTCTCATTCTCTTGACAGTATATTTCGTAGAGTCAAATCTTTTATTCTTTTAATTGTATTTATTTACTTATTTATTTATTTATTAGTACTAGCCATTGAACCTAGAGTCTCACACACATGAGGCAACCCTTTTACTACTTAGATACATCCCCAGCCCAGATTTAATTTTAATGAAGTCCAGCTTATCAATTACTTCCTATAGAGATCATGCCATTAATGTATCTAAAAATTAATCACCAAATCCAAGGTTATTTAGAATTTCTCCTATGTTATGTTCTTAGAGTTATATAGTTCTTTCATTTACATCTAAATTAATTAATTTTGAATTAATTTTTGTGAGGACTGTATGATGCATGTCTAGATCCATTCCTCTTACATATGAATGTCTGGGTTCTTCTAGCAACCACTTATTGAAAAGACTATTTTTTCTTCATTGTATGGTCTTTTCTTCTTTGTCAAAGATCAGCTGCCTATATTTCTGTTGGTCTACTTCCGAGTTCTCTATTCTGTTCTATTGATCTATTTGTGTATTATTTTGCTAATACACTGTCTTGTTTATTGTGGCTTTATAGTAAGTCTTGAAGTAGGTAGTTCAGTCCTCCAATTTTGTTCTTCTCCTTCAACATTGTGTTGGCTATTCTGTCTTTCACATCTTCATTATAAACTTTGGAATCTTTTTTTCAGTATTCACAAGTGTTCTGGGATTTTGGATTATTGGCTGCATTGAGTAATAACAATAATACATGTTTTTAAAAGCCACAGGACTCTCTAGAGAAACAGAACCCATAGAAGACAGAAATATAGTTAGATATATACCAAAGCAAAATGATAACCATGTGCCAAAACTACAACCTGAACCATCCATTATGGTCTATATTAGAATGTGTACATCTTGCAAGGCCATGGAGACATTTCCTGATTTATCTGGAGTATATACACAGCATTCTGTTTAGATACACCCACAGATAGATAGATGATAGATAAATAGATAGATAGATAGTAGATAGATGATTGATAGATAGATAGATAGATAGATAGATAAATAGAAAGCCTATTGGCTCACATGAAGGAATTGGCCCACATGATTATGAAGGATGAGAAGTCCCATGTTCTGCCACCCACTTGCTGGAGGCCCAGGAAAGCCCATGGTGCAGTTCTAGTCTGAGTCAAAGACCTACGAACCAAGGGAACTATTGGTATAAATCCCAGTCCAAAAGCAGAAGATTGATGTCCCACCTTAACCAGGCAGGCAGGAAGGGGCCAAATTCTCCCTTACTCTGCTTCTTGTTCTATTTAGGTCTTCAGTGGATAGGATAATGCCTACCAGCATTGGAGAAGACAATCTACTTTACTGAATCCACCAATTTAGGTGTTAATCTCATCCAGAAATATCCTTATAGACACATCCAGAAATAGCATTTAATCTGGGCACCCAGAAGCCCAGTCAACTTGATACATAAAATCACATCAGTTATGAAAAGATTTTTTATTGGAATTTGGCTAGTGAATTTCTGTATTTTAATATCAAACTGTTCTAAAAAATAGGAAAAGATGCAGCATTTTGAAGATATCTCCATTTGGAAGATACTTAAGATATAAAATTTCATGTCTATGGTTTTTGTAGGTGTTCAAACATGAAAGTTTTAAGTGTCACCCACATACTTCATTTTTTGCAAACAAAAGTAATACAATGAGGTCAATTTCCAAACATTTATGCTCTTTCCATATCATGTTTCTTTCAAAAAGTAGTTTATTTCTTGTTTTCTTAAAAAATATATTTTCTCAAAGATATAGATTATGTGATTTTACAAAAAATTTCTGCTAAATAATAAAAGATTGATTGATCACTTGTCAATCTCAGAAAAGTTCAGCGAACTTAGCGCCTTTATTTAATGTAAAAGAAATGTGCAGATCCTTACAATATAGAGGTAACAACTCAACAAGCAAGGATACCATGGCCATCTCATTGTATTTTTTTTAAACTTTTTCTTTAAGGGAGATAAAATTATATAACATAAAATTTATTTTTTAACAATTTAAAGTGTACAATGAAGTGGTTTTTAGCATTTTCACAAGATTGTACAACTATCACCATTGTCTAATTCCAGAACATTTCCATCAATCCAAAAAGAAACCCTGTGCCTATTAAATAGTCACTGCCACCCTATTCTGCTCCTAGTCTCTGGCAACCACCAGTTGCTTTCTGTCCCCATTGAATTTTGAAGATCCATAAGGTACCTCCTCTTTCTCCCCCTCCCCTTCTCTCTCCCTGACTCTCTGTCTCTCTGTCTCTCTCTCACTCTCTCCTCTGTCTCTCTTTCTTTCTCACACATGCACACCCTCCTTTAAGATTTTAGGTTAGCTGTCATCCTCCTAGCTCACATGCTCCCCCACTCCCCATATGTATGCTTAGAGCACAGCACTCTGACCTAGAATGGTAGCCCCTGTGGCTAATGGAAACCTCCCTAGGGGCATCTCACAATCCTTCTCGTCTGAGGTTTATTTGGTCCCCTCCCCAGGGTGCAGGCCTCCTTTATTCTCAAAGAACAAAATGTGTCCCCTTCTGGGTTTCCCTGGCTCTCTATACTTCAGCCTTAACATACTTTTCTAGTCAGCTTCAACTTAATTTTTGTTGTTACTACAGCAAAATGCCTGAGGAAACTCAGTTACAAAGAAAAAAGGTTTATTTAGTTCAGTTAGGAGGTTCAAACTCAAAGACCATGTGGCCCATTGGTTTGGCCTCTGATGAGATGGTGGATGACAATGGCAGGAGCACACACTGGAGAGTGGTCCCATCACATGTCAGGAAGCAGAGACACAAAGGACAGGCTGGGGGTCTCACCTTCCCTTCAAGGGCATGCCCCCAATAACCTAAGAACCTACCATTAGGCTCCACCTCCTAAAGGTTTCACCACATTTCAATAGCCCATCATGGGGACTAAGTTTTATATATTGATCTTTGGGGGACACTCATTTAAACATACCCCCTCTTTTTCCTTGTGATCCCACATAACAAACTTGAGCTCCCCTAATGCCAGCTTTCTCTGAGATGAAAAGCTCAGAGTATGATTATCAGCTGGAAACAGGAAGATGAAAGGGGAAAAATACATGGTGAGAGGAAGGACAAAAATTAACACCTTAAAAATTATCTTGTCACAATACGATGGAAGTAGAATAGACTGTTTGGGAGACACATTTCTATTCAGGGTTGTTGAAATAAGTATACTCTTTTATTTTTCATGTATGAAAATCAGTTCATTGCTCTTAGATTTCTTTGGTTTCACCATCAAGCAACCATACTATCCCCTGTGGAAGAGTCAGTGTTCACTTCTGACAGAAATGCTGATATAGGACAATGGCAGCTTTGAGTGTCAGCTTGGGACTGGGGTAGGGATGTATAATACATGAGTTTGGTCAGAATGTTGGGTAAGAAGAGGAAGTGAAGCCTCACATATGATGGCCCAGGCTTGATTCTGCAAATTCATGTAGAGAGTCATCTTATTATTCATACATGGAGACAGGGAGAAGAAAGTTCTAGAAATTTCCAACAAATATCTTTTTCTCTTATAGTGTATGGCAGTCAGGAACCTCTTCTATAGCGCAAGCCAGAAAGAAATTCCATTTGCACCGAAGAGGACTTACACCACCTTTGTGTAAGGACCCAGGAGTCCTTGAGTGGATTCTTGTGTGGGCAATTCCGGAATAATTTGGAAACCAGCACTTTTGAACTGTCCCCGCATGGTGTCTACTGAAAGCCCAGTTGAGGGAAGGCCTGAATCTTGGCCAACATTGTCTTCCTCCATGCTTTGCATGATACTTTGCATATAGGAAGTGTGTAAACAAACTTAGCTGAATTAATAAATATATGAAGATAATAATCAATGAGAATGTAAGAGTGAAACAAAGAGCAAAATTGTGTTTAAAAAACACAACAGTTGAAATCATCTCAGTATCCATGGGGGTGCTGCTCATCACCCACAACCCTCCCTCAGTAGAACCAGAAGAAAATTCAATCCAGAACTTGTTTCAAATTGGACATCACTGCAGCTACGCCGACCATAGGAAGGAAAACCAGCATCTCTGGAGCAAGAAGAGTCATGCCCAGCCCTGTGGAGTTCCAGCTCTAAATCTATGCCTCTTCTACTGCCTGACAATTGTGGCTGATTTATTCCCCCCTTTTAGAATCTGAGGCTTCCCACATTGCTAATACATTACTCATTTTAGCTATATAGACAGCAAGGTCAAACAAATGACCTATTGGAACTCAGAATTGACTGATGGCCATGTAGACCTGGCTTCACTCAGAGGGGTCATCTTGCTCTCTTAAGTAAATTTATAACTTTGCAAATTTTCATTTCCACCTCACTTCCCCCCTCCACTACCTCCCTCTGCCCCCACCCTGGGGGCTGGGTAAATTATATTGCCTGCTAATTGAGTACACTGCTCCTACAGCTCAGTAATGAGTCAGAAGGATTTGGCTGTGTCTGCTCTTCTGGCTTACCCCTCTCATAAACATTCAGAGTGACAAACTTTTTCTTTGGCTTGGGGTCATAAAGAGAAAAAAAAAATCTCTTAATTTTTTTCCAACTTAAGACTTCAGTGAAATATTTTCCACCATCCTCAGCAAGACATAATACTTCATGTCATGAATAACTTAATGAGAAAAATATGAATGCCCCCTGAGACTGGGGGACCTAGTAGGTATTTTGCTCCTCTGAGGATGACTTATTCTCTGAGTCTTTTGGGGAGTCTGCAAGTCTCCAGTTTGGGTATGGTCCCAAGGTACTGGGGATTGGCCTGTCTTTCTCTTTAGCTGTCTGCTCTTGCATTTGCCTTGAACTTGGACAGCCCTTTCCACTGAACCACCCTCAGAACTGTATGAGGAGCTGTCAAGTGGGTGAATGGCTCATAGCAAGCATCACCAAATGCCAACTACCAATTACTTCAATACAGCCCTTTTCATATTTCATTTCATCTCTGGATCAAAAATGTGCTTACCTAAAGAAGGGCATCCAAACTGTTAGTTGGGCATTTATTGGTTCTCTACCATCTGGTCACAACCCGCCTTGGCAACCTTATTTTCCACAACCCCTTTCCAGCCTTAAGAAAACAGTACTATGGCCACTGCTTGAACTCTCTTCCTGCTGAAAAGGTTCTTCCCTTCAACCATTCTAAACACTTTCCCTTTAGAGTGAGTTGATAGGGACAACAGGCTAATAATTTGCTGTTCCTTCTGATATTCTTAAAATATTTACTCAACATTTTTTGGTATGTGTGATAGAGGGAAAAGCTATTTTCCTCATTAATAAAAATAATACAAAGATACAGATTCATTTTCTAATTCCTTTCCAAAGGCTGAACAGAGTCAATGTTCTGAAAAAAGTCAACAGAATTTTCCTGTCTATTAAGTAGTCACTGTTTTCTCTTTGGTTTTCTTTTACAATTTCCGAAGTCACATAACTATTTTGGAAGCATATTGTGAAGCCCAAATGCAGTTCATTAATACTATCTGGCCTGGTAGACAATCCTCATCAAACCTTATTTGGGTTCAGGAGTTAATTTGATTGTAACTAGCCGTAGGTGATTATGCTTTTATGCTTGTGTCACAAAACATTCAATGGAAATAGATGAGCAAGACACACACACACACACACACACACACACACACACACACATACAAAATTGACCCTACAAATCTATGGGTTTGCATCCATGCATCCAACCAACCATGGATTGTAAACATTTGTAAAAAGAAATTTTATGTTGTTACTGACATGTACCACATATTATGATTGCATCTGTACTGAATGTATATGTAATTTTTTGTCATCATTCCCTAAACAATACAGTACAACAACTATTACATAGTATTTACATTTTACTAGGTGTAATACATATTCTACAGTTGATTTGAAGTATAGTCATATAGCTCATATGCAAATACTGCACCAATATTTCACCTGCCTCTAATGATTTTGCACATCCACAGTATCCAAGATAGGGGGTGGTACTGGAATACCATTACGGTTTGGATATGAGGTGTCCCCCAAAATCTCATGTGTGAGACAATGTGAGAAGGTTTAGAGGAGAAATAATGGGGTTATGAAAGCCTTACCCCAGTTGTGAATTAACAGAGTGGTGACTGGAGGCAGGTAGGATGTGGCTGGAGGAGGTGGGTCATGGGGGCGTGGCTTGGGTATATATTTTGTATCTGGTGAACAGAGCTCTCTGCTTTATGATCATCATGTGAGCTGCTTCCCTAAACCACACTCTTTTGCCATGATGTTCTGTCTCATCTTGAGCCCTGAGAAATGGAGCTGGCTATCTGTGGAATGAGACCTCTGAAACTGTGAGCACCTAAATAAACTTTTCCTCCTCTAAAATTGTTCTTGTCAGGTGTTTTGGTCTCAGCAGTGAAAAAGCTAACTTAAACAAATACTAATGGACAATTACAGTATCAAATATTATATCTAATGTGATATATACATATTAGGACTCTGTCCTCTTAGGTGGGGGCAAAATCAATTTACATTTCTTCAATTTAATAAGAATGCTTTTAGGCAAACCTGAGTTTAAGGGGCAACATGTTTGAAATTTACTCCAGGATTCTTTCTGGCTCTTCACAAGGCCTTTATATGTGAAATTCTTTCTTTGGACTTTGGCTTTGCTAGATGTATACTGCACCTGACATGCATATTCCTCAACATGTTCACCATGTTCACCTTTTTTATCTCCCTCAGCTTTAAGTTCTCCTATAAGATTCCAGCATGTTCCACAATTAGAGATTTGCTACTCAAAAGTGTGGGCCACAGACTAGAGGCATCAGTATCACTTAGGAGCTTTTTAGAAATGCAGAATCTTGGACCCTACCCTGGAACTCCTGAATCAGAGGTGACTTGTATGTGCATTGAAGTTTAAGAAACTCTGGACCAGAATACACTGTGTAGTCTGGTATTCTTTTGGTTGCTGCTCTTGTGTAACTTTGATATTCTAGAGAGCAGGCACCATATTTTCTGCTTCTTTTGTCTCCTCCACAGCACTTGTCTGTGGGCCACAAAAGTGTTGAAGGCACTTATGTTACAAGTTTTGTCCACCTTTTCATTTGAATGCAGCTCTTGAATAAGAGAAAGAAGAAAGGAAATATTCCTTTCATAGCTCTAGCACTGTGGTTCAACTTTACAAGTTCAAGTTTGACTTTTTTTCCAGGAAGTAAAAGAGCTGTTTTTCCTTCAAGGCCTATCATTTCTATAATTCTGTAATTGAGCTCCAAAGGCTGTTTTTAATTTGACCTCAAGTGCAATTCACGAAGACAACTTTGACAATACAAGTTTCCCTTAGGGCAAAAATACTCCCATTGGAAATCCAGAAAGTATCCTTTTGAGTAAAATACTTCTTAATTTACTGTAAAAAGTGTATTTAGAAAACCAAACAGTCTATGACAGAACATAGAACTGTCCCCTATTATGAAATCTAATGAAGAAGAAAAAGTAAACTGAGCACTTCAAAAATTTTTTTAAAATAATAAAGCCAACAGCTCTTAACTTCCCTGGTGGGTCTGTTTGCAGCATGCAACAAATGTAATCATGCAAGGAACCTAATTCACTATCTACCTTTGGAAACCTGGGCTTTCAGGGCATGACTTCAGTTCTAGTTCAATAAGGGCAGAAGGCATAACTCTGTCTTTGGATTATGTGTGGAGAGTTATGATTCATACTGAGAACTCATCCTGGGGAAGGATAGAGCTGAAAGGCATGTTGCTTTCAGATCTTTATTGGTCATGACAGAAATTGTCTCTGGACCTGTCCCCAAGAAGTTGCTTTCAGCTCCTTGATAAAGAGAGTTTGATAGCGTGGATATAAGAATGACTTCGAAAGACCTTAACAATGTTGTGGTTAAGCCACCCAGGTTGGCTAAAAGTGATGATTATTTTGAAAAGAAAATACTTCCTTTCTTTGCGAATAAAATAAGACAGATATCTGCTCTTAAGAGTGGTCCTGAACCTAGGTGGGATAGTAAGCTGGAGCTCTGGAGCAAGAATGAAGGCAGACAAGGGAGAAGTCTATAAGCCATTTATGGAAAGGGGTGGTTTCAGGGGGATGGATCCTTACTGATACTAGGTGGGCTTATCACAAGTTTCCAAAGCCCTAGTCACCCCAAACTTTGACTGCCCAGAAACTGATGTGAAATGATGAACAGAGGGTAATGAACATACATTCATTCATGAGAACAAACATCCATTCAGTCATGAGAACAAATACACATTCATCAATGAAAACAAGTATTCATTCATGAGATACCTACTGCTATGTGCCAGGAATTGTGATAGGTGCTAGGCACAGAGAAAGGAATAAGACACCATTCTTGCCTTTGAAAAGCTCCCAGTGGCTCAGGAGGCAGGGGGAGTACAAGTTTGAGGCTAGCCTCAGCAATTTAGCAAGGCCTTAAGCAACTTAGTGAGACTTCGTCTGAAAATGAAAAACAAAAAGTTTGGGGATGTAGCTGTGTGGTAAAGTACCCCTGGGTTCAATCACCAGTAGTAAAGAAAGAAAAAGAAAGAAAGAAAGGAAGGAAAAGAAAAGAAAAGAAAGGGGGAAAAAAAGGAAAAGAAAGGAAAAAAAAAGAAAAAGAAAGTTCTGGAGTCCAGAAAACAGATATCTCTGAATCTGGCATTCCAGATAGCATTCCAGAAATGGAATTTAATATCTGGGGGCATCATCGGGGAAGGCCTTCTGATTATTGGTCTTGATTCTCACCTCTCCTGATAGCTATTCCTTTTGGCATGTGACTTTGCTGTTCGTCCCACAGAGTGTATTTTTCCCCATATTTTAACTTTAGACTTGACCTCGTGACATGTTTCTGCCAATGAGATGTTAGCAAATATAATTCAAGGAGGGTTTTGAAATGTGGCTGCATGGCTAGACTTGCACTCTCAGGCTTCAGATACTGTCACAAGAACATGCTTAACTAGCTACTGCTTCCAGGAAGAAGGTGAAACACACTTGGAGAGCTCTTGAGCCAGCTGGACCTGCCGCTTGAAGTGAGACTGAGCTCTTCAGCTTACTGCTAACCCTCCCTACCACATCTACTCAACAGACATGTGAGCAAGCCCAGCAGAATGGGTGAAGAAAGGGAGGAAGAGTTAGGCATGTGCAATTATTCAATACTCTGTGTAATACACTGTCTTGGGGGTCTAAGCATGAGAACAATAATAGTAAGACACTAGATAAGAATTTGACTGACTAATAATAGTACTAGTTCGTGTTAGTCAGTTTTCTATCACTTAGACAAAACACTTGAGATAAATAACTTATAAAGAGGAAAGGTTTGCTATGGCTCATAGTTTTGGAGTTTTCAGGCCATGGTTGCTCAGCCCTGTTGCTTTGCATCTGTGGTGATATAGTACATCATGGAAGGAGAATGTGATGGGGAAGGTCTGCTCACTTCATGGTGGATAGGAAGCAAAGAGAAGAAGAGATTGGCATCCCACAATCCCCTTCAGGGGCACATCCCCCAATGATCTAACTTCTTCACACCAGGCCCCACATATTAAAGGTGACTCCTCCCTAGTGCCACAGGCTGAGGACCAGGCCTTCAACATGTGACCCTTTGGGGAACCTTCCAAGAATTGAACTATAGCTTAACTTTAACTTCCATTATCAAATACTTCCTGTAAGCTGACCCCTGTGCCCCCAAATTGGCATTTTCCCATTAACCTTCACAGTAACTCTTCAGTAAAGACTACTGTCATCCCCATTAACAGATGAGGGACCTGAAGCCCAGAGAATTTTGTGTCTTACGTAGGGTCACAGAAAACATAAGAGCAGTGATTTGAACCCACTTGTCTGCCTCCAAAGCCTCATCTATGAACTACTTCACTACCTAGAAGTGATGATGAAAGCCTAAGTTGGGATTTGGGCCAGGCTTAAATATGTCTGTTGCTCCCTGCCAGCGTATCTCCACTATCTGTGGCCTGGGCCTCATTCTGCCCTGGAATCCATGCAGGCTAGGCCTAACATGGGAGCTCCCTCACCAACAGTGGGAAAGAGCTTTTACCAGCACATATATCAGGAGAGACCATTATGTACCTGTAACTATTCTTAGCATTTTACAGCAATCCCTTCTTATCTGCAGAAGATATGTTCCAATACCCCCAGTCAATGCCTGAAAGCACAGACAATACTGAACCCTATACATACTGTGTTCTTTCCTACACATATATACCCATGATGAAGTTTAATTTGTGAATTATGCACAGTAAAAGATTAACAATATTAGCTATTAATAAAATAGAAAAATTGTAACAATATACTATAATAAAGTTATTTAAAATTTATGAATTATTTGTTTCTGGAATTTTCCATTTAATTTTTTTTGTACTGTAGAATGAACCTGAGGGCACTTTGTAACTGAGTTATATCTCCAGCTTTTTTATTTTTTATTCTCAGACAGGTTCTTGCTAGGTTGTCTAGGCTGGCTTTGAGTGTGTCATCTTCCTGCCTCAGCCTCCTGAGTTGCTAGGATTCTAGGGGTGGGTCACCATGTCTGGCCCACTTAATATTTTCAAACCATGTTTGATTGCAAGTAACTGAAACTATGGAAAGTAAAGCCATGGATAAGAGGAGACTACTGTACGTGGCTTAACTAATGTTAATAACTACCCTTTGAGATAAGTACAATTATTATTCTACCCATTAGTGTTCTTGCTTTGCCAGCTGGGAAGCCTCATCATCTTGTTTATTCCACATATCGTTATTGAGCCCCTAATGTGCAATTAGGGAGCATGTAAATCAGACAAATGGGGCCTCTGCTCTCATGGAGTTTGCAGTTCTAGGGTAGCTTCAGTCAGCCTTCTTCCCCAAGCCTAGTCCCATTTTTTCAAGCTCATTTGTGTCTGGTCCAATAGACATAATTAACCCTGCTGTTTGGGAGTCTCATTGCCTTCCTGCCCCCTGCTTGGGTAGATTTTTTACTATGCCCATTTTGATTTAGAGATTTGCTCTGACAGATCCTCCCAGGTGAGAGGCACATGTGCTGAGCCCAGAAGGTTTTGCCTCCAATTGCCTCTTCAGCCCTTCTTGTCTTACTCTTTCCTCATGACCAGGAATTCCCAGCATGCCCTAGGGTTGACTCTCTGTGGAGATGGCAGAAGTACAGATCACTTTTACTGTACTTCCTTTGAGAGCAGTGTTTCTGGGTGAGTCATTCTGGTAACTGGCCACTTTGTACCTGTGTACTAGAAATTTCCCCCACTTCAGGTCAATCCTTACTAGCCATATGAATGGAAGCAAAATACATCTCATCCTCCAAACCCGCAGCAGAGGAAGTCACTAACCACAAAAATGGAATTTGAAGTGTAAGAAGTATGTACACAGAAGAATTCTCAGATGAATCCTCCCTAGACCAAAGTCCCCTAAAGTAGCTAAATTGTGAGGCCTTTGTAATGGTGTTCCTTTTGGATATGGCAACCTGCCTCTGATTCACAAGATTTCCCAGAACATTTACTTCAAGTGTGGGCTTTCTCAGAGTTCCTATGAGACAGGGCCCCTGGTCACATTAACAAAAAAATGTGGCCTGAGCCACAGACTGCTGAATCTAGCTGTTTTCATGAGGAATAATTTAATATTCAAATGAGCAGTAATTAAAGAGCAGCTCTTCCTCCCACTCTTCACCCTTTCCTCCCTGAGCCATCTCACTGCTAGAGGCAGGCCACGAATCCTGCAATTGTGAGGTTGAGTGGACTGAACACACAACCAGCACAGTTAAACTAGGCAGCAGAGAAAAGAGTACAGTACAACTCACTGGGTCATAATACCTCATAAATCAAGTTGATTTTTCCCATAGTCAAATGGTCATGCCACGTTCTGATTTTTAGTCAGATTTATGAGTGTGTTCTCCACATGAGATTCATACCATGATGGACTAATTGGCACAGAATACAAAGAAACACAGAGCACTTAGGAACCAAAATATAAGGAGCCTGTTGACCCCAGTCAGGCCCTCTTCCCTGACAAGTTAGTTATTTTGATTCCCATTTGGGGACAACTCCGGTCACTAATGGCTTTTCAGTGTCATAATGAAATCAAGGGAGGGAGAAGGCACCCAAGTTGATAGAATTATCTTCCATGGGATTTTCTTCTTGGAAAGTGATTTTGGCTCACTCAATAAAAGTTGTCCTGGCCTTCATTAGATGGTCTGGGCCAGTAAGAACTGAATTTGTGAGGAGAGACAATAAGAACAGATAGGCATGGCCTTAAAGGATGAGCTAAGAAGCACTGGTATGGCGATCTTGAGGGCTAGTTTGCTTTCAGCTTCCTGGGGGGTCCAATTCTTTTTTTCCACAGTGCTAAAGGGAGCACCAGGGACATAGGAAGCATCAGTGACATAGAGAGCATTTTTATATCCCTTTGGCTTCACAAAATCTCAGGAACTATGACTAGAGTAAGGATTATGACTAGGACTAACTCTGCCTAGTGTTGGTGGGGAGAAGCAGGGAACTACCACACCTCAGAGGGAGATATTGCAAGGTCAGTCTAGACTGCCACAATAATGCAAATATGGCAATAAAGAGAGTCATGGGAGTGTTTTGGCTTCCCAGGTCATGTTAAAGTTATGTTTGCACTATATGGCAGTCTATTAAGTGTGCAATAGCATTATGTCTTAAAAAATGTACATGCCTTAATCAAAAACACTTCATTGCTGCCAGGCCCAGTGACCCTCAACAATGTAGCAAAACTCTGTATCAGAACAAAAAATAAAAAGGACTGGGAATATAGCTCAGTGGTAACACACCCTGGGTTTCACTCCCCAGTACCACACACACACACACAGACACACACACACAAATTCATTGCTGCCACATGTGGTAGTGTATTCCTGTAATCCTGTAATCTCAGCTATTCAGGAAGCTAAGGAAGGAGGATTGCAAGTTTGAGGCCAGCAACTTAGTGAGGCCTTAAGCAATTTAGCAAGACACTGTCTCAAAATAAAAAATAAAAAGGGCTAGAGATGTCACTCAGTGGGAAAGTGCCCTTGAGTTCAATCTCCAGTATCCCCCCAAAATGCTAATGATCATTGGAGGTTTTGGAAAACTGGCAGCGATAGACTTGGTCAATGCAGGGCCTCCATAAACCTTCAATTTTTGAAAATTGCAATATTGGAAAAGTATAATAAATAAAAGTTCAATAAGAGGTATGCCCATAATTTGGAGAAAACAGATGCTTTTCTTTTTGAGCATTGTGGGCATACATCAAATGCAATCACCACAAAGTAGGGGGGCTTTGTTAAAAGAAGAAGGAAAAGAAAGAGGTTTAATTGCATTTTATTTCCTTCTTTTCTTTTTTATGGTGCTGACAATCAAACCCAGGGCCTCGTGCATGCTAAGCAAGGGCTCTACCACAGAACTACACTCTCAGCTCCTAGGTTTAGATGCATTTGGTGTCATATCAGCTTTTGCTCAGGTATTTATAATCCCATATGTCCCATCCTGTATTTTTCACTTGAATGCCTTTTGCTTTGTTCTTCTGGTTTCAATAAAAAAAGCAATAAATATAGGAAGCCTGATTTACCCCAAGCTGGGAAGCAATTAATAATGCATTGTAGGATTGTGACAAATTCTGGACTTATGACAAGGCTACCATCATTCACATGGTTCTGTATTTTGCTAAAGGCTTTTGTAGAGAGACAGTCTAATTTAACCAATTTATGACTTGAGATTTACTATTTTATGATCAGTCAGGTAACTGCCTGAGCAAAATTTTCTAAGAGTAAGATTTGAAGTTCTTTGGATAGTCTTCTAGGATGTGATTTGCTATATATGAAAGAATATGCCTTAAAAAAATAAAGATGATTGAGGGGGAGAATGTTTTAACCCTGCTACAAAATATAGACTCTTTCCCTCCCTCCTTTCCTACCTTGCAATCATAGAATTTTTATTAATATCAAATTAGGTTAAAATAAGCCCCAGACAGCCTTGAAGTAGATTAAAACCACAAAAAAAGGCCTGTTGCTTAAAGGGATGTGCCTAAGGGAAGGACAGTCCCTCCAACCTGGCCTTGGGATGAGTCACAGGGAGGTGGCACAATTGCCCATGTCTGTAGCTATTTTTAGCCCAAGCTGATAGATCCATCCCCTTCTGCTCCCCTCTCATGCCCCCTGTCACTTTGGCCTGAGAAGCCCCAGGCCATTGTCCCCAGTGTTCTAGGACTGGCTCTGTTCTGTCTTCTCTCATGATCAGAGACACATGCACTGAAGTCTTCTTAAAAATAGGAAGTTCTCCTATTGGAGTCTATTTTTTATGGTGACTTATGTGCCAGAAATAGACTCATGTAGCCCTTATAGAAATTAACCACTTGAAACATTCTCATTTGTATGTGGATAGAATATACAAGAGGAAAAGCCTGGAAGAACCCGGCTGTTTTCCCCATCTCTAACTTCTGCATGGTCACTCAAACGACAAGGTCAAACCGGTTTGTAACTTTTACTGAGCCCACATGATCCCGAATAGGTTGAATATTTTCCAGAGACATACAATAGAAAGAACAATATGTTCATTGGGAAGATTAACAGCTCTGTTGATGCAGTGTTTCTGTGAGAAAGGAGTGTGTTTGCTTCACTGCATCACTGTAAATTACCATCACATCACAGAAAATAAGCAAATGTTAATGTACTTGGGTGCAGATTTTTTTCCTTGTTGTTACACAATCTAGAAAATGCAAAACACTGGAATATAAGAATGCTGCAGGCAAGTCAAAGGAATTTTCCAGAATCCCTTAAGGAGTTGTGTATACCCCTCAAACAACAAGATGAAGACTATTTTATTAGATCCAGGGTCTGTGCTCATGGGCCCTGGAGATGTTTGCCTTGCTGATCCATATCAACCATGTTTACTTCTGCTAGACTGGAATGTGTCTATAAGCCAAGATGCACTCACAGCTTTTCGTTGGTTGGGGGTACTCTGTGAACCTTCACACGCTCATTTTAACTAAAGAAGCAGGATTTAAGAAGCATCCTTTTTTTCTGAGCTGAAATTGGCTTGCTTTCCTATTTGTTTATAATAGCCTCCAGAGAATTACTTCTTCCTTACTCCTATCCCTAGAAAATAGCCTCCCTTGAGCTTTTTTTCCACTGTACAAAGTCTGACCCTATTGTCCTTGGAAGACTAAGTCCTGGAGACTGGGGTTGTGACTCAGTGGTAGAGTGCTTGCTTAGAATGTGTGAGGCACTGGGTTCAATTCTCAGCACCACATATAAATAAATAAAATAAAGATCCATTGACAACTAAAAAATATTGTAAAAAAAAGAAGACTAAGGCTTGTATTAAATGCCTCTTGTTCTCTTCTGCTGGATCTGGCTAACCTGTCAGTCCCTTACAGGGACTTCTAGAACTCATGACCCTCTCAAGATCCACTGTTCTCCTAGAGCATGCTCATATTGGGGATTAAGACAGAAAACCCAGGGGGACCATAGTCTCTTAGTTTTCTTTCTTGGCCCAGCTGCTACATCCTGGGATCTTCCAGGGCAAGTCATTTAAAAGTTCCACTCCTCAGTTCCTCCATTGTTATAAAGTGATAACCATCATTGTTACGGGAGAGAAGTCTTATGATCCTGAGATGAAGTCAGTCATTCTAAGTGCAGAACCATATAAGGTCACCAAGAATTCAGAGATTGTTTTGTACCAGCGATTAAACCCAGGGGTGCTTTACCACTGAGCCACATTCCCAGTCCTTTTAAAAAAATTAATTTTGAGATTGGGTCTTGTTAAGTTGCTTTAGAGCTTCACTAAATTGCTGAGGCTGGTCTTGAACTTGTGATCCTCCTGCCTCATTGGGAAGATTAACAGCTCTGTTGATGCAGTGTTTCTGTGAGAAACGAGTGTGTTTGCTTCACTGCATCACTGTAAATTACCATCACATCACAGAAAATAAGCAAATGTTAATGTACTTGGGTGCAGATTTTTTTCCTCGTTGTTACACAATCTCAGCTTCCCAAGTCATTGGGACTATAATAGTCATGGGCCACCACATCCAGCAAGAATTCAGAGATTTTATGTTGACTAGACTCTATCAAAGTACACCAAGAAAAGAAAACATGGATCAACCTATAACATCTTTATGGGGATTTGAACATCTTTTTTTTTTTTTTTTTTGATGGGTGATTGAACCCAGGGGCACTCAACCACTGAGCCACATCCCAGCCCTTTTTATGTTTTGTTTAGAGACATGGTCTCGCTGAGTTGCTTAGGGCCTCGCTGAGTTGCTGAGGCTGGCTTTGAACTCATGATCCTCTTCCTCAGCTTCCCAAGCCACTGGGATTATAGGTGTGTGCCACCATACCCAATGGATTTGAACATCTTTTTCCCATTTCAAGAAGCAAAACTGTCATTGAGGTTCACCCAAATAGCCTCTTTTACCAAAGTATACTGCTTCTGATGGAGGCTGGGGTAAGATGGAAAGGCTGTCATCAATGACAAAGAGGGTCATGTCCATCTTAATGATTGAAAACTAAAAAGGCACTGAAGGGATGCACAGATCTAAATAAAAAAGAGGTGTTGTACAGCTGTGATTGAAAACAGTATGGTGGTTCTTAAAATAAAGTTAAAAATAGAAAAACCTTATGATCCAGCAATTCCACTCTTGGATACATAATCAAAAGAGTTGAAAGCAGGGTCCTAAAGAGATATGCATATACCCATGTTTGTGGTAGCATTAGACAAAATAGGCAAAATGTGGAGGTATCCCAAATGTCCTTTTGATGGACGAATGGATAAAGAAAATGTGGTATACACATATAATGAAGTATTTAGTCAGCCTTAAAAAAGGAAGGAAAACTGGGTGCAGTGGTACATGCCTATAATCCCTGCAGCTCGGGAGGCTGAGACAGGAGGATCACGAGTTCAAAGTCAGCCTCAAGAACTTAGTGAGGCTCTAAGCAACTCATTGAGGCCCTGTCTCTAAATAAAGTATACAAAAGGGCTGGGGATGTGGCTCAGTGGTGAAGTGCCCGTGAGTTCAATCCCTGGCACTGATCCCCCCCACCATAAAAAAGAGGAAGGAAACTCTGAGACAGACTGCCACATGGATGGACCTTGAAGATATTATACCAAATGAAATAAGGCAGCCACAAAAGGAGAAATACTGTCTGATTCCACCTATATGAAGTACCTTGAGTAGTCAGACTCAGAAACCGAAAGTAGAATAGTGGTTGCCAAAGCCTGGAGGGAAGGGGAAGTGGGCATTCATTTAATGGGGACAGAGTTCCAGTTTTGCAAGATAAGAATAGTTCTGAAGATTGGTTGCTCCACAATGCAAATATACATAATGTCACTTAACTGTATACTTACCCATGATTGAGATGGTAACTTTTATGTTATGTATATTTCACTACGATGAAATCCTTTTCATTTTAAAAATAATAAAAAATAAGTGGAAAGTAATGGTACTTGGTAGGGAGGGGAGCTTGGGCCTTCTCCAGGCCACAATGCACAAGTGTCTGTCCAGTACAGTGCAAGGCATTGTTCTTTCCCTGGTCTCAGAGCCACGTCCTGAAAGTTAAAGGCAATTCTGGCTGACTCCAGGGAATTTGTACCTTGGCCATAGAAGGTGTTTTTGACAAGGCAGGCAGTTCGACTTCATCTCTGAAATTCCTGAACATTCTTAGGTGCCATCCTTTGTGGTAAAGCAGGAAGGGAAAAGACAAGTCCTTGCTCTGAGGACTGAAGGGATCAACAGTTGACTCTGCTCACTTGCTTGCCAACTGTGTGAAGATTTCAGGCCCTGCTGGAAGCCTCCACAGTTCTAGAAAGGGCAAGAATTTTTTCACAACTTTATGAGGGGAAAGCACCCAAACAGATGGCTTCCTATTCAGATGGTTGCTACAGTGAACTCCCCGTTTTCCTTTTGAGAAGCTGAGATGCAAGTTACCACTTCATGGAATTCTTGAAGATCTTAAAAAATGCAGAAAGCAGTTTTTTTATTCCTCTCTTTCTGGATGCTTTCCTTTTGTCCTCCCAACGAGAACCAGTTATGGGGTTGGCTAGAGGGTCCTCAGCATCTCCTCCAAAAAGATATAAAGAGATCCTACTAATTTTCCATAATTTAAAAAGAAAATCAAACCAAAGGATTCCTAAGTAGGCTGAACTCTCTCAGGCCCTCTGGGAGGGAGTGTGGGTGAAGCCGGGCAGTTCTAATTTCTTCCATTACCACCTGTCTGTGCCCTGGGAGTAGATGACTCTGACAATGTGACCCAAACATCAAACAAAACCTTTCCCATGATTCCTCTAAACACAATCAAGACAGATTAGAACTTTTGAGAAATCTTTATATTATTCTAAGGAAAAATAAAAGATAAATACAGATAGTGGTACAAAATTTGAAGAATAGTTTTCGGACCCTGGTTTGGGCAGGGTTTTCATATTCCTTTTCATGAACTGTATTGATATTTGTGTCCTCAAACCAAATTGTCAAGCTCTTGCCTAACTCTTTTATTTCCCTGGTTCTGTTGCCACATGGATGGTACCGTCATGAAGCCCACCATCCAGGGACTTGATCAGCCTAAGACATCTTTGTGTGAACTTGACAAAGATGTCCTGTCTTGGATGATGGAGCCCTTCCTGATCTTATCTTGAGTAGATGACAGCCTGAATTTCAGGATCTACCTGCTCCATTGAACAGGTACTCTTACACAGTGAACAACCTGCTTGAATGTATTTAGTGGCCCTGTCCATCACCTAGGGCTTTTGAAGATAGTTTAATCTTTTTATGACTAAGACTGCACATTCCAAGTTTTCTCTACCCACCTAATACCTACTTTTCAGGTTTGGCTTCTGTTCTAAAGGAATGCTTCTTATCCAAACAACTGCCATTGAAAATGACATCCCAGATGTGGAGAAAATGGAACACTTTTACACTACTACTGTAAATTAGTACAACCACTATGGAAATCAGTATGGAGTTTCCTCAAAAGACTAGGCATATGATTCAACTATACCACTTCTCAGTATTTACCCTGAAAAATTAAAGTCTTCTTGCTACAGTGATACATACATACCCATGTTTATAGCAGCACAATTAACAATAACCAAACTATGGAACCAGCCTAGGTGTCTATCAATGGTTGAATGGATAAAGAAAATGTGGTATATGAATACAGTACAATTTTATTGAGCCAAAAAGAAAAATAAAATTATGGCATTTGCAGGAAAATGGATGGGACTAAAGATCATCATGTTAAGCTAATCAAGTCAAATTCAGAAGGTTAAGGTTTGTATGCTTTCTCTCATAGGCAGTAGCTAGAAAGGAAAAAGGAAAACAAAAGTGGGGGTGGATTTCCTAAAAATGAAAGGGAGATCAGTAGAGGGAAAGGGATCAAAAGGTGATGGGTGGGGAGGGAGGGGGGAAATGCTGGGGAGTGATATTGACCAAATTTTATTGTGATATTGTGTGCATGTATGAATATGTAACAAATCCCATCAATATATACAAATATAGTGCACCAATAAAAATGTGGGAAAAGGGGACTGGGGTTGTAGCTCAGTGGTAGATCACTTTCCTAGCAAGTGTGAGGCACTTGGTTTGATCCTGTGAAATAAGCCAATCCCGAAAAAACAAAGGCCGAATATTTCCCTGATAAGTGGATGATGATATAGAATCTGGTTGGGGAGGTGGAGGATGAGAGAGGAATGGAGGAACATTAGATTATGTAGAGGGAAATGAGAGGGGGAGGGGGAGGGGGCATGAAAAATGGTGGAATTGATAGACATCATTACCCTATGTATATGTATGATTAACAATAATGATATGAATGTATATCATGCACAACCATAGAAATGAAAATTTGTACCCCATTTCTGTACAATGAATCAAAGTGGAGTCTGTAAAAATAAAAAATAAAAATAAATAAATAAATTAATTAATTAAATAAAGGTATTATGTCCATTTACAACTAAGAAAAAATGTTTAAAGTGGGGAAGAATGACATTCCAGCATTCTGTACCTTCTAAAGACATTTTTGCCAGCCTACCAATATGCCTTCATTTAATATAATGACTGTATTTTATATTTTATTCAATAATTATATATTTGGAGTCATGAAATAAAGAGATTGTTCCTGCATTGGGAGTTTTTAAAAACATGTTTAAAGGTCAATGGATAAGAAGTAGTTGAACTCAGTTTGGACTTCTAAAGGGCAGGCCCCCTCCTAACAACCTGGCTCCTCAGCTAGTCAGGATGCCTGTTGACTCGGTGTGGAGTCCCTGTGTTGACTGCCATCCAAGTCTACAAAAGTTGAGAAGGATGTGTTTTTTGAGCAAAGCAGATAGGCTTTGCATCTAGGATCAACATGCTGAATTTCAACAGAACACAGAGCCTGCTGTGTCTTGCTGTACTCACTCTTCATGCTCTCCAAGACTCTTACAAAAGCAAAGGGTTGTTCCCTGTAGAAAAGCTCAGAAAAGCTGGGTCCCGACTATGGACTATGTATTCGTGGCTGTGTAGGTGGTACTTGAGATAATCTTTCCCATGCTCAGGCTCTCCTGGGGCTTAAAAGGATACCTAGTGACAAAAGAAACCAGGAAAATAAATGACTTAATCAACAACATAGATAAGGAACTCTAAATTTACAAATGGGTGGTGCTATAAAATATTCTCCTCTAGAAACCATGTCATTGGTTCAGGTTATTCTGCCCCTCCTTCCCACCCCCACCTGCCACCAAGTAATGTACACTTTAGTTGGGATTATGTTGTAATATTTTTAGCAGAAAAAATTTAGTGGGAATATTATTAGCCCAAATAAAATCATTTCATTGGGAAAAAAGCTTTTGCAAAGTGAGTTATAAAAGTTTGTTTTCAATGATGTTTTGAGGGAAATGCATGCATGGAAGCATTTCAAAAAGGTAACCGTTGATTGGAGTTCTTCAGGGTTTGTTTAAAGTACTCTAGAGGTTAATTATAATGATTTTCCAGGTTGCTTTACTTCACCTTCTGTCTCCCTCAGGTCAGTGCATGGCTGGTGTGAAGTGGGTGTTTGGAGCTTGCAAATGGGAGAGGCAGAAAAAATAGAAGGGAGGGGAAAATAAACTGAGATTATTTGTGAATAATTTGTGAAGTAACAGAAAGAGATGGGGCTAAGAGGAACAAAGAGGAGGCACAAAATGACCCGAGGTGGAATTCGCTAAAATGTGCATAGTCATCTCCGAGGCAAGCAGGGAGGTGTGGTGATGAAGTATCACTGCCCACCCACAAACCCTGTTTTGTTACAAGTACTCCTTCACCTCAAGTCACTGCAGTTGCTGATCAGAGCTGTTACCAGGTTCGAACAGGGAAAGGGAAAGGTAAGAAATAACTAATTCATTGTTCATATGTATATGACATGCCTGCATTAGGTGTTTATGGCTTGGGAAATCAACCTGTTTCCTGGTTAAGCAAATCAATTAACAGAAAACATGTAGAACAGCAATTTACCAGTACTACTTAACATTTATTAAACTCTGATTGTGAGCCAGTCAGCTAAGTGCTGAACACATATTGTTTCCTTCTTTCTTGCGTCAACCTTGCAGGCTCCATATTTTGATTCTCCCCATTGTGCAAGAGAGCAAATTAGTGCACAGAGAAAATACGGAGCTGGTTTCAAAGTTAGAGCTTGGAAGTGAAGGAATTGAGTTCAAGCATGGAGTCTCATGGAAATGCTAGGATGCTAATAAATGATTTGTAATCAAAGTGATAAAATAAATTAACACATTTCAAATGGCAACAGTGTTTCTGCAACTCTGTCGACTGCTTAGCTATGTTTTTTGGTGGAGGCAGCTCAAGGATGATAATTCAAGATCTATCGCTCACTTCCTTTCCCTCCAACCCTGTTTCAATCAATACATAAGCATTCATTAACCCCTTACTCTGTGTAAGGCACTATGCTAAATACAAGAGATATAATGGTGAAGAAGACGCAGGCCCCGCTCTCATGGAGCCTGCAAAGCAGTAAGCAGACTCTTAAAACAGAGTGTTATTTGGGCAGAATACTAGTCCATTTTCTGTTGCTAATAATACAATACCAGAAACTGGGTAAGTAATAAAGAAAAGAGGTTTATTTGGACTCATGTTTGTGGAGGTCCAATGCTAGGGGCCACATCTAGTGATGGTCTTCTTGCTGACAGAGTCTTGAGATGGCACAGAGCATCACAAGGCTAAAGACAGGTTGTGTGTGTGTGTGTGTGTGTGTGTGTACGCACTATGTGCATGTGTGCGTGTGCTCCTGTGAACATGTGCATAGTGTGGTCTCTCTCTTCTTACAAAGCCACCAGGATTCAATGGCTTCAGCCTTCTAACCTTATCTCATCCATATCACCTTCCAAAGACCCCAACTCTGAACACCATAGTTGGACTAAGTTTTCACAGTCAATACTTCACACTGGAGATCAAATTTCAACATATGAACCTTTGGGAGACACACCCAAACCATTTCCAAATCTTAGCTGACAGGAACCACAGTGTTGTCAGAGGGAAATATCATCTACCTTTGGGGTTGGAGACTTTTACACTGACGTGAAGGATGAGTAGGGCATAGCTGGATGAAATCGGATGAGGGAAAAGTATTTGAAATAGAGGACCCAGTGTGAGCAAAGCCCAAAGAATTGATGTATCCTTTTTCTTTGGAAACAGAAACTGATGAGTTGCGTATAACTCAGAGGAGTGTCCCATTCAAGTGGAGCCTTTGGGTTTGGAGGAGGGGAGGGTCACATTCAGCAGTGTGCCAACTTCCTATTTCTTCCCAACTTTAGATTCCTTAAAGTCCAGTTAGTAGTTTGAAATTGATTATGATGGAAATATTTATATCACGGAAATTGGCAGCTGCCATAGATTATTATTTTTTTCTTTCTGGAAAGGTGGTTGTTAAACGTTTACCAACACACCATAGACCATACTACTGAAAATATATATCTGTGATGTGGCTTTTATTCTGTTTCTCACTTAGAAGTGAACATATTTTTCCTGATCTTCTACATATCCCACAGGCAGTTGCTCTTGAGCTGAAAGTGGGATGGAGATGAGCAATGGGACAGGACACCAGGGTGATAATTTCATCACCCTGGTCTCCTTTGACTGTAAATCCTGCCACATTCACACATGCCAACATCCTGTGAGTTTTCCCACATTGGCAGCTTTTAAAATCAAACATATGTTAAAAAATAAACTGACACTGTTTTCCTCAGACATTAATGCTCATTAACACACACCTAGACTCCTACAGCTTCATTTTCACACCTGTAATTTGATGTATGTGAATAACTAATCTTTGCTTTTATCTATTTCAAGTGATCCAGAAGAAACTAGCATTTCATTTTCAGAAGCAATTCCTGATGCGTAGACATCAGCAACCTGTTCAAAATATTATCGGAGATGGGCTGGGGATGTAACAGTGCTTAGAGCACTTACTCAGCATGTGGGAGGCCCTGAGTTCCAGCCCTAAAACCGAAAAAATAAATTTAAAAAAAATCATCAGAGATGAATAATACATTCGGAATTCACCTTACCACAGTGACCTAGTTTCCTTGGCAAAGGTCATGGGTTATGACCATATTGGATATAAAAAATACACCAGGGGTGAACTAGGTTTAGCATATGACACTTTGTCATTTTCAGTCATTTGACCTCCCTTTTTCCTCCTTCTCTCTCTTTATTGATCTGGCACAGATTTACATGCCCAGAGGAGAGTATGAAAATTCCCTTGTGCCAGTGGATGATGTCTCTCTGTGTTCCTAGAAGGAAAGGCAGAAAAGATAGATCAAGTTATATCCACATCATGGGTGGAGCAGGTTAGAATGGTATTGGCTCCATCTGAGAGGTGAAGGAGAAAATTCAACCCAGCTCACAGCATGCTGGAAGTTTGTTTATTTTTCACATTCAATGCAAATTAGCATCTTCAAATTTTATCCATATGCTTTTTTAGCAAGAAAAGGAGCTTTTTGTTCTGGAATTCATACCAAATGTTTTGGAGACTCGCATGAATATATAAACCTTTCTTTCCTGTAGATTTAGATGTTAATTCCTTGGTGCACAGGCACTGAAATCATTTCTCAAAACGAATTGAAATGAAGCAAAAGAGCCATCAGGAATTGAAAAAAGGAAACAGAGAGATGGTTGGATTATCCAACTAACCTAGTGAAACAAAATGCCTTCTCCCAAGTCTATTTACTCCTAATTAAATTTGTTGGGGCTGGGGTGTAACTCAGTGATAGAGCTCAAGCTTAGCATGCATGAGTCCCTGGGTTCCATTCCAAGCACCCCCCAGAAAAAGTCTGTAGTCAACAAGTCACTATTAAAATCAACACAAATTGGTATTAATATCAATAAACAAAATGATAGGATTTTTTGGAAAACAGAATGTTTAAAAGTTTCCATAAACCAACTTACTAAAAATGTCAATTATTTGATGCTCTGTCCCCATGCACATATTTTCCAGTAGTGAAAGAGCACTAACTTGGGTTGAAACCCCAACTTCACTGCTTTCTGATCATGAGGCATTGAGCATTTTACTGAACCTACATCTCAGGTTCCTTATTTGTGGAACTGAAGTAATGATATCTGTTGCTTAGAATTACTGCATGGATTCAGAAACAGAAAGTATGTACAGTATCAGATCTTTGGCAATATCTATTCCTACAGATTTAAAGTTTTGTTTCCAGTGTCCAGGTTGGAAGTTCTAATTAGTAGTATGGAATATTTTTTTAAATATGGTTCAAAACTTCACATAAGGGATGAGAGGAGCTTAGGGAGTGATAAGTACTAATAAAAGCTGTTCAAGCCCATTGTCTTTTGGGGGATATGGTGATATACAGAGGATTTGACCCAAGGACTCATGCATGCTAGGCAAGCACTCTACCTGTGAGCTACCAACCCTTTTTATTTTTAATTTTGAGACAGGATTTTACTATATTGCCAGGCTGGCCTTGAACTTTCAATCCTCTTGCTTTAGTCTCCCAAGTCACCAGGGTTACAGATGTGTACCACCACTCTGGGCTCCATATTCTTTTGCTATTATGCACATTGGGATATTGTGGCCATGTTTCTAGAGACATTTTTAAACCTCTCTACTGAAAACATTTTGCCTTTTTTCAACTGATCCTTTCATCTTTCCCCTCTCTCTCCCTTCTTTCATTCTTTTCTTTTTAGGAAGTAAGTAAGTAATATTTCACAGTTTTCCCAACATTTAGCTACACCTTTTCAAATTCTCTATCCTGCTATTTGGTGTGTTACAAATGAAAAACTGCAAAACACTACCTCCAGAAATTGAACTTGTCTTTTTTTCATTAACCACTCATGACTGGACCTGATTATATCATTGATTTCAACTGAGTTTATAATTTATACCATCCTAATCTAGAATGGCTGATGACTTACAGAAGAGATTCTAGGTGATTCCTTGTATGTTTGCAGAATCTTATTTCATGTGCAGGAGATTTTTGTTTCTGTAACTGGAAACATTGTCAATACAAAGTAGTTCTCTAAAAAATCCACTATGTAACCCTTGGGGACCCAGTTTCACCATATTTTCTGTCTCAAATCAAATTCAAAATGACTTAAAGGCCAGATTGGCAAAGGTTCCAGCATCTTCTATTTGCGTCAACTGTCCCCCATGCTCTATCAGTTGTTGATGGTCTGTCCTCTTGGACACCTGAATGCTTCTGGCATTGTTCAGATTTCTGCTTCTTGGCTGCCCCCCCTCCTTCAAAGCCCCCTGAGGACCCCAATGCCCTGCATCGGCCTGCTGTTGCTGGCTCTGCTAGAGTGAAATCTTGCTGTTTCCAGACAACTGTGGCCCACCAGGATGGCATGATCCTCCAGTCAGATGGGTTTCAGGTCTGCAAATGTCACTCTACTCCCCAGTTCTGGGGACTCCATCTCAGAAACAGAGACACATCTACTTTACCCCCTTGAAACAAAAAGAAGTGATCATTTTGCTCCTTCTACCTCATCTCTCTTCTTTGCTTTGACTGGAATGATACACATTCAGCAACGAGGCTCTTGGTTTTATATAGGTGAGATGATATTATTAACAGTTAGGCATGTCTTCTATTCTTATCTTTGTTTTTGCTTTTTCCAGTACTGGGGATTGAAACTAGGGGTGCTCTACCACTGAGCAACATCATCAACTCTTTCTTTTAAAATTTTTTTGAGACAGGATCTCACTAAATTGCTGAGGCTGAGCTTGAATTTGTGATCCTCCTGCCTCAACCTCCCAAGTAGGTGGGATTACAGGCATGCACCCAGATTATGCATGTCTTTTATTAATAACATAGAGGAGAAAGCACCCTTTCTAGAAATGTCAATAGGGATAAGGGAACCAACAAAGTTGGTGATGCACCCCAGGGACTAACAAAAGTAGGAATCCATTACCACCAGTAGGCTAAACGGGCAGGAGCAGGACACTGTTACTGGAACCTGGAGAGAGCTATAGTTGGGGGATAGGGGCTTCCTGCCAATAAAGGCAACTGTTGCTTATGCGGAGGCAGGATGGTAGTGGGATACATTTCCTGACCTCTCTCCTACAGCCCTCTGATTTCCTATTAGTGCCCAACCCAATAGGAATCCAGAGATCTGGTGAGCTCAAGTGATACAGTCCCCTAGAGGTCAATCTCAGGGCACTGAGAAGGAAGGAGAAAAGAGAAACATGGATTTGGAAGAGCAAATTGAGACAATAACCTGAAAAATATATTTTCACAGGGCTGGAGTTGTGGCTTAGTGGTAGAGCACTTGCCTAGCATGTGTAAGGCACTGGGTTCGATCCTCAGCACCACATAAAAATAAATAAATAAAATAAAGGTATTGTGTCCATCTACAACTAAAAAAAAATAAAATTAAAAAAAATATATATAATATATATATATATATATATATATATATATATATATATATTTGTTTTTCACACAATAGCAAATACCGAACAGGGCTGAGCATGTAGCTCAGTGGTAGAGAAATGGGCTAACACATGCAAGACCCTGAGTTCAAATCCAGAAAGAAGAAAGAAAGAAAGAAAGAAAGAAAGAAAGAAAGAAAGAGGTGGGAGGAAGAAAAGGAGAAAGGAAGGGAGGAAGGAAAGAAGGAAAGGGCAAATATTAAATGAATGAAAGCAAATAAAAGGTTGGATCAGGTAAGGACTGAATTGAGGGATGATGAATATTCTCTTCCTGGCTGCATCTCAGAGAGGAATCCTAGAAGTTGTAGTTAAATAAGTAAGTCCTCTTTTCTTTTCTTTTTTCTTTTCTTTTCTTCTTTTCTCTTCTCTTCTTTTCTGTTCTTTTTCTTTTCTTTTCTTTTCTTCCCCAATAAAACTTCATTTACAAAAGCAGGTGATGGGCCAGATTTTGCCCATGGGTAATAATTCCATAAGAAGAGATCTTTCCCCAACCAACCTACCTTCCAATCTATAATTTGAAATGAGGTGTTAATTACTGAAACAATATCCGAGTAAGCCCTTTAGACCGCCTACAACAAGATGATGGATTCTCAAATGTAAAGATTTGTCTTCCACTTTCCTGTTTTCCTGCTGCAGAAGGAAAGGAAAAGTGTTTCAGTAATCTTCTGCCACATAACAAGTCACTCTGAAGCTCAGTGTAAAAACAACAATTTATTATTTCCTATGATTCTCTGAGCTGACAGGGCTCAGTTTGGGTCACCCTATGCTTCAGATTATATAGCTGAAGCCACATATATGACTGCACTCAACTGGGAGTTTGGTTGGGCTAGGATTGTCCAAGCTGACCTCTTATCATCTAGAGTTTCTCTACATGTGGCCTCTCAACATTCAGTAGCTAAAGTTGGCTTCCTTACAGCATTGTAAAGGGTTTGCAAGGAATTTATTAAAAGGATACATCCCATTTTGCAAGCATTTAAGTCTCTGCTTGCATTATGCTTGCTAATATCCCATTGGCCAAAGGAACTCACATGGCACACTACCAAACTCTTAGTCATTGTGGGACAGAACTACATGAAGGCATAAATAGAGGGAGACATAGTTCATCAGAGGCTACCACTGTGACAATCTATCACAAAAAAGTGACAGATTCTGGTCCTTGAAGAAGGGAAGAGGTCCCCACCAAAGTGAAATAGTGCAGAAAGGAATATAGAAATGAAAATTTAGTAAGATCTACCTATTATTTTAGTTTAAGAAGGCAGGTACATGTTATACCCAGAAGTTTCCTGCTGTGAGCATGGTCAGTGATGCTTCCATGCTTCAAGAGGGTTGCTTTACCAATTCCAAAGAACCAAAGGCTGAATGTTTTCTCTGATATGTGGATGCTAATTCACAATAAGGGGGCAGGTCTAGGGAAGAATAGAGGTATTTTGGATTAGACAGAGGGGAGTGAAGGGAGGGGAGGGGGAATGGGGTTAAGAAGGACAGTAGAATGAATAGGACATTATTACCCTCTGTGCATATATGATTATACAACCAGTGTAACTCTACATCATGTACAACCAGAAGAATGAGAAGTTATACTCCATTTATGTATGATGTGTCAAAGTGCATTCTACTGTCATGTATAACTAATTAGAATTTTAAAAAGACATAAAAGAGGGTTACTTTAACATGGAGTAATAATGCAATTCTCTATCATTAATATAATTATTAATATAATAATGATGATTATTATTACAGTCATTATTAGAGGTATTAGGATAGCAGGCTTACTCTTTAAGTTTGAAGAAAGGGAACGAGGTGGAGGGAGAGTGGCCAAAAGGAATGGGAGGATAGGCTCAAGGTCATTTGTCAAAGACTGAGAGGTCAACCCAAAACTAGTGTCCAGGCTTTCACCTCTAGCCCCCGAGCTAGGAAAATAGAACTTAATGGAAATCAGTTATGCTAAACTGCACAAAATCAGAGACATTTACTTAACAAATAGGAAGCATTCTGCTCATAAGTAGTATGAAGTCCTAAAGATTGTGAATGGGGGGATGTCTGGAAAATAACCCCTCCTCATTTGTGATGTAATGTTACTCTGCCCCTCTTCACCCAACCAGGTTAAGGTTAGTGGCTGTGGATGCTCTTGAATTTCAACTCAGCCCTAAAGGTGTTGCAAAGTGCAGGTGTGGCCTTCCAGTTTCACATTGACTCAACTGCAAACACAAAGGGACTCTTAGATGCATACGTGGATGATCCCTGTATGTACTGCTACAAAGATGTCGTGTCTGTTTACAGCAGGGGGTGTACTCTGGAGCCCACTTGGGGGATTCTTGGTCTCTCACCAATGTCCCCAGTGTCTGTCTCAACATAGCCTATACTTCTTAGTCCTGGAATAGTGGATGAAGAGGAAAGAGTGTAACTACATAAGTCCTAATAATGAAGGATGCAGATTGAAAATCTTCAGATGAGTATCAGATTTTAAGCATCCAAATGAAGGTGAAATCAAAGTAATTCAATTCAGGTGTTGCCTTCTAGGCCAATTTATGAGCCACATAAAGAAGTTGTTTTTCTTTTTACTTTATGTTTATGAAAGTTAAAATTGAAAACAGTATTATCAACCTTAATCACTAACCTTACTTTAACTGAATGACTCTTAACTTCATTATTTAAATTCACCTGCAATGAAAAAAAAATAGCCATAATTTTGGTTTGGAATAAAGGTGGGGAAGTGCAAAGAAGGTGCCACAGGCACCAAAAGCAACTCTGAAACAGAATTTTAAAAATTTGTTTGAAAAATAGTTTGAGTAAAGGTGGCATTGTTAGAAGAGTTAGAGCCTTGTAAATTGTTAAGTTCGATAGGGACAACATACATTTGTTTTCCAAATTCTGGTATGTTTATCTTAATATTTTTCTTTACCGAAATCTGTATTTTATTAAATGACTGAAATATCTGTGTTGGCTAGCCTCTAAAAATGACCCATAATGGTCTCATCCTTCTAATATTCATTCCCTTGAGTGGGAATGGACTTAGCAACTTACCTCTAATAAATATAATACAACTGATATGGTTTGGACCTCTTATGTCTCCCAAAGGCTTATGTATTGAAGGTTTATTCCCCAGTTGAGCAAAGCTTAGAGGTGGGGTTTTTGAGAAATGATTGGATCATGAGGGCTCTGACCTCATCAATGTATTAATACGTTGAGGGATCATATTTAAATGGACTGTTGGAAGGTGGTGGAAACTGTAGAAGGTAGAACCTAGTTGAAGGGAGTGGGTCCTTAGGGGTATTCCCTTGGGACTGTATCTTGTCCCTGGCTGCTTCCTCTTTCTGCTTCCCTGTCACCATACAGAGAGCAACTTTGCTCTGCCAGACCTTTGGCCATGATGTTCTGCTTCACCACAGGCCCAGAAAACAGTGGAGTCAACTGACCATGGACTGAAGCCTCTGAGACAGTAAACCAAAATAAATCTTCCCTCCTTTGTTTTTCTCAGGTATTTTGTCATAGTGACAAAAAGCTGACTAATACAATAGCAAAGGTGATGGGATATCACTTCTGAGATTAGGTTACAAAAATACTGACTTCCTGTTTGCTCAGGATCTCTTATATACTCTCCTTCTCTTGGAGTATTTGCTTTTGGGAAAGCAAGCTGCCATATTATAAGCTGCCCTCTGAATAGGTTCACTTTTCAAAGTACTGAAAGAGGCTTCCAGTTAACAGTTAACTATTACAGGAAACCCTAAATTCAATAGTCTAAATTCTATCAACAACCATGTGGGTGAGTTCGGAAGAAGACTATCTTTAGTTAAGCCTTCAAATGAAACTACAGCCCTGGCCAACACTTTGCAACCTTGTTTGACACCCTGAGTCAGGGGATCCTGGAAAACCACACCTAGATTTCTGACCCACAGGAAGTAGGAGATAATAAATATTGTTTTAAGCCACTAAGATTTGGGATAATTTGTATTAATATAGAATCACTAGAATCATATGATCAAGGGAAAAAACATTCCAGTATTTTCTGTCTTTGAAGAACATTATTCCAATATAGCTATATAAAATTTGAAGTAATAAAATTTTAATAAATTAAACATTCTAAAATAAAAAGAACTAACTAATTGGTAGGACTAATTCTCCCAGGAAAATTCTGGCAAACCTTGGTAAGATGGTCACTGATAATGCCCATTGTTAGTACCATAGAACATTAAAATTCATCTTTAGAGCAAAGGCTGACTTTGATTGCATATTTTCCTTTTTTAATCTCCATTTCCTCTGGAAAGGGAAAGCTCTTTTTCATTTCATTTACAGCATTTTAAACTGAATAGTTTAAAACAGTTTTAACTATTTTATCAATAGAATAAACTGGAATAGTTTCCAGAGAGGATATTAATTAAAGCAATCACTTACACAGAATCCCATTGCTGTACAAGTCTTCTTTCATATTTGAGCTCATTTCATATCCTTTGGAGACGGTCTCTTTTTCAGGAGTAGCTCTAAACCCATGTCACTCTTGAGAGATGACCAGGTTGGCCCATAGCCAGTAACTTGTTTATGGGAGCCTTTCTCCCCTCCCTGGACAGCAAGTTAGTCCAACTGAAGTTGTCTGGCCTGACAGTGAGGCAGTTGGATGAAGTCATAGCTGCCATTCAGCCTGGAAACAGACCACGATGGTTTCTCACAGTCATGGTGAATGACTATCCATGGAAAGGAGGCCTCACCATCTGAAGGAGGTGTATTTCTTGGGTTGAAGTTTGGAAGAATGATATGAGTTGAGCTGTCTCTTTCCTCCCACACTTTCTTTCACTAATGGCTCATTAAATAAACTAAGTTGTTAATGACAGAGTGATTTCCCTGCAGGTCTTAGAGTTGCCAAAAACACCCAATTTATAAAGCCAAACCAAGTAAGTTTACATTATGGGTATATGTGTTGGCAGATTACATGTAAAAATATTAAAATTACAGACATGAGGCCCCCTTGTTCAGTCCACAGCTAGAGTTAAGATTGTGCCAACATTTCCATTACAACCCATAATTCTAAGGGTCAAAATAAGAACAAGGAAGAGAATATTCCACATGGGTCTGACCATCTCTGAGAAGTATAGCTTGGTGATTTTCCTGACAAACTCAGATGCCCATCTTCACACAAGTATGAAACAAAGATCAGGTTTCAAGAAGACTCAATGGATTTGGAGTGAGAGAGGAAACTCTTGATTTCTGTTGATTTAAGTCTGGTAATTTGCATTTCTGGCAGTCAACAACTCTTCTAGACCTTCTGGACCTGCCACTGTGGGAAATTTCCATAGTTTTATATTGGATCTCTGATATGAAAACTTTTGAGAAGAGCTGAGAAAATCTATTTTACTGGGGAACCTAAAGACTGTGGTGAATCATTTGGGGCTGCATCAGAATGAATGAAATGTCTCTGGGACCTGAAGACATCACTCTTTCTGTCCCAGATATAGATGATTATGGACTTCAACAAATGCCTATCTGAGTTAGATCACTGATGCCAACTTAGGGTGGCTGGCCAATAGCAGCGCCTCCTCCTACCAGGCCACAGTAAGTAAAAGACATAGGGCTCTGCTTGGCTAGTAAAATCACTGATTATGTGACAGGTTTGCTGCCATATATGAAAGCAAGAATGGCATTCTAATCAGAGCTGGAGGATTTAGAGATCATGGGCTGTGCTCAATGGACAATAGGATAGTAGATTGGATTTATGTTTCAAATCTTTCATTACTGTCTTATAATGGACTTGCATATCTGTGCACTTTTCATGGAATTCTGCAGTGCCTTTCAAGACACTAAGTGGACTATATACTACTGACCCTTTGACTTTGGTCTTGGATGCATCATTTGCTTCAGTCAAGGGAAATATATGTAGAAGTGAAAATACATCAGTTTCTAGCTGAGGCCTTAAGAGGTATTGTGTATCCCCATTCAATCCTTTCTTTTTTATTTCTGCTGGTCCAAGAATGAAGAGAAATGTGAAGTAAACCTAAATGCAACTTGAAACTTGGAGATAAGACCAACTAAGCCTAACTGAGCTACAGCTAATTCACAGATCCCTGATCTAGAGATAAATACTAACTGTTAGAAGCTACAATTTTTGGAGTTATTATGCAGAATTTTTCTTTTTCTGTTTCTCTCTCTCTCTCTCTCGCTTGCTCGCTCTGTCTTTCTTTCTTTCTTTTGGCAGTGCTAGGGATGGAATCCAGGGCCTCCTATATGTCAGGCCCCTAGTATGCAGAATATTGACTAATTGTACAGTTATGTATAATTATGCAATTGTTTATTTTAAAAGAATCCTGACTAATATACTTGGGACTCTCCATCTTCTCATGTTCAAATAGGGTTTTCATTCTAGCTGAAAAGATTACTTATCATCTACCTTTATCTCCTCACGAGAGCACCAAAGCCCTGGCAGTGAGATGACAAATCCATGACAATTAGTTAGGTGACAAACCCCTGAGTTTTTGGTGTTTGGTATTTGGTTTTTGTTGGGAGAGTTGAGGCCTGATCCCAGATAACTAAATTGCCACATCATGATGAAATAAAACCCTTACTTAGAAAACATTTTTTTCCAATCAAGCTATCATGCATAAATGTTGACTCTGGTGTAGTAAAACCTAACCAAGATGATCTATGGACAGATCAAGCAAAGAGACAACATAATGATTATGTACTCATTTCAGAAATTCCTCCCAGGATATTTTCTCATCAGCCTAGACACAATATACATATTTTTAAACATGAGGCAGGTGTCTAGTTCCTGAATTCCAATGCTGGATAGGCGAGACAGGAAGAAAAACATTCTAATAAAGATTAGATGTTGATCTGGCCTATCCCATAGTCACCACTTATACAGACTGTTACAAAAATAACTGTTAACTCTTCATTTCTCTTTTAATAATAAGTTTTAAAAATGGTTATCATTTCCCTAAAGATCTTCTAGAATGGGTAGAGCTTGATGAGATAAACATGGTCCTAACTGGAGGTGGCATGTTTACCCAGGTGATCTTTTGCAACTCTTTATTGCAGTGTCATTAACATCTGGTACTATTAGCTAACTTGATGTTTCTTCATTTGCATAAATTCATGAACAAAATTCCTAAGAGTGTTGAAATACATCTCTTTACCATAAACCTAACATCCTGTAACTTTTCACTGATTGACTTCTTTCTGCTGAGTTTAAAAGATTTTGAGAAAATCATTCCAAAGGACACTCACTTCTTAATTATAAAAATGGCTGAAGCTAACCTTCTCAAGGACCTTAGTCAATGAGGGGATTTACAAGCTGAGGCCATAGTTCCCTGGTAGTGGCATGAAACCGAGTCCCCTTTTTTGACTCTATGTCCCATAGTTTCTCTCCATCTGCCTCAGCGAGGGCACCATAATAGTGGCACATTATATACTGTAAACATTTGATGCATCTTTCCTGCTGTTTCCCTCCAATATCCCCCTATCTAGAACTCAGCCTCCAAACTCTACACTGACCTTGGGAGTGGTTGCCTTTCACCTTTTGCTGTATGCACTGCCTCCTAGTGTCTTTGAGATAACCTGAAAAATCCCGACGTTTTATTATACTGACCTATGTCAGGATTCTAACAGGAAGTTAGAAGTTAGAAGTTAGTTCACACACTTGCAAGAGGATAATCTAAGGAGGATTTATTTACAAAGTTGGCATAGGGGAACCACAAAGTATAGTGCAGTAACCTGTAACTCATAGCAACCAAGTTGTTAACTACTCTCTGCTCTGAAGTACTGAGGGGAGAGGATGATTAATGGAATTGGGAAGGGGCTAGTGAGACTTTGAGTTGTCATAGCATCAGATACCTGGAAAAGATGGTTGAGGGATGTCTCCAGCCTGAAGCAAAATCGCAAAGGAGCCAAAGGCATAAATTCTCTGCCTTCACTTTCTTTTGTTTCTCTGATCTTGTGCAGCTGCCTTCTATGGGTCAAACACAACTAGAAGTGAGAGAGCTTGGGACTCCTGTTGATGGAATCCAGACCTACAGTGTCCTAGCAGGGAGCAGGGAAGAGAAGGGTGGAGAGTGGGGCTGAGGGGAACAGCTGAAATATCTGACTAGTACATTCGTTGGTGTATCCTGACTGCTGGAAGACCCCTGGAGACACTGAGGGCATAAAATGCTTCTAAACTACTCAAGGATAATTCATACCTGGTAGTAAGACTCTTTTCTTGGATGACTAATGGTAGTTCAAATTGTGTGGATAATTCAATAGCTCTTTTGAATATATTAATTTGCAAATTTCCCCACTTCTCATCTGATGTTTTACATTGGGGGTGAATGAAGATTATGTGTGTCAAGGTGTGACACAGCAATCCATGGCAGGACCATATGATAGTCCTCTAAGTGAGGGGCTTCCAAGGGAACCATCTTGATCTCTTAGATGAACAAAAATGTTCACTTAACACTGACACTGCTAGGGATGCATGTTTTGTATTGCTGAACCTTGTAATAATCATGCAAACATTTGTATAAGCCTATTTAATTTTAGATTTTGCTTCTGTACCTAGAAGTCAATATTCCTTCTAGATGGTAGCATAAAAACACATTTAGGTGTCTCACTTATTGCTTTCAATGAAGGTTTAATAAATGTGGAGGAAGAAATTTTCCAGTGTCCTTCAAAACTATCAGGGAAACAAGAGCTCATATTCTTTTCTGAGACACAGATGAATGAAAGAGACATCTTACTCTGCTCCCTTCACCTCCTGAATGGTGGTGATCCAATAATATCCGTGAATGACTCCCAGAAAACCCAACAGGTAACAGGCACACAGTGCTGAGTTCATAATGTACAGTGACAAATATGCTATGATAAGGAGACTGTCTCTTGTTCTCTGATGCAGAAGTTCATTATTGCAGGTGATGACATCAGAAGAAGGAATCAAATATCACATTCAAAATTGGAGTTGGGGTAGGATTAAACTGGATGAAGATAACAATATAAAAATGCCATACTGCACATACAAACATTTCCAAGTCACTCTCTGTGGGTGTAAAATTCATTGATGTCAAGTGTCATGTCAAATAGGTAATGTGATAATTGTCATTTGTCCCCTCCCCCTTTTGTATTTTTCCCCTTTCTTTCAGGGCTGAGGACTGAACCCAGGGCTTTGAGCATGCTAGGCAAGGACTCTGCCACTGAGCTGCATCCCCCAAATCCCTGTCATTTGTTCTTTAATCATGTATTGACTACCATTGTCCCTGGCATTGTGCTATCTAGCAATGGGAAATAGAGAAGGAGACTCCATGTTTTCCCCAGGGGGACAAAGGAGAGGTTGGTGATTAGGAGATACACTCTGAAAACAGATCAACAACGGGAATGCTTATGGGGAATGTAGTTGTTTCTGCCTCAAAAAGGCAGTCAATGTGAATTAAACTAGCCAAGCAAAGGTATTGGGAATAATGGATATTGATGAACTTGAAGGATAAAAGTAGTGGTGGCAATGTGTGTCTTTGTATATATTTTGTAAAGAATAGGAACTAACAGAGGGTTCTGAGAGTTGCTAGTTTTCCTCAGCATTTCCATTCTTCTTCAGTATTTCCTTGTAGTTCTTTCAAATAGGAAGTATTAGGCTCACACTCCTCATGCAAAAGAAAACTGAGTATAACAGGAAGAAGAACTTTTTTAAGGTTCCTGATGGCCATATCCTTTCTTTCATGGAAGCCAAGGGAATATTTCTCAACACTTATCTCTATGCCAACCATGAACTCTTAAATCTGATTTTCCTCTGAATCCAATTTTTAAAGTCGAATATATGCAAATGTTATTAGAGGGTACAATGAAGGAGCCAGCCTGGAGACCGGGACAGAGAGGGGGACTGGTCACAGACCTTCAGCTTCTCATGTCCTTTAATACCTTGCAATTGGGCCCTGAAGAAAGTGTGAAAATAGTTTTTTTTAATTTGAAAAATAGATGGATATGACAATACTATTATATAATTTGGAAGCTGAAAATGTTTGATGAATGGACATATGTATTGCTTTGGTAGTTATAATATTTTAAATAAAAACTAACAGAAAATATCATTGTCTTTTATATATGGTATTGACTAATTCTGGCTCTTTAACCTAGTTAGTCAGTTCAATAGTCTGAAACTTTGGGATATAAAATTATCTATAGCAAATAAACAATCCAGGGCAGTACAAGACCCACATACAGTGTTTTACTATATATGAGGATCTTTCTGTTGTTTAGTGATCACTCTCTCCTGATAGCAGAACTTGCAAGATAACAGAGCATCTTTATTGGCAACAAGGGAGGAGAAGTACTCAAATTTCCCAGAGGAATGTTACACAGAGAATTTAGGGAGAAACATTTTGTTTCTCCCATTTGGTGGGTACAGTCGGGACTGGTGGCACATGCCTATGATTCCAGCAACTCAGGAGGCTGAGATAGGAGGATCACATGTTCCAGGCCAGCCTCAGCAACTTAGCGAGGCCCTGTCTCAAAATAAAAAGTAAAAAGTGTGGGAGACTCTGTTCAGTGGAAAGTGCCCCTGGATTCAATCCCCAGTACCAAAGAAAATGGCAGTTATGTACTTGTATATTATTTATAATATTCGTACTGCTACAGCCCACTTTCAGTTGTGAATGGACATTTTTAGGTAATGTCTTAGTCCATTTAGGCTGTTGTAACAAAGAACCATAGACTGAGTGGCCTGAACAACAGGTATTTCTAGGGAAGTCTAGTCCTGGTGAGGGCCCTCTTCCAACTGTGCATAGCTGTGTTGTTTTTATATCCGCATGTGGAAGAAAGAGGGTGAGAGAACTTTTGGGGGGTCTCTTTATGAGGGTACTAATCGCATTCATGTGGACTCCACCCTCAAGACTTAATCACCTCCCCAAATCCCCACTTACTAATACTATAACAGAGGAGATTAGGATTTAAACATATGAAGGGGTGAGGGTCAGAAACATTCAACCCATAGATGATGGGCAATTAAAGGAAAGAAATGTGAATTAAGTTACTTTGCTTCACAACACCTTGTGTATTTCAAAAAATCTCTAGAAACTTGATGGCTTTTACTGATTAGACTTTCTTAACTTATTAGGACAGAGTTTCTAAAGTTAAGACAACAAATGAGTGCCTTGAGTGATCCAGAACTGGCATGTGGACAAGGTTAGAGGTAAGTATGCATTTATAAACATAGAATCAGATAGGAAGCAGATAACATGTTTCTTTCATTCCGATGAGCACATTCCTAGGAGGAAATAGGGCACCACATCCCATACACACGTCGAAGAAACAGCTGTGATAATTAAGACTGATCCTGGCAGAAATATTTTCTGTGAGGAATCAGTGACCAGTAATTTACCAGTCTGAGGTGAAGGCTAGACACCATAATCATTCCAATACATGTCTCAGTTGGTTCCTTGTCCACGAGAATTATGGCTAATAATATGGCTGTATGCATAATTCTCATAAGTACAATATGGCTGTGTCTTACAAGTAGGATTTCAAATACTGATGTTCTTTTGATCTTTTGCTTTAGATGGGTTGATCCTACCCTCTGTTCATTCCAGACATGAATCCCCAACATTATTTGATAAGATTCAGCAAAGCACCCAGAAGTTTTGGTAGGGAGAGGGAAGATGAATATATTTGTACTAAAAACATGGAATGATAATATTTAGTTTGTAGACTACTTCAGTGTTTCCATTTCTACTTTATTGCTTTAAAGTGAATATTAACTTAGAGAATTTCACATGATTTTGTGAGCTCCCATGAGGTTTTTGTCTCATAGTCTTGAAGCTCTTTGGCAGAGGTCTTTTGAAAACTTGATTGTGGGGGTGACTCAAGAGATGTGCTTCAGGTACCATCCACAGGAAGGTTCTGAAAACTGCCTCAGACCATGGTACTAGCCCTCAGATTTCCATATTTTGTAACTCAACATTATTCACAAAAGTAGAGGAAACTTGTTGTTTACCAGAAGGTTGCTTTCCTATCAGCAGATCCCCTCCACATCTCCTGAATTTGGGTCATGGGCTATACAGAACTAGCCTCCACCTACTCATTCCTTTGGGAACTTTGAAATTATTTGCAACTAAGTAACATGCTTTTCTTGGATAAGGAATCAACTAATTGCTTATTTTCCTTGGTGCTTTGCAAATCTGACTCATGTTGACTCAGGTAAAATATTATAAAGTTATTTATGCTGTGGTGATAATTACTTGCAAATACATTTACAGTTAGAGTGAAGCTTCAACAAGTTTATACAATTCAATTATCCAGCCCTGGGTAATGATTTCTCTCCCTGCTTTTTGAAAAAAAAAATGTTATTAATTGTTCTTAGTTTACTGTTAATGAAAATGGTTTCCTGAGTCTTACCTCTTCAGCTCATTACATAAATCATCAATGTGGAAAGCAGAGACGAGGGTAATTTATATTTCTTTTTGAAATATAAATCTGTGATGGTGGAATTTTGCTTTTGCAATAATTTTTGTGTAGAATACATTGAATAGCACCAGGTTTTGTAGTGAAGTAATTAAGGATAAGAGTCATTATTTCAGCAAGCTCAATAATGACTTGCTACTTACTTTAGATGTTTTCAGTGAAATTTAAAAGTCTGGCAATTCTTTATTTTTAAAAAAACTTAAAACTTCTAGAAGGAGAAAATTTTCAACAATTGGTGAATGAGTTTATTAGTTTTTTTTTTTTTTGTCTATACATGCTAGCTGATATTGGACTTGGTACAAACAAAGTTTAGCAAAGATACAAACTTTAATCATATCTTTAAAATGTTAGTACTAAGTAATTGACTTTTCTTTGGGTAATAGCAAATTATACTTCCCCACCCAAGACTTTGGCTTGTATCTCAAAATATTTTAAAACTGAGCTTTACCACTAGTCACAGTTTCCACAGGAAACTACCTCTGTGGTAAAATAACTTACAACACACATTTTTTGTACAGCACTACCCATCAATATTGATTTTCATTTAACTTTTTTTCCCCCTAACAGAGAACTTGAAATAGTATTTCCTTGGGAAAATTACTTGGGTATGTGTGTGTGTATTTGTGGTATTTTTAAGTTTTATGAAACCTGAATTTAAGTGCATTAGAAAGAAACCTTAAGGTATTTAAAGTTAACATTGTGCCAGATTCTCTCAGTGTAAAACAAAAAGAAAAACGTAACTGGGATAAAAAGTATAGTATGTGGGGGAGGGGGCGAGTTATAGGGAAACAATTTTGGTAGGGAGGAAAAAGACCTCATAGTTCTTGGTTCTTCCTGGCCGTGACAAGCCATATATTTCTCAAAGATGGCCAAACTTTGTCTCCCATCTCACACACTCTTCTACAGTGTGGTTTTGTCTCTCATCCCACCATGAAGCAGGGAATGTAGGGCTCAGAAAAATAATACTCTCAAATATGGTACTTTGATAAGCTGATGTTCTTTGAACTCTGACCTTCTCTGGTTCCCCTGTCTCTCACCTCTCTTTCCCTCCTGAAGGGCAGGAAGAGACTTTCTTTCTTTCTTTTTTTAAAAGAAGATGTACACAATACCTTTATTTTTATTTTATTTATGTTGTGCTGAGGATCAAACCCAGTGCCTCACACACTCTAGGCAAGTGCTCTACCACTGAGCTATGACTTCAGTCCAACCTTTCTGGAGCCTTTCACAGCCTTTCTGTGAAGTCTTCCTATCTATCCAAATACTATATCTACCTGAGGATTAATTCAGAGGAAAAAAAGATTAGAATTGGCACAACACTCAGAGTCCAGGGAAAATTCGGCCGGCTATTGTCTGTTGCTTGGGCTTATTCATTTCCCCTAAAAATCATTTACTCCATGTTTTAGTTAGCTTTTTTTGCTACAGTGACTGAAGGACCTGACAAGCACAACTGTAGAAGAGGAAGAGTTTATTAGAGGGCTCATGGTTTCAGAAGTCTTAGTCCACAGCAGGGCTGGCTCCATTCCTTGGGGCTTGAGGTGAGGCAGAACATCATGGCGGAAGAGCATGGCAGAGGGAAGCAGCTCACATGATGTTCAGAAAACGGAAAGACTCCACCCACCAGATACAAATATATATCCAAAGTCATGCCCCAATTCTCACCTCCTCCAGCCACATCCTACCACTTCAGTTATGATTCAGTTAATCCCTATCAGGGGATTAATTCACTGATTGGGTTAAGACTCTTGCAACCCCTTCATTTCTCCTCTGAATCTTCTTGCACTGTCTCACATGTGAGCTTTTGGGCGACACCTCACATCCAAACCATAACACTCCCCCTCTAAATTGTTTACCTTTCCCCACTACCCTCTCCCCTATGAAGAGGGTATATAAGTTTCTAAATTTCATTGGGTCATGGGGTACTCACTTTCCTGTGATGCCCTCAAGTATGTAATATTGTTTGATTTTTTTCCTGTTAATCTATTGTCAGTTTATTTCAGCAGACTCAGTTGTTGGAATTTCCAAGGGCACAAGGGAAGTTTCCTTCACACCTTTATGTCCCCTCCCTTTGAAAGTAAGTGTGCTTTTGGAACTATTCAACTAATGAAGTATGGCAGAAGTGACACTGTGAAACTTCTGAGACTAGGTTATTAAAGGGATCTCATCTTCCACCTTGTTCATGGCATCCTGAGTGTCCCTGTGAACTCTAACTCTGAAGTCTCCACGGAAAAGCACATTCAGCCATATGAAATGACTCCTTGGTGAGGCCCTGAGATTGCATGAAGAAAAAAAGATGTCCAGCCAGGCCCTGGCTGCTCCAGTCCCCCATCATTCCAGCTCTAGTTATTATCTGACTACAACTGCACCAGAGATTTCACATCAGAACTGCCCAACAGAGCCCTTCCTAAATTCCTGACTTGTAAAAACTAGGAAAGATAATAAAATGAATGCTGTTGTTTTAAGCCATACCTCTGGGGTGATCTTCTACCAAGCAGTAGTAACTTGCACACTGGCACACTGGACAGGATGAAGCACCTGAATGGAGTAGGGATGGAGGGGGGCGAGGGAGGTTTAGCTCTCTGTCCTCCCTATTTTTGCCATATTTCCTCAGGACTTTCCCAGCTCCACATCGATGGCTCTTAGGCAGTCTGCCCCTTTATTCCTCAACTCTGTTCTCCTTAATGAGAAAGGCCCTGCCCTACATTGGCAGGAAACCTCTACTTCTAGATGTAAGACCCAAGTGACAACATCTCTGTAATCCTCCATGACGCCTCAAGTTGCAAACTAGCTAAGAGAATATGTTGAAGAAAAAGTGGCACCTCTTTACTGCTTGCTGGAGAAAGGAGCAACCCCTGCCCTGAAAAGTTTCATATTCGTAGTAAGAGAAATAGATATGTAAACCAACAGTTGCTTTGAAGGGAAGTCTGTACTGAGGTATGCACAAAGAATTGTGGGAACACAGAGGAGTTGCATACAAGACAGTGAGCTGTATTCCATCCTGACCCTGGCAGGTGGCCACAATTGTCTCTGCCTCTTCTTCCTCTTCTTCCTCCTCCTCCTCCTCCTCCTCCTCCTCCTCTTCCTCCTCCTTTTCTTCTTCCAGCCACTAATTAAATTGCTCATTCCCAAATATGGAGATGCTCTGTATAATTTCCAATGAAATTCCAAAATCTAATATAGACTCTGTCTAATTCTCAGGCAATCCAAGGCAAATGATAACCAAAACATATTTAGTGCACATCGGGCTCAAAACGTATTTAGTGCACATCGTGCTCATTCCTCAGCTGAGATCCACTCATTTCTGAAATAGGTTTTTACCTCCTCCCTCTCCACAGGCAGTCCTATTTCTTTGTGCACACAACAATAAATTGTTGTTGAACTGAATGAAACTGAGGTGTGACTAGTGCATTTAGAGTTTCATGATCCCTTAACCATAAAAAGAGTATGATTTTGAAAATATGGTTAAAGCTTTCACAACTTAGCTTCTATTAGAAGGAAAGGCAACTTATGTGATGGGTAATGGGAGAGAGGGAGAAAAATATGTTCTGAAAATTAAAATGCATTCCAAGTTTTGGGGCTAAGAAAGTTAAATACAAATCAGGCCTTTCCAGGCTAAGCTTTGTTTGCACTGGGTAAAGTGCAACTTCCTGTTTTGGAGAAAAAATTGTAATAGGTTCAAAAGGTCTCTTGGGGACTCAGTCATCTCCTACCAGCACTTGAACCATTTTAAATGTAAATTAGGGGAAATATGGATTGGATTTCATTTGCAACACAACTTAAATAAAAGAAAGAAAAAAATAGATTTGGTAATTAATGCAACCACTTGAGAACTCCAAATCCTGGTCAATTTCCACATCCTTTACCAGTAGGAGGTCTGCCAGGCCCAGAGGCTGATCTGTCATTCCTGTCAGGACAATGGGCATCAGTTTGGCCTCTTCACATCACTATAAACAAACATCCAGCATGGCTCATCTCCATTAATTTGGAGATGGTGTCTATGAAATAGTGAAAGAACAGAATATTCAGAAAGACAATTTTGTTTCTTTTCAGTGTCATTAAGAACACACACATCTAACAAAAACTGCTTCCTTGTGCAGTGTTCTCACACTTGAATGTTCATCAGAATCCCCTGGAGGGCTTATTAAAATACAGACAGCTGAGCCCCACCCCAGGAGTGTCTGATTTAGTAGGTCTGAGGTGAAGCCTAAGAATTAGCATTTCTAACATGTTCCCCAGTGATATGGATGCTGCTGGTCTGAGGCCCACTCTGAGAACCACCATCCTGGTGGGCAAACTCCCTCTGGGGCCTTCTTTGAGGGGCAGAAAAGCTGCATACTTTGTATTCATGAATTCACTGATGGATTCAACAAACTGAGCACATAGCTCCTCTGTAGTCACATAACCGGTGGGATGCATTTGTGTAAAACAAATGCACCAAGATTTCTTAAAGCAATTCTTTTTGCTTATGCAAGATGAAAATGGTTTCCACCACTCTGGTTTACACTATAGTATTTTCCTTAGCACATTCTCTCTTCAGAAAACTGCAGAGGTAAACATCAGCTAAACCTAGATTAAATCATCATGAATGAATGGACTCCCTGTCAATCAGATCTTACTGCATTTAATGTAGTAGTTTCATTCATTTGAATTTAATTAGCTGGTGTGGGAACACTACTAGTGCTGAATTCTTACCAGTTAAATAATTTTTTCTATCAATTCTTATATACTTAGTTGTTCTATATTAAAATGCAACCAAGTGTCTGTTATTTAAGAGATTAACTTTGAACTAAGAAAAAACTGTCAGACTCCCTATTCTAACAAAAGAATACTCCTGCGAACAGGGAGAGATCACACCAATGCTCATTAAATGCCTCAATCCTCAGCATCCATGGGGGATTGGCTCCAGGACCCCCACTCACAAATACCCAAATCCACAGATCCCCAAATCCCTTATTAAAATGGTACAATCTGTACATAGAACCTATGCACATCCTCTCATACACTTTAAATTATCTTTAGACTACTTGCAATACCTGATATAATGTAAATGCTCTGTAAATTGTTGCTATACTGCATCATTAGGGATAACAACAAAAGGTCAGACATGTACAGGTACAACCATCGTGGCCTAAATACATTTTCAAACTGTAGTTGGTTGAATGCTTGGATGCAGAACATGTAACTATGAAGAGCCAATTGTACTGATTGCACAGAATAATATGAAATTATAAGGATGAAAAGATTATTTATTCTCATCTCTCTTCCTGGTGTAGAAAACTTCTCAGATCTATACATCTCAAAGCAATTCAATACTCTGGAAAAGAGATCACAATATCCACCTTTATATCCAGTTCTACTGTTTTACATCACCTTTTTTCATATGTTTGCTCTATAAATATAAGCCTTTAGGACAATTGATTACCCCTCTCTGCATGAAAAATAATATTATTATATGTAACATTGATCCTTTGAGAATATTTCTGCAGTTAGGGCTCATGTCAAGTGGAAAACATGGCCAGGTAACAGGAAGTAGTGAAAGAAGCTTGGGACAGAAAGTCAAAATTGTACTTCTGCTATTAACCTTCCTTATTGACTTTCTTTGAATTTTCTCTTCATCATCTTTAAAAGTAGAAATAAGAAAAATAGAAACCCTAAGGGGCTCTTGTGAAGTTTGGGAAAGAATGTAAGCAAAAGCTATAGCAAATTATGACTGTGCTATTATAAATTGTAATAATTTATAGGATTAAGTTCCAATACATGTGTTGGGCCCTGTCAATGGGACTCTAACTAGAATAAGATATATTCCATGCTTGTATAATTATATCAAAATGGATTCTACTGTCATGTATAACTAAAAAGAACAAATAAAAATATTTCATAAAAAATAAGGCTTCTAGCCAGGTTCAGTGGTATACACTGGTAATCCCAGCTACTCTGGAGGCTGAGGCAGCAGGATCACAAGTTTGAGGCTAGCCTCAGCAATTGAGTGAGACCCTGAATCAAAACAAAAAGTAAAAAGGGCTGGGGATGTAACTCGGTAGTAAAGTGCCCCTGAGCACAACCCCAGTACTAGAAAATAGAAAGGCTTCTATTATTTTTGTTTGATGTTTTTGGACTGTATCTAATTATTAGCTGTATTCAGATAGGTCTATTAGTTCCATGTTCAGCTGTTAATATTTGACTATGAAACAAGGCAAACCTCATGTGGCCAACACTCAAAAACAACTCTTTAGTTCCATGTTTTATGTCATACATCATCCCAGATTTTGTCCAAATGGACTTCAGAGAAGACAGTAAGATACATCTGTTGGCACAATTTACACTAAAAGGCAAACTGATGTTATCTATTGACTGGGATCTGTATCCGTGTGTATTTGTTAGGACTGCCATACATAACAAGGTGTCACAAACTAGGGAGATTAAACAATAGAAACTTATTTTCCCATAGTTCTGGAGGCTTGAAATCTGAAACCAAAGAGGCCACCCTCTTTGGCTTGTAGATGGCTGTCTTCTCCATGTGTTCTCACGTGGTGGTCATCCTTCTGTACATGCCTATGTCCAAATCTCCTCTTATAAGGATACTAGTCATACTAGATTAGGGCCCACCCTAATGACCTTATTTTAATGTGATTACCTCTTTGAAGAACCTATTTCCAAATTGGCACATTCTGAGGTGGACCTCAACATGTGAATTTTAAAGAGACACAATTCAGTCCATAACACTATATGTAAGCTCATTTCTTAATGAGATGAAAATCATAATATTCTTACATGAATCCTTACTACACTTAAATAAAGATAATGTTTTGCATGTGTTCTATCAATGGTTTTGACCACCAGAGGGCTCCTGTATTAATGCAATGAAACATAATTAGAATGACATGTTCAAAATTAAATATAAAGTTGACTATGAAAGTTAGATATACAGTATCTGTGCATTATCCATAAATCAATTCATAAACATCTATTCATTAATCTAATGATGATGATTATGATGATGATAGCTACATTTATTGAGCAACAACCATGAACCACCACTGTACCAGAAGCTTTACATATGTGATCCAATTTAATATTTTCAACTCCCCTGCTTTGGTCAGTGTTTTATTATTTCAATATTACAAATGAAGTGGAAATAACAGCATGCAGCTATCAAGATACTAAGGGGAAATATAAATTACTATTATCATCATTAGCACCAGGTGCATTACATAGCCCTTAAAAGACAGTTCCCAATTTATTTTGAGAGGTTTGTGAACCTCCTGAAACACTATGCGAAATATAAAATTTTATGTACAAGTGCTAAGATGAAAGATCCAAATTTGTTGTTTCATTGAGAAGCTCAGCTCTTCTAGGTAGTCTAAGAAACGTTGATTACATGGCTGAATCAACATGGCTGTAATCTACCCTCCACCTTTTTATTTTCATTGTTTGGCTCATAGTCCTCCTCTAAATGTTTCTCTAATGGATGTGTGACTATTAATACTACTTTAGTTTTATCAAATATTTTGTTCCAAGTGTACCTGGCTGAATTTCTCCTCTGTATTAGCAAGGATTCTTGGTTGTAAATGGCAGAAACATAACTCATACCAGCTTCAGACACAGAAGAGCAGGAATGCAGCTAGTTCCAGGGATCCCCAGAACCAGGGAGTTCTACTCCAGCAGGACCAATGTTCAGCTTCTTTCTATGTCCACTTCATTGCCTTCCAATACAGATAGGTTTTTTCCTTCTGGTGGTAGCCTGGTCATAGCTTTTTAATATTTGTGTCCTTACAATCATGGGGGCAAAGAAGGAGAGACAGTTATTCCCTCCCAGCTCTATTTAGAAAAATTCAAGGAAATGGCTGATTAGCCTGGCTGGGAGCATGAACCCATCCCTTGAGTCATCACTGTGTCCAGGAGCAGTGGTGCTATAGATGTCCGGGCCTCTGCTCCAAGCCCTTGTCTCTGACAAGGTGGTCAGAGATTTGAAGGGCAGACTTGCAAAAATCACATGGATGAAGTCAGGGAGGAGCAGCTCTCAAAGGAAGAATTCACATTGTTACCAAGGAAAAGGGAAAGGAGTGATGGGCTCACAAACATGTTAAAGATTCACCATGACAATGACCTTAACTACCAGAGGCAATATTTTCTCTCTCCTGTTTCAGAAAAGGGAGCACAACAGAGCTGGGTGACCTGAAAGAACTTGTCTTTATGATTAGGTTCCAAAGTTGACCTGAGCTCCAAAATTTCAGAATTATTGTCATGCCTAGCCAAAGCTGAGCACTATTCATGAATTTAAGCTTGTTTATTTTTTAGTACTCCAAAGGGCAGTTGTTAATTGCAGATGCTCCTTGATTTATAAATGCAGTTATGTCCTGATAAACCCATCATAAATTGAAGATATCATAAGTTGAAAATTCATTGAACACACCCAATTAAATCCACATCACAGCTTAGCAATCCTTAACACTGTAGAGTGTCAGTTATTTCTTCCTTGTGATCATGTGATTGAAAGAAAGCTGTGGCTCACTGCTACAGCTCAGTATTGACAGAGAGGATCAGACTACATATTATATCTGGATGAAGATCAAAATTCAAAATTTGAGGAATGATCTACGTTGAATGCATATCATTTCCACACCATCATAAAGCTGAAAAATAATGCTGAACCATCATAAATCAGGGAGCACCTGTATATAGAATGTTTTTGTTCTATGACCTCTACAAATATACCAATATCCAATGTTTATTGACACAAGTTGATGGATATGGACTTATTTTGTTGTTGGGCACATTCTTTGCTCTCTGAAAATTGCAGTGTTATATGTGTCCAGTGAAACCTACATGCCCAATTGAAGCGGGTGTGGGGACTTTGAAATGAGACCTCTGACATCAGCACTCTTCGGGAAAGAAGGTAGGGAGTGGAGGGAAGGCCCCAGTGTGAGGTCCCAATGTGCAAAGTTCTTCCTGGCCTTGTCATCTGGATCTAAAGTTCTCCATTTTCCTTCTCCCCTTCCCACATCTGTGGCGATCTTTGTATTTCCTCTGGGAAGCCTGCCTGACTCCTCTGGTTCTGGGTCAGGTTCTCTCTACTGTACTTTTGTGGGGTAGTGGAGATACTAGAGAAGGGGATTGGGTAAGAACTTCTAGATCTTTCAAATTTATCTTTCATTCTTGTCCAGTGCTTTGTGCATGCCTTTGTCAAAGTCAGCCATTCAGTTTCTATAAATATAAAATTAGGTGAATAATAAGCCAACTTTTCTCCAAGACTTGCTGTAAGTATACATGAAACAATATCTGTGACTTCCCAGGGTACTAGGCTGTATGCATGAGGGGCTCAACAAATACTAGCTGAAAATACATGTAGAATAATAAGGAAGAATAATCACCCGTTAAAAAGTTATGTGTCAGTATTGTACTTTATATGCATTATCTCAGTTGAGTCTTACTCTAAATGATATACATTCTTATTACCATTTTATAGATGAGGTAACTGAATGCCTAGCATCACCCAGCTAGTAAGTTGCACAGCCAGGATTTGAACTCAGACCTTTTGAGTCTAAAATCTTAGCACATAGGAAACTGTTAAAACTTCTAAAGAAATTCAAGACCAGCACAGGTCTATTGTAAAGCTCTTTACTGTCCCATGTATTTAGTCACACTTGGAAACTATTTGACTAGGACTTTTCCTTCATGCATTTTATGATATTTGAAAGTTCTTTCCCACTATAACCCAGGAAACCTAGTATGTGAGTGGTTTCCCCCCCTCTCTCAGTAGCATTAAAACCAGAGTCTATTGTTGTATTATTTAGAATTCCCTTTTTTCTTCTGGAAGTCTCCCAAACACATGGTTAGATGTGTAAGGAAATAATTAGGTTCAGACTGACTACAAACTAGCTGGGCTTTTAAAAAATTTCAGAACATTGTCTTGGATTGAAGGTTGGACACACAGACAAGATATCCCATATGTGTGTGACAGATGATATTCTATGGGGAGTGACTAAGTGTACCATGCCCTGTTACTCTCTCTGTATGACATCCTAGCTGGCCTATATTCCACTTTTCAGGTTCTGAGCTTGTGATCACTCAGACTTCTCTGCCCCATCACTAGATCTGCAAAGGAGAAGGACCAGAAATGCTTCACCTTATTTCTTTTTAAAGCTGTTGATGCTACATTTCCAATGGCAGCTTTCATGAGTAAGGAAAGTAGTGAACCTTCAAGGTGATGTGATTTTAATCATGGTTGTGTATTTCATTCATAAGATAATCTTCATCTTAATTTGAACACTTGAATCATTTCCCCCATCCCGTTTTCACAGTGTTTAACTTTTAGCTTCCAAGGACTTCAGACAAAACACACAGTCAGGGTGGCATATCATACAGCAAAATGAGCCACAGGTCATGTAGGCCAGGAGCCTGAGAGGGGAAAAAAATCAAATGAAAACCAGTGTGTTGGGCCAAATAATAAGAAATAAACAGAAATGAAGTCAAGTCACAAACCAAGCCAGAAAAGAAACAGAAACCCCATAAGAAAACACACTTAAGGAAATCAACAAAATGTGTAGCCAAAGGAACATCAGGAAGGTTGTTCCCAGATGGCCATCTCTCCTGGGCAGTTGTCCCTTGGGAATGGAAACTCTTAAGCAGACAGCCAGACTCCAAGCCTTGGGCTCAGAGCAGGGCCTGGGCCTTGTTGACCTTCAGCAGCTTTTAGTGCATGGAAGCAAAAGGATTCTTTCCTCAAAGTCCAGCCCTTCCTGAGAAGGGCTCAGTCCTGAGACTCCAAAGTACAGGATTGGGGAAATAGGGTATGAAGGAGAGGAATAAGGAGCCTCCCTCTTTCCAGAGAAACCAAGTTGCTGAGGAGACAAAACAACTTGTAGCCAAGACCATGAACTTCATAGTTTCACAAGGCTGAGTCAGTCCTACCTTTTCACTCAGTCAGTCTGTGACCTGGGGCCAGTTTGTTCCCCATTTTCTGTCTCTCACTTTTCTCTTCTGTTAAAAGGGGAATAATAATAGCATTTATCAACAAGGTTACAGTGGAAATAAATGAGATACTGTATGCAAAGTGTTAAAGAAAGGTATCTGTTGTGATGTTAGTGGTCAATGAGGAAGCAGGAAAGGGACAAGGGGTTAAGCAGGGAGTAGCAAGAGTTCTAGGAAGGAAAGAGGAATAGTGCTTGCCCAGGAATCTGCCCTTGAGAACATTTTAATCACGGTATTCTTTTTTGAAGTTTCTTATGAGTTCTAAGTCTCCCTGAGGAGTACGTTTTCTGAACCTCCACAAGAACTAATTTGTCATCTCAGATACCCTCAGAATTCTCTGGAACAAATTCCCCACACAAAGATGAGGTGTGGCATGAGTTTCTCTGAGACTGAACCCAAAGATACTGGCATCACAGGAATTTCCTGGGCATCAGGAGTTGGGTCCAGGGAACCAGTCACCCAGTATGACTGGCTGCAAAACAGACACATGCACTGAACAAAACATGGAAAACAACCACCATTGCTGTGGGCTTTCCCTGAGCTTATCTGAACTTTCATAGTCTCTAATGACTGAATCAACATGCAGCACATGGATATAGGAAAAATAAAGATAAGGTAATGAAAATAAATATTCACTTGGCCATCATTGCAACCAATTCCCAAAGGATCTATTGGAATGTCCATCTGTCACGATTGTCTAGTAATAGAGGGGACATGGTTGCTTCTAACTGGGGAACTCCTCCATTGGTGGAATATCAGAGACATTTTTCATTATATTGTTCCTTCCCTTCCTTTTATGGGAACATGAGTGCTATATTATCCAAATTCAGTTATTCTCTATCAAGGAGGAATATTACAGTGGTGTTGGTACTCAGAAAAATGATACCTCCAAAGTGTGGAGCTTTCACATGCTGAGCTGAAGAAATGTCTCAAAATCAAGATCTCTCTAACCTTCTTGGTTTCTCTCTGAAGCACAGGGAGGGACTCTCTCTGAAATTCCCTTATCTGACTGAAAAAAAATTCTTCCAAAAGAAATGCAATTGTCTTAAACTTCCTCCCCAGGAAATTTCATCAAATATCTAAGAAAGATTAACCACTGGAGAAGGGAGGAGACTAAATGCAACCACACCCAGACAGGATTTTATCTAGTCTACTGGAGTAGCTCCTAAAGATTACCTGGAAGACTTTGTCTCCATAATAAGACACCCATTATTTGCAGTGAGGTTCTGTCCCTCACCTTTCCCTAACTTGTCATTACACACACACACACACACACACACACACACACGCCATTTCCCTGTCCCTTATGATGAAGGTATTTAAGCTTCAACCATCTGGCCCTTTCTGTGAGTTTTTATATTGTGTGTGGTTCCCCGTGTGCATGTGCATATTAATAAATTTGTTATGCTTTTCTCTTGTTAACTTGTCTTTTGTTATAGAAATGTCAGCCATGCCACTTTATGAAGGGCAGGAGAGGAACACTCCCTTTTCTGCCTCCACACCAGGGTGTATGGATAGTTTGGTGTTCAGTTTTTAAAGCTCCACATTGCAGATCTGCCTTTTTTATCTTAGAGATTGTTCAATGATCAAAAATTATTTCATACTTGCACAGAGTATGAATCATGTGGACATTCATCTCTCAAGGAAAGGATTCTTAGCTGACTTTTGGGATAAAATTATTAGGTAAGTGAAGTTTTCCTTGACAATCTATGCCTTCTTTTTTAGGTCTTCTTTATTCCATGTCCAATGCTTTCCTCTTTCTCTGAGCCCCCAAACAGACCACCCACATTTGCACACCCAGCTGAACCAACCTTTATTTCTTAGACCTCTCTCTATACTCATCAAAAATATGTGGGTCCTTCGTCCTGTCCCTCAATGCCAGGAGATACTACGCTTGGCAAGGTAACAATCAGCTAACTAATCTGATCAATGAATTCCTATTAGTATGTTAATGTCCATAATGGATTATTGTATAATCCCTCTTGGGGAATATATTTTCATTTTAACAGGAACTTTCTGAACTCTTCTTTTTTTTTGCAGTGCTGGGGATTGAACCCAGGGCCTGTGCTTTTGAGGCAGGCATTCTACCAACTGAGTGAGCTATATCCCCAGCCCTTTCTGAACTCTTAATGTCTTCAATTAACCTAAAGGAGGGAAGAGATATTAATATATCATTTGGGACCCTGACTACTGCCTCCATGTTGCTGATTGTCTGGAACCATCAAACATCTAAAAGTGCCTTGAAAAAAACATCTGTTAAATCCTTGGATTGGGATAGTGTATTTGGATAGCATCAATGGCAGCCTGGCTATACTACAAAAGAAACTCCACAAGCTCTCGTCTTTTCAGGCTGAAACTGTTTTATTTATACTGTTAGATAGTCATGGGCTTGCTGCTATCAGGGTGGCCTTGAAGATATTAACAGATTCACCATTAGAATTAGGAAATTCAGCCCTGATGCTGTCACCAACTAGTTTTGTGGTCCAGGGAGAGTTCCTTAACCTCTCTGGGCCTTAGTTTCTTCCCTTTTTAATTAGGAGAGTTGAACTAAATGATTTCTTATAAGCTTGAAACTTCTATAATTCTAAAATCCACTCACCATGGACTTGGTAAGGTGTTGATAGTCTAAGTGCTGAACACTAATGTATTCTCAGCAGGGTTACTTCAGGGCATTGTAGTAATATCTCACAGGGACATTGTTTTTTTGTCTGTAGATTGCTATCTTTCCACAGAGGGTTCTTTTACATTGCTCCAAGTGCTGAGTTACAAACCCATAAACACTGTCTTAATAGTTTTATCTTTCCAAGAACAATTGGATGGCCAGTATTTCTTCTACATGTCTTCAGTGTACTTATTTTAGCTTCGCTTGATTCCAATCCAAAGTTTTCGGTTAGAGTATTTGTCTTGATGCTTATTTTAGTCAAAGATTTTGTCTGTCCAGTTCAGAAGGTTACACTGTTGAACAATTGCATGGGATACACTTAGACTTTTTCAAATTTGGTACTTCCACATTATTTCTCTTACTCCTCAAATTCCCAAGATAGTCTCCTGACATTTCCAAACATCATGTTATCTCCCAACAGACACGGATCAGTATGATTTAAAATAATTGTTTTTTCCCAGTAATATCTATTCTGGGTTTATAGCCCAAAGAATTGAAAGCAGGATCTCAAAGAGATACTTGCACATCCATGCTCATAACAGTATTATTCACAATAGCCAAGAGTTGGGGGAGAAATATGAGTGTCCATCAACAGATGAATGGCTGAGGAAAATCCAGTAAGTATATACAATGGAATATTATTCAGCCTTACAAATGAAGTTAATTCTGACACATGCAATGATATGAATGAAACTTGAGGACATTATGCTAAGTCAAAACTAAGCCAGTCACAAAAAGATGACTTAGTCAAAACTAAGCCAGTCATCTTTTATAAGTGACTACCCATCCACTTATATGGGTAGTCAGACTCATAGAAACAGAAAGAAAGATGGTTGTTGCCAGGAGCTAGGGGGAGGGAAAAGTGGGCAGTTGTTGTTTAATGGGTATAGAGTTTCAGTTTTACAAGAAGAAAAAGTTCTGGAGACTGCTTGCACAACTATGTGAATATACTTAACATTACTGAATTATACTTCCAAATGGTTAAGATGGTAAATTTTATGTTATGAGGTATTTTTTACCACAATTAAAAATAAAGTAAAAAAATTTGTTTTCTGCCACTACTTCAAGTTCAACAATTCTACCACCAGGGCTCACTAGTTTGCTATTTGGGCAGGCTGCTAGGAATGGTGTCTGGTCACCTTCTTCCCTCTGTAGCTGTTTACAATAAACCTCCTGGGTAATATATTCTGAATGTCAGGTTGAGCTCATTCACTTGGCATTAAGTCTCAACTACACAAATCTTGTATTTTCCCCTGCTTGCCTCAGGGGATTTCTACTGGGGATATATAAGTCATACCCCCAAGAGTGCTAGATATTCTCTTACAATTGTAGGCATCATTTCAGGAACTAAGCAAGTAGTACATCTATTGGTAATGTGAACATAACAGTCACCCCAACAGCTCTCACAAAGGTTTAAAGCACGGAACCATTCTCTTTTTCCATATTTTTAATTGGCGCATTGTAGTTGCACATAACAGTGGGATTTGCTGTTACATATTCATACATGCACACAATATAACAAATAATTTTGCCACTATCATTCCCCAGTATTTCCCCCTTTCCCTCTCCTTCTCCCTCTCCCCAGTCTCTTTCCTCTATTCTACTGATCCCCCTTTGATTTTCTTGAGATCCTCCCCACCATCTTTCTTTTCCTTTTTCCTCTCTGGCTTCCATATATGAGAGAAAACATATGACTCTTGACCTTGTGAGTTTGGCTTATTTCACTTAACATAATGTTCTCGAATTCTACCCATATTCTTGCAAATGACATAATTTCATTTTTCTTTATGGCTGAATAATACTGCATTGTGTATATATACCACATTTTCTTCATTCATTCACCTATTCTGGTAGCATGGAACCATTCTTATGCTCTGTCTAACTTTTCTGTGTGTGTGTTTGTGTGTGTGTGTGTGTGTGTGTGTGGTGCTGGGAATGGAACTAAACCCAGGGTTTTGTGCATGAGAAGCAAGTGCTCTACTATTGAGCCATAATCCCCAGTCCTAATTCACTTTTTCCACACATATCTGGTTCTCAGTAAATGTTGAAGTATAGCAAATAATGTACCTCTAGGCTGACTTCAAAGATGTGCAATCTGTATAGTCATACAGAGGTCCATCCTCAGAAGGGCCCCATGCTTTAGCTTAGTATTCTCATGTCACTTTCTTGAAATTCTTAATAATTTTGCCTGTAAACTTGTGCTTTGTTAGTGAGGGCTGGTAGAACAATGGAGCATGCAAGTCAGTAGAGGAGATGCAGGTGATACACATTTCTGTTTGTTGGTCCTTGATGCTCCATTAGCATTTAGTGTTCCTGATGCCCCCTGAGCACAGAATCCCAGTGGACCACAATGTGTGCAAATTCAGCAACATTCTCAAAGGGTGTTATATCTACACCTGAGTAAGCAGGGTAGCTGATGACTTTGAGAGTCCACACTTTCTTTTCAAACCAGACATTCTTTAACTTCATAACTAAGGCATTAACATGTTAAGAAACATGGAGGACCAAGGAACACACTCATATTCTTTCTTCCTTGTATTACTTCTGTGTACGAGTCAGCCACAAACAGAAAATAGATAGAAGGAAAGAGAATGATGATAGGACAACCCATAGATCCTTTTCCTTCTACTCCTTACATACTCATTAACAAGTCACTGATGAAGGGTGCTGGTAGAACATGTGCCTATAAAGAAATGAAATAAAAACAGCTGAATTAGTTTTGTGTAGCATTTCACTCTTCCGGTAAGGGTGAAATACACATAAATGTATGAAATGTAAATTGTGTAATTTTGGTGCTTCCACATATGGGTCAAATGCTCTTACATTTGCATTTGTAACTGGCATCATGCAATATGAGAAGCGTGGTAAATTCATGCTAATAATTTAAAATTTTAATTTTTCTTTACTTAGAATGACATTAAATAGCAAGTGAGAAACACCGTGACAAATCAAGGGAGAAAACACAGGAGAAAGAAAAAGTTTTATATTTTAGTACCTTTAAATGGCACCCTTTTTTCCCTGCTTTTTGAATGGGGGGTCCTGCATTTTCATTTTGCACTGGACCCCACGAATTATGTGGCTACAACATTTGGCTAGTGTGCTTTTGGGGAGGTGGGGAGAATTGTAAAAGGGCCTCTGTGTTCAAGTGGCCTTGAAATTAAACTCGTGTCTCTGCTTCCAAGGACTGAAAAATCATGAGACACAGTCCTTGCAAGATTTTTTGTTTTTGTTTTTGCTCCTCGTCCTTATTGGACTTGTGGTCATGCCCAAGATTCGAATAACCCACTTACATCAAAAAGGTTACATGACAATCAGTTTGCTTTCATATTAACCAATGGCACCTGCGCTAATAGTTACATATGAAATGAAGTCCAGAACAGATGGAGTTCTAAGGGCAATTGTTGCCAGTCATGGAAAACCTGCCCTCCTTAAATAGCCTCTGGTGTAATTGCCTGCCCACGCCCTGCCCACTTTTCGGGCTTAAATACAAGGCGACATTTGGTATGCATTTCCTGTAATAAAGAAGCATGTGACGATTATTCCCAAGATGTTATTTTTAAGGCTATTGTTAACTGCGGTCTGTCTTTGGTTTCTCAGTTAAGGAAAAAGCAACTTGACTCAAAGCATCACTTGATTCAAGTTGATAACCACAGCAGAACAAGTGATTGTGACCGGTTCCCTGAAGGAAAATGAGTGGGGACAAATTTTACCCCATACTTTGCAGACACTGAGGTATGGCATGACTTGGTGACTCTTGGGAGAGATCAAGTCTTACAATGTTGTGTAAAACCCTGTGAATAGGGCTAACAACATGAGGTTATCTGTTTTTATAAGAGTCATGAATACCTGTTTATTTGAATATACCACCTTGTGGATGGCAGCCAAACCTTAGTTTTTCTTGCTTCTTTGGTTTCTACTTTTGTGATTAAAAATAACTTAAAAATCAATCATGTTGAAAGGCAATAGCTTATTTTTCCTCTCAGCCTGAAAGAAGGAAATACAATGTAGATTGAAGCCATGATTAAAAGTATAAAGCACTTGTGCATTTAAATTAGAAAGGAGTTTGTGGTGAAAAAGGAGTCTAGGGTAATAAAGTCAGAACATGGTTGAGTCTTTTTCGTGCTCAGATAATCTGTCCTGTGTCCTGTGATTGTCTCAAGAGGTTGGTAAAGAAGTGAGCAGTGGGAATAGGTCAAGTAGAGGCTGGAGCACCCTGGGGAATACTAAAAAATGCCCTGAAGTTTCATTCCCAAAGCAGGAGTAAGGTATCAGTAGTAAAGTGGCTCCTAAAGTGTAAAGAAAGACTTGGGTTCAGTTGAATTTCCTGGGTCTATGAAAATGATTAAGCTCCATTTACTTGGTATTGGAGTGGATGTTCCAAGATCAGTGTGTTTGAAATTAAGTACAGTTTACTTAAGAAGGTATCTGGCTGACATTAAGAGAGAGGTGGGGCCTCTTTAAATCTATATTGTATCTATAAAATCTATAAAATCCAGCCAATGTTCATAATTAGTGTTAGGTCGAACCATATGAAAATGCTGAGAGAGATTTCATATGGCTCAACTTAATACTTAAATATTTATACTTGTTATTTTCATAAAAAGATACATTTCTTCATGCAGAAAAAAATGTATTTGAACTATACTTTCTTCCTCTTCTCCCTGGGTTAATTTTACTTGGGGTAAAAGGAGCCAGTTGTCTTCTAGTCTTTTATGATTCTGTACCACCTTTTTGGGTCTTTCTGTTATATAATAAAAATTGGTTAGAGGATAGGTTACAAGTACTTTATTATTAATACTAGCTAAAATCCTGACTGGATTTTTAATTTATGAAGAAAGAACCAGCATAGAATCAAGGTTAGGCTTGTAACAATGATACTCTCAACCAATTGTACAATAGGCTTTCTTGAGTAGGGGAGGAAAGGCTACCCTGGGAGTGATGCCCATGAGAGAGGGTCATAAAGTGGCCCTCATATGACAAAGGTCATGGCAGAAAAATGTTGGAAACAAAGACTCTAAAAGAGCAGTATTCACTTAACAGCAGCTCTCTCTATTGGCTATAATGCTCAGAAAGTAGGCACTTTGGTTTGGGGATCTCAAAAGATAATTTGGGAACTGATGTCAGATTGCAACTTCTTAATTTTTTCAATTATGGTCACTAGAAACAAAACTTCCATCTATTATCACTACCATTTAAGAAAAGAGGAGGCATTTTGACACTAAAACAGAACAATTTCAGCTATGGTAAAAGCATACTGCATTGTCTTCAGTCTTTTCATTTTGCTACAAAGTAGGAGGAAAATATTAAGAACTGGTTCAGGTCCATGGCCCAGTGGCCCAAGAGATACTAATCAGCTATTACAGGGCTAACAATAACCATGAACTATTAAGTACCTACTTCTTCTAAGCACTATATTAAGAGCTTTATATACCTGATATTGGTTCTCCAAGTTATATTATATTATTTATTATTGCTATTATTATTATTTAGTACTGGGGATTGAACCCAGGGGTATTTTACCACTAAGCGACATCCCCAACCCTTTTTATTTATTATTTTAAGAAATGGTCTCACTTAAGTTGCTTACAGTCCTGCTTTTTAAATTGCTGAGATTGACCTCAAATTTGCAGTCCTCCTGCCTCAGCTCCTAGAATTGCAGGGATAGGTATTATTATATTCCTTTTATGGATGAGAAAACTGGCAAAGAGATTAGGTAACTCTTTCAAACCTGAACTTGCAAAGTAATGGCAAAGTAATTGTGAAGTATTGCAAACAACCTATAGAGCTTTTCAATTGTGTAATTGATAAAGGGAGTAAAGGATGCAAATGTTATTTCCAAAGTGTGTGTGTGTGTGTGTGTGTGTGTGTGTGTTTGTGTGTGTGTGTATGTGTTTGCAGTGCTGGGATGGAATCCAGGACCTTGTGCATGCTAGGTAAGCACTGTGCCACTGAGCTACGTTCTCAGCCCAAGTCTGGATTTTAAGGTGTTTTGTTTGAGGGCAGAGATGCTGGAATTTGTGGGATCTCCCATTCTTATGAGACTTTGCAAAGTTCTACATAAAGTTTTAGAGTTGCACATGTGAACCAGAGAAGCCCTAGTCCTGAAGGAAGCTCCAGGACAAAAGTGTTATCTTTAATTGAGGTCTTCAGAAGAATACCCTGACATAAGGCTTTGTGCACAAGTGAATTTTTCAGGAAATGCTCTCAGAAGAAGCCAGTCAGGATGTGGAAGAAGTGGGATGGTGAAGGGGAAGAAGTCAAGTGAGGTAGTTTCTGAAGTGGAGTCCCATGGAGGTTAGCCTCATTCCAGTCTGTAGGGGAGCTCTGTAGGGTAAGTAGCACCTCAGAGTCATCCCAACTCAGGTCCAGGGAGCCAGACTTTCATATTCCATGCCTGTTGGTCATTGACTAAGGGATGATCAAGCAGGGAAAGGGATGGGGTGGAAGGGATAGAAAGTTCTAGGCACATCCAGCTGTTTACATATTTGAGCAAAGCTCTTCAGTAGCTGAAGGGAAGTACTGTGAGTGCATACCATTGGTAGTAAAAGCAAACTGTAGTCAAAAGATGAGCACATGGAAATGATGAAATGGGATTGGGATGATCACAGTAGATCATCAATAGTGTCCACTATAAGTCTGAATTCAGACTTGCTGTTCAGAAACACCATAAAGAAAAGGGACAAAAGCATGGCTTGGGGGAGTATTCTGTAATACCCAGGAGGTCACAGAACTGGTGACTGTGCCAATTGTGTCCTCACCAAAAAACAAATATCTTCAGCTATCCATTCTACTCCCTTTCCCATGGCTACCTCTTTAATGCAAGCTACTACCATCTCTTACCCGTGCCACTGCAGCAAAACTCATAAGTAGCTGCCAGGCTTCAACTCTTACTCATCTATGTTCATTTTCTACATAGTAGTCACGGTGATCTTTAAAATATGGTGAGACTGAAAGTGAGTCATCTCATAATCACCATTAGTCCCTCCATAACCCCTATTCTTTGGCAGGCATAATGGATATTTTTCTCAATTTTATGCAAAGTGCTATGCAGCTTTACTCTATCTCCCACATCCCTTGCTCACCAGCCCTCTCCTATCCCCCACCAAAAACCCCTTCTAAGCATCTTACCATTTTCAAGATCCTGCCATATAGAACTTTTAGAACCATCGATGTTAAAATGAAAATCCAATTGTGTCATTCCCCTACATAAAATCCACCAAGGTCTCTCATCACAGCTGAAATAGAGTGAAGACTTGTCCATGAACCCACCTCAGATGGCTGCTGTTTCTCCAAATGGCCTCTGTTTCTTTCTGTCCATAGACCCAGCTGCCTCCCACTTAATCTACTTTTGCTACTTCCTCTGCCCCAACCCTTATCCTCCTCTCCTGTATGGTTTCACTTCAAATATGCCTTCCGTTCCACCACTCCTGTCTAGTCCCTTTGTAGCATGTTATACTCTCTGATTTGCTTCATAGACAGTGCTGTCACATTCACTGACTTATTGGCTTATGATCTGTCTCCCCTGCTATGGGCTAACACTGTACACCTCTGTAACAGCACCAGGCACAGCTATACCAAGTGCTCACTAAATACTTGCTGAATCTGAAGAATGTCTACCAAAGAAGCAATTTATTCATATTTCCTTCACCAGCTTTATAATAAAATCCAAGAGAAAACATTTTGCTGCATGGTTTTGGATGCAGATAGATAAAGAAAGATGAGTCCTTCTCAGAGACCAGACAAAATAACATTCTATATCTTCTATATACTCTACATATCTGAGGCCACCTAGACAATGGTGTTTATTTCCAATAGCCGCAATTTATAATAGAAAAATGTCAGTGGTCACATGGCTGAGCATTGTTAGCCAATAGGCTGCAGCTGCTGCTCCTCTGGGATTCATTTGCAAATTCGTGCTGTGTAATGACCAAGCACAATGGGAGCAACCGTGGCCATTTTGGCCTGCCATGGGACTTCTTTTAAGGGCAGTCTTTATTCCAGTGGTTCCCATCTGCTGAGACTTTCTCAGAGCTGCACTGTAGTTCAAGGCTCCTTGTACTCAATCCTCCCTTCACAGGTTTAAAACCTGTGACTTGGCCTAACCTCTTCCTTCTTCCTTTCTCCTTCACACGAATTCCCAATACATCTTTTGCACATCTAATCCTACCTTAGCATCTGCTTTTTGAAGGACTCAAACTGACATAAAAAAACCTAAATTTTATATCAAGAGCATATGGATACTGAGTATAGAATCATCTGTGGAGTTGAAAATATCCATTCACTTTCTTTTTCTAGATCAGTGAAAGTACACTAATGTTATCATCTTTCTTTGAAAATCATGGGTCCTGGAACCCATTGGATTTCTTCTTATCTGAAACTCCCCATACAATAGATTTGTTCTAAAGTAATTCAATGAGGATGGAAGGTTGTTTGGCTCATAGAAAAGACTGGTTCAATCTGGTAATCATAAAAATGATTCATACATCTCTTAATCTTTTCATGCTAACTCAAAATGTGTAAATGTGCATTAATCCCTCAATCCTTTGATGAAAGGCCAAGGCTTTTCCTTGAGTATTTCTCTGCTTACACTAGTTATATTCTTGATAAATTGTATATAATCTCCAGGTGTTTCTTTAAAGTGAAGCAGAAACCAAAAGATACCTGGCATGTAATCAGAGTGCAGAAATCCTTGTCTATTTTCATTAAGTTTCTACAGTTGTCTGGCCCACATTTAACTCAACAGCTTCTTTTTTGTATATAAAAAATCTGTTTGCCTTAATTAAGAATCTGCAAAGAATGCAACTTTGCAGCTTCTTTTTCGTGATTATTTTTGAAGACTTTTCATCAAATCACAGAAATAGAATGTCCTGGCATGAATAGAATGGGCAGTAACCCTCAATGAATCTTGGCATGGATCAACTCACTAAGGGGTAAGGGTAACAAAAATGTGAGAGAATGTGGGACTCAAGGCTTGGGGCAACGTAAATATATTTTACAGATGAAACAGAGAGCATTGGTTAATCTGAACAGTCTGTTATGGAGTAATTTGTCAAGAGAAATTTTAGTGCATGATGCTCAATATAAAATGCTTTAAATTATTAATGATCTTACTTCTGTAGCTCCTTTGCCTTCATCAGTGGACAGCAATAGTTGGTGTTGACACTCTAGCAATGGAACATTCTTCCACACTAGGTATCTTCTTTTTTGGTTCATGGATTCTCGTGAAAATCTGACATGCTATAGATCTTCTTATCAGAAAGATATATATTCACATGCACACATACGAAACTGTAGATTTTGGGGGGAGGAGTAACCATGGATTGAACTCAGGGGCACTCGACCATTGAGCAACATCCCCAGCCCTATTCTGTATTTTATTTAGAGGCAGGATCTCACTGTTGCTTAGTGCCTCACTGAGGCTGGCTTTGAATTCATGATCCTCCTGCCTCAGTCTCCTGAGGCTCTGAGGTTATAGGCATGCACCACTATGCCTGGCCAAAACTGTAGATTTTTAAAAATCCCCAAATCTCATTTGTCGATTTCTTATTCATAACCCCCCTGCTACATTGTTAACAACACAGAGAGTAAAATGTAAATAGGTAGTACACTTGCTAGAAAATAAAGCGTGGAGTGTATTTGTCTGATAAAACTGATTGATCTTAAATGCCACTGTTTGGTTCATGGGAAAAGAAATATTCACAGAGACACACCCACACTTACTCACATCTGCTCAGTTCCCCTCAGAGTGGCAAGGATCATGTCAGTCTGATTCATCTTTCAGGAAGGAAGAGGGAAGTACAGTGTAAAACCACAACCCAGGCCTCAGAGAGGACTTGGTTCCAGAGTGCAGCAGAGGTTGGGGCCGTTCAAGGGCAGAGAAGTGGCTGTCAGCTGAGGAAGGACTGTGTCACTGACCTTCAGATGGGCACAGCTGGATGATGCCTTGGCAGTCTTCCAGGCCAACTCATTCTACCACTCAGTCCCATCAGATGTAAAGTATTACAGAGTGAAAACCAAAAGACACTCTCATATCTGCTCTCAACTCTAGGAGGAGCAAGAATTGTTTTCCTGGTCTTGATAAGCATGCAGGTGGTTGGCGCCAAGTGTCTTCCTCCTTGTCCTGAAGATGATAACACTTGAACGCATCATGGTCAGTCCTACAAGTCAATGATAAAGACTGGGTGGGAATCCAGTCTTTTTTACTGCCCTTTCCAGGTTTTTGCAACCAAATTCTACTGCTCCAGGCCTTGATGATCCTTTTGCAATTTGGCTAATTCTACAAAAATGATTTGATCATAAAAACATTTCAAGGACATTTTCATTGTGTCCCCACTCTCCTCACTTGTTCCTCTATTCACAAACAAGCTTGAGGCCTCAGATATAACTACCCAAATAACCAGTGACATTAATGCTTCCATTTCTTAAACCTGATGAATCATTCTGAGTGAGCTGAGTTCCATTTCTTAAGAGCTTTATTCACTTTGTATGGAGTGTTTCAGCCCCCAAAGTCAAGTGGTTAGAATTTGCAATCAAGTGCAGGCAGCTTTAAAATGTTGTTTTAGTTTGTCTTCTCTCTGGATCACAAGTTTGAAACCAGTCTTCATAATTTAGTGAGATCCTGTCTCAAAACCAAATGAAAAGGCATGGGGAATGGATCTCAGTGGTAGAGCACCCCTGGATTCAATTACCAGTACTGCAAAAAACAACAACAAAAAGAAAAAAGCACAAATAGCTTGCTTCCTCTCTCATTTTTCTAATTAAAAAATGATTTATTTATAGAATAACTTATAATGAACAGGTATCTATATACAAAGTAAGATGCTAATTGGTAGAAAGTTTGCTTCTCAAGTATTAACCTTTGAGCTGAATAATGACCTAACTTGAAAGCAGGAGTGGAAGAAAGAAAAGGAGGAGAAGGAAGGGAGAATTTTATTTGTGTTTCTGGGCACAATGGAAGAAGAATAAAGATAGGGGTTATGGTCAGGAGAATAAGCCCACCTGCCTCCAAGATGTCCATGTCCTAATCCCCTGCACCTGTGAACACATTGTTTATATGGCAAAAAAGAACTAAGATTGCAGGTGGAATTAAGGTTGCTAAGCAGCTGATCTTAAGCTAAGGAGATCATCCTGGGTTATATGGGTGGCCTAATGTGATTCCAAGGGTCCTTAAAGGTGGAAGAGGGATACAGAAGAGATCAGTCACAGGTGACTATGGAAGAGGTCAGAATGAAGCCATATGAGGAAAACATGACCTGTTGTTGCTGGCATTTCTTTTCTCTTTGGTGCTGGGTATGAACCCAGGACCTCACACATGATAGGCGATCACTCTAAGACTGTGTGAATGTATAAGCACACATTCATGTTGACATTTTGGCAGGAGCATCACAAGTTTGAGGTCAGCCTGGGCAACTTAGCAAGACCCTGTCTCAAGATGAGATAGAAAAGGGCTGGGGATACATTTCAGTGGTAGAGTGATCCCTATCATCTGTGAGGCCCTGGGTTCAATCCCCAGTACCACAAAGAAAAAAAAATTCTCCTAACTCAGCCTCCTGAGTAGTTAGGATTATAGGTGTGCACCACCATGCCTAGCTGTTGCTGGCTTTAGAGATGGAAAAAAAGGAGGCCATGAGTCAAGGAATGAGGGAAGCATCTACAAGCTAGAAAAGGTGAGGAAACCAATTCTCCCTTAGAATCTCCAAAAGGAATGCAGCCCTGTAAACACCTGAATTTTAAGAGAACGAGACCCAGGTCAAAATTCTACCCTACAGAACTACAATTTAATAAGTTAATGTTTTAAGTTGCTAGGTTTGTGATAATTTGTGATGGTGGTGAATAGAAATGGATTGGGGAGGTTATGCAAAGAAAAACTAAGGAGCTGGTCTTATTTTAGGTTTGTTTTGGGCAGGCTCTTGTCAGTGAAGGAATGAAGGAAGAAAAATCAAGAGTTCAGGACACACAGGAGAAGGTTAATATGAAGCTTGAAAGCTGGAAGCTGAGACTTAGGAGGAACTTGAAATAGGGAACAAAACCCAGATTTAAGGACCCTAATCATAAGTGCCCTGAAACCACCAAGAGGACCTCTAAACTGAGCCATGGAAACCAGCAGAGGATTGTTATGTGTTGCTAATTTCTTCCTTTCTTTTTTTTATTAGTCAACTTTTTATCACTGTGGTCAAAAGACATCCTACAAGCAACTTAAAGGAAGAAATTTTTATTTTAGCTCACGGTTTCAAAGCATTCAGTCCATAGTGGGTTCACTCCATGCTCTGGGACTGAGTGAGGCAGAACACCATGGTGGAAGAGCATGGTGGAGGAAAGCAGTTCAGCTCATGGCAGCCAGGAATTGGAGAGAGAGAGAGAGATAGAGAGATAGAGATAGAGATAGAGATAGATAGATAGATAGAGAGAGAGAGAGAGAGAGAGAGATTGGAGCTGAGAGGAGAGGAGATAGACCCTTCTGGGACTTGCCTGCAGTGATCTACTTCCTGCAACTAGGTCCCACCTCCCAGGGGTCTATTCAGCCATCAGTGGATTAATCTATTGATGATGGCAGAGCCCTCATGATCCAATCATTGCCTTAAAAGCTCCACCACTGAAACTTGGTGCACTGGGGACCATGTTTTCAAACACATAAACTTTCAGGAGATATTCCAGATAGAAACTATAGCATCTCTCTTTGATTAAGAATCAACCTTTAGGGGGTTGTGGGTATAGCTCAGGTGCAGAGCACTTGCCCAGCATGCATGAGGCCCTGGGTTCCATTCCTTGTACCACAAAAAGAAAAAAAAAAGAATCAACATATAAAATAGAAATATTCCCAAATTTAACATTCTCTTTCCACAGAGTCATACCAGACAAACTTATGTACAATTATAAAAAAGGAATCAACATAAATGAGGAATATTAATTATACAATCTGAAAGAGATCACTGATTGTGCCCCCATATTTGTTTTCCTCTTCTTCCATCCTAATAGAATTTTTTGGCTGGCACAGGGCTACCCAGCCTCACTGGCTTACAGATGTGGCCATGTGATTAAGTTCTAGCCAATTGCATGTGAATTGGAGTAACATGTAAAAATTTTTAAAGGAAAGAATTATACCTGTCAGTTTTTCTCCCTTCCACTGACTGGAATAAGGATGTGGTGTGAGCTGTCTTGGACTCTGTAATGGAAGCAGTGAGACATTATGACAGAAGCAGCCTGGGTCCCTGATGGCTTCTTAGAGAAAGGACTTAGTACTTAGGTTTTTCCATGAGACAGAGATAAAATTGACTTTTGTTTATTACACTTCTTTGTGGGTTTCAGTTTCTATGCTTTAAACAGTATTGTCTAACTCCCAGGTAAGTTGGGTGGGTCTTTCAAGTCAAAATAATTGTGATTCTATTTGCACCACAGATAATGGTTTTTTTCCCCCGACTTGATGACATACTTTTTGTCACTGTGTTAATTTGCTATGGCTGTTGTCATAAATTACTGCAAATAGTGACTTCAAACAGCATACATTTGTTATCTTACAGTTATGCAGGAGAGAAGTCCAGTCCAGTTTCATTGGGCTAGAAGTAAGATGTTGACAGGGTTGTTTCTTTCTGGAAAATCTGGAGAAGAATCTGATTCCTTGCCACCCTTCCTCCATTTTGAAAGCCAGCTATGTCCAGCTAAGTTTTCTCACACTGCCATCTTTCTTACTCCTCCCTCTTCCACTTTTAAGAACCTTTGTGAGTACATTGGACCCACCTGAATAATCCAGAGTCATCTCCCCACCTCAAAGTCAGGTGATTAGCAACACTAATATTATTCCATTTGTAATTCCCCTTTGTCATGTTACCTAATGTTTCTGGGGCTAATGACACAGACATCTTTGGGACATCCTTATTCAGCCTACCTCAGGCACTCTTTTCTTTGGAGCATTGTCTATTCAGAAAAATTCTATTTTGTGTGTATATATGTATGTGCATATGTATGGACATATACATTCATTTGCTGTCCCTTTCCAATGAAAAGGCCTAGAAGCAATGATATCCTTATAGCAATTGAGCAAACCTAGCATCTAGAATTGGTTTCTATATCCAGAAAAGAAACCTGGTTTCCTTAGGGAAAATGGATCATTCCAGAGATGGGACAGAGAAAATTCAATATGAGCTGAAGCATCTCACTATGCCAGAAAATCAGGAATTATTCAAAGAAGGATGGTGGCATTTCAAGAGGACATAGAAGCCACCTTTGAAAGGGTTTCTACTAGCTAATCCGAGACAATTTGAGTTTGAAGTGAGCAATTATAGTAAAGGATTATAACCCAGTAAATAAAATTAAAATCCACATGTCCATGATAATATAAATAAATAAATGTAGGAGAACTGAAGACTCCTCCTTGTGATAGAAAGATCACTAATAGAACTAGAAGGAAAGAGAGAAATAGAAAATCCTTACTCAGCATCATTATGATGATAATTGGTTCAGGCAAGAATCATCAATGGAAGTGAGGTTGTTGGATATATGGTAGTTCCATTTTTAGTTTTTTGAGGAACCTCCATATTATTTCCCAGAATGGCTGTACTAATTTATACTGTACCCAAATTCCCCTTTCTCTAGATCCTTGCCAACACTTATTTTGAATCTTTTTGATACTAGGCATTCTAACATGTCCCTAACAGTTATTGATGCTGAACATTTCTTCATGAACCTGTTGACCATCTGCATTCTTTTGAAAAATATCTGTCAGTTCCTTTGCCCATTAATAGTGAATCATTTGAGTTTCTTATATATTTTGGATATTAACCCCTTATCAGATATATGGTTTTCACACATTTTCTCCCAGTCTGTAGATTGTCTCTCCATTTTGTTGATTGTTTCCTCTGCTCTACAGTAGCTTTTTATATTGATGCAATCCCATTTGCCTATTTTGCTTTTGTTTTCTGTGCTTTTGGGGACATATCTAAAACTTCATTGCCCAAACCAATGTCATAGATTTGCCTCTCTTTTATTCTAGTTGTTTCACAGCTTCAAGTCTTTTATTTAAATCTTTCATCCATTTTGAGTTTAGTATATGCTGTGAAATCAGGATCTGACTTCATTCTTCTGTGTGTGAATATCCAGTTTTCCCAGCACCATTTATTGAAAAGCCTGTCCTTTCCCCATTGTGTGCTCTTGACACTTTAGTTGAAAATTAGTTGACTGTAAATGCTTGAATTTATTTTTGGGCTTTTTATTCTGTTTCATTTGTTGATGATTATACCACATATATTTTGATGGAAATTTTTAAATTTATTACTGCGTTACAGTTATACATAATGGTGAGGTTTTAACACATTCATCAATGCATATAACAGTTTTCTCAATTTCTCTCCATTTCAATTCCCTATACTTCTTCTTTCCTTCCCCTCTTCCCTCCTTCAAACCCCTCCTCTGCTCTATTGGTCTTCCTTCTATATATTTATTTATTTTTAATTGGCACATTGTAGTTACATATTAAACTGGAATGAATTTTGATATATTCATAACATGCATAAAACATAATTTGGTCAATTTTATTTCTTAATTCTTCCCCTCTTCATTCCTTCTTCCCTCCCTCTTGGTCTCCTGCTTCTACTCTATAGATCTCCCTTCTATTTTCCCAAGATCAATTGGAATCTTTTTGTAATAAACGTTACTGTATATACTTAAGGTATAAAATATGATGTTGGAACATACATATAGATAGTAAAAAGGCTGGTATTGGCCCTCAGTTTCCTAGGGAGTTTGGTTCCAGGACGTCTGAGAATAACAAAATTTGAGAATGCTCAAGTCCCTAATACAAAAGTGTTATTTGTATGTAATTTAAGCACATCCTCCAATTTACTTTAGGTCATCTCTAGATGACTTAAAATACCTAATACAATATAAATAGTTGTTATACTATAAATCTATATGTGTTCAGTATAGATGCAATTTTCTGATTATTTTTAATTCCTAATTAGTTGAATCCTTGAATAGGGAAACTGCAGCTATGAAAGGCTATCTGTACTATAGTAAAGCAAATTAACATATTCATCATGTGACATAGTTACCCCTTTTTGTGCTAAGAGCAACTAAAATCTCCTTATTTAGCATAAATTCCATATACAGTACAATTTTATTACTTATAGTTCTTATATTGTACATTAGATCTTTAGACTTGTTCACCCTACATTTCTGCTCCTTCATATCCTCTGACCTACAATTCCCCATTTCCTTTCCTCCTCTCCCTTTTACTCCTGGTAAACACTGCTTTATTTTCTATCTCTATATATTTTTAATGTTTTATTTTTTAGATTTCATATATAAGTGAAAGTATGCAATATTTTTATTTCTGTGTCTGGCTTTTTTCACTTAGCATAATGTTTTCCTTATCCATGTTGTGACATATTATTTAGTTCTAAAAATAATGAGATCTTGCTGTTTTGATTACAGTACACCTGTAGTATGTTTTGAAATCAGGGAGTGTGATGCCTCCAACTTTGTTCTTTTTGTTGAAGATTGTTGTGTTAGTCAACTTTTCATTGCTGTAGCAATACATCTGTGAAAAACCAATTTAGAGGAGGAAAGAACTTTTTGGCTCATGATTTCAGAGGTTTCATTCCATGGTCACTTGACCCTGTTGCTTTTGGCCTTTGGCAAGAAAGAACATGGTAGCAAACACCTGGTAGAGCAGAGTTGCTCCACATCATGGCAACAGGGAAGCAAAGAGGGGGAGAGATAAAGGAGCCAGGGACAAAATATGCCCTTCAAAAACATGCTCCCAGTGACCTACTTCCTTCAATTAGGCCCTATCTCCTAAAGTTTCTACCATCTCCCAATAGTCCATTAAGCTATGAATCCATCAATGGATTAATACACAGATGAGGCTGGTGCTTCCACATGAGGTAGGTACTTTCTGAAGGCCTTACTTCTGAACACTGCTGCACTTGACCATTTGGGGGACATTTCAGATCCAAACCATAAGAATAGTTGTGGTTATTTGGGGTCTTTTGTGGTTCCAATTTAAGAAATTTTTTTCTATTTCTGTGAAAAATGACAATAGAATGTTGATAGGTATTGCATTGAATCTATAGATCACTTTGAGTAGCATGGAATTTATTTTTCATTTTCATTTTTTTGTTTTCTTAAATATACATGACAGTAGAGTATATTTTGACATATTATGCATACATGAAATATGTCTTATTTTAATTTTAGAGTATGGAAATTTTAACAATACTCATTCTTTCTATCCATAAATGCAGAATGTCTTTCCATTTATTTGTGTTTTCTTCAATTTCTTTCATTAGTGTTTTATAGTTTTAAGTTTATAGATCTTTCACCTCCTTGGATAAATTTATACCTAAGTATTTTGGTTTATTTATTTATTTAGGGTTGCTATGTAAATTGGATTGTTCTAAAATATCCTCTTTGAATAGTTCATTATTTGTATATATAAACAGTACTGATTTTTGTATGTTGATTTTATATTCTGTAACTTTACTGAATTTGTTTATGTGTTCTAGTAGATTTTTGGTATAGGCTTTAGGATTGTGTATGTATGTAGGATCATGTCACTGACAGTACCAATTTTAATCAGTGGGTATTTGGTACCATTTATAATGCTCCCCTCTTTTATAATTTTGACATTTGAGGGTGGTGTATAAAGCTCATTGGAAAGAATTTTGTACTTGTGATTGTGATAATTGTTCAAATAATGATCCTTGAAGTACAAGGAATATTTCCTCCTATTATTGCTTTTTGTAGTCCCTTTCCACAGTAACTCATATAACTTTCTCTGAACTATGGGGCATTACCAAGTTCAACATAGGCAGAGGCTTGATAAACATTTGCACATTGAGGTTTTTCTGCTTGGAAAACTCACTCTAAAAAGCCAACCAACCACAATGTAATAGGCCTGACTGTCCTGAGATCACTGTGCTGTCTGGAACCTGAAGCTAGTCATGTAGAACAGCCATATGGACAAGGATTAAGATATTCTGGCTAGGTTAAACAGAATGATGGTCCACTGAAGTTTTCCATGCCCCAATCCCTGGAACCTATGGATATGTTATGTTACACATAACATTACATATTATGTTACATGTTGATTTTACACAGATTTTCACTGCTCAAAAATACATATGTAGCCGGGCACACGCCTATAATCCCAGCGACTCGGGAGGCTGAAGCAGGAGGTTCACGAGTTCAAAGCCAACCTCAGAAAGGGCAAGGTGCTAAGCAACTCAGTGAGACCCTGTCTCTAATAAAATACAAAATAGGGCTGGGGATGTGGCTCAGTGGCCGAGTGCCCCTGAGTTCAATACCTGTTCAAAAAATAAAAAAAATACAGATGTAGGTAATAAGCTGCAGAGTATATATTGACTATCATTGGTGATTTTCCATATGATTCAATGTCCTATATGTGAATTAAAAACTGATATTGCGCTATGTAAAGATAAATGGTAAAATTCATACCAATAAGATATTTCTTAACCTAGAATGACAGTGAATAGCAAATAAGAAACACTATCGCAACTCATAAAAGGGACCCTATTAAAAAGAAAAAGCTTCATATTTTACTATCTTTCATGGCATCTCCTCCTTTCAGCTGTCAATCCCAAATTTTTTAACAGAGTCTCACATTTTTATTTTGCATTGAGACTCACAAATCATGTAGAAGATCCCAATATAACAGAATTAAGGTTATGGATGGAATTAAGGCTGCTAATCAATTGATCTTAAGATAGAGAAATGATCCTATATTATCCAGGTGGCCCCAGTGTAATCACAAAGGTGAGTGAAAGAGAGCAGCAAGAGACTCAGTGTTAGAACCAAAAAGATGCCTTCATTGACTTTTTTTCCAGTGTTGGGGATGGCACCCAGGGCTTTGTGCATGCTAGGGAAGTGTTCTACCATTGAGCCACACCCCTAATCTGATAGACACCTTCATATGAAAGACTGGACAGATCATTGCTGACTTTGAAGAGGGAGGAGGGCCATGATCCAAGAATGCAGGCAGTTTCTAGAAACAAACGAATGCACAAAAACATTCCTTTAGAACAGAAAGCCACCCTGCTGACCTTTTATACCAATGATACTTGTATCAGACTTCTAGGGCCACGTTCTCTCTTGAACCTGCTTCTCTCTCTCTCTCTCTCTCTCTCTCTCTCTCTCTCTCTTTTTCGACTTTCTCTACTTCTTCCGGCTTTCATGGTTTCGTGAGCAAACAGAATACTCCCAGTCCAACCTTTCCCTGGTTTGCAATCTAAGCTCCCCACACACTAACCAGTACATCTGAGTCTGAAGTCTAAACTTCTTGAAGAAAGAAAGCCAGGCACAGTGGTATTCAGGAGGCTTAGCAGGAGGACCCCAAATATGAGGCCAGCCTGGATAACATAGTGAGATCTTGTATCAGAAAAAGAAAGAGAGAGAGAGAGAGAAAGAGAGAGAGAGAGAGAGAGAGAGAAACAAGAGAGAGCAGAAGTAATTCAAGTGGATCAAGTATGCTGCCCTGGTCCAATCAGCAGTGGCCAGGAGGGCAGTTCAGCTGGTACACACATGGCCAGGAGGGTCTGTGTGAATGTACATGTGTGTACAAGAACACACATGTTGGTATTTTGAGGCAGGCAGACATGCTTGTGATGTTATTGTGATTTATTTCTTCTGGCTAGTAATAATCTATTTGATTTTAGTGCTGTAACTTTAAGGAAATTCAGATGAGCAAGACAGGTGGTCCAGATGCCAAAGCCAGGAATTCTGGGAGTACAGAGCAAGATGCTCCTCCAGGGCAAGGCTGAGTCAGAGCATGGACTCCATGGTTGCTGCTTCCTGGAACTCTCACAACCTCCTTACTCAGGATGGGGAAGTCCAGACTGTGGGGACTTTTGAGACACAGGCATTCAGGAAACCAGATGTGTGGTATTGGTTTGGGTGGTGGAGAAAAAGACAGACTGTTGAGTTAATCTATCTCTAGACAAACATACCCCTTTTTGCTTGTCCACCATTGCTGATGCATGTCTCCATTTAAGGAATCTAAAATCCCATGCCCTCTCAGTTGTGATTGCATCTTTAAAGTAAATTAATTATTGTTACTTTAATAAAATCTGACATTAAGGATTGATAATTCATTTTTTCTCCTTTTTGATACTGGGGATTGAACCCAGGGTCACTTAACCACTGAGCAACATCCCTAACCCTTTTTTATATTTTATTTGGAGACATGGTCTTGCTAAGTTGTTTAGGGCTTCTCGAAGTTTCTGAGGCTGGCTTTGAACTTGCCATCCTCCCGCTTTATCTTCTTGAGCGCTGAAATTACAGGTGTGCCCCACCATGCCTGGCTCATGATAATTCATCTTCAAATAAACATGCCTCCAGGAGATTCCAATACATCTCTCTGAGGAAGAGAATATTCTTTTCTCCACTCCACACCTGTTTTATGCCATCTCTGCTTGAGAATCACTGATTTCAATCATAAAATGATTAGTTCACAGATATTCTTATTGGTGTTAATTATTATTAAATCAACACTTCAAATCTAAGAAAAAGCTTTAGAGTGAAGATTCATGAGGATACATTTACTAGCAATGAAGAAGTAGCCTTGGGTCATTTCATTTTATTAAATTGCCTTTGTATTAGACATCTTTATGTTTGCTATTAAAGTGTCAGCTATTTTATATGTGCCCACATACTGTGTCATACTTTCTGAAGTATATAGAAAATGCAATTTGTGCAAATGAATAAAATCTCAAACTGTATGGCTAGCTGATCTATACATAGCTGGGGTAATAAGTTTTCCTAGTGTGGCACTCCTGCCTACAGAGCCAGTGGTATTCAAAAACTATATTATGTCTTTATTACTCTAAGATCTCATCATTCATTTAGAATTGGTTTTACTAAAGCCACCTATTTCTGTCTTGAACATTATCAAAGAACCTCATCAGAAATCATATTTCTGCTTAAAGAATAACTTGTTTTCAGCAAATATCCAGAGAAGGTTGTGCAATTTTTTTCCTGCAGCAGTTAAAATAAGAATGGAAAAGGTTTTCTCTGAAAGGTCTAGAATAACTTTTCCCAAAATGCGTTCTGTGTGATGTTATCAGGTATGATGTGGGGTGCAGGGAATGAAGATTCTTGTTAAAGCAAAAATACAGAGTTTTACTATAAGACTGCCATACTAGGGTTCTTTAAGAATAGAACCAATATGGATATAGATTTATAGTGGGGAATTGGCTCATGCAAATATGGAGACTGAGAAGTTCTATTCTCCGCCATCTGCAAGTTGGAGAACCAGGTAAAGCTAATACTGTGAATTATGGTCTGAGTCTTATAGTCTGAGTCTGAAGACTTGAGAGCCAGGGGAGCCAGTAGTGGAAATCCCATTTCAGAGCCAGGTTCACTGGCACATACCTGTAATCCCAGTGACCCAGAAGGCTGAGGCAGGAAGATCAAAAGTTAGAGGCCAGCCTGGGTAATTTAGCAGGACCCTATCTCAAAATAAAATTGAAAAAAGAAATGGGGATGTAGTTCAGTAGTAGAGTGCCCTTTGATTCAATCCCTAGGACTGCATACACACACACACACACACACACACACACACACACACGCACACACACACAAATACCAGTTCAGGCAGGAGATGAGAAGAGATGCGATGCAGTAAAGAGTCAGGAAAGGGATGGATTCCACCTTCTTCAATCTTTTGCTCTATTCACACCCTCAGAGGATGAATGATGAACACCCACACTGGAGAAGGCCATCTATTTTACTGAGTTCACTCATTCATATGCTAAAATCATTCTTAACTGCCCTGAGAGAGATACCTAGAAACAACATTTAATCTGGGCACCTCAAGGCCCAGTCAAGTTGACACATAAAATAATCACTCAGATCCTTTAATATACTAATAGAGAGAAAGAATATACAAAAAGATAAGGGCACTGCTTCAAAATAAATTGGATCACAAAAGTCCTTTACTGAGTAAAGAACATTGGGAAATTAGAAAACCTTACAATGTGTTTTTGAAAAAGTTTATCTATTATGTGGTGGGTTTTTAAAGAATTGAGGTGAAATTTATATCACAAAATATTAACCATCTAATGTGAATAATTCAGTGATATTTAGTGCATTCACAGTGTTGTGCAGCCACCACGTCTGTCTAGTTCCAGAACACTGTCAGAACGCACAGATAAAATCCTGACAACAACCAGTCAGTCTGTTTTGTCTCTACAAATTTATTATGGTAGCTACAGAAAAAAAAAGACTTCATTTTTTAGAGCAGTTTTAAGTTCACATGAAAACTGAGTGGAAGGTACAGAGAATTCTCACCTACCCCATACCCCTACACACGTACAATCTTCCTGACTATCAACATCTAGCATCAGAGTTGTATATTTATTACAATCCATCCCGTGTTGGCTTTTTAATGGGACATTTTTCAAGGTTCTTCAAAACCTTCTTTTCATAACTGAGACAGTTTCTGTAGGCAGATAATCCATGGCAAATTCTTACAGAACCGTCCTGTAGTTCAATTTCTAGTGCTATTTTCCTCTATCCCCCAAATGATGTCTACATGACCTTTTTCTTCCACTCCTCTACTCTATAACATTCTGCTTTATGACTGTGATGATTGATTGAATAAATGTTTCTCTTTAGGTGCTCAGAGAACCCTGTGGTGTTGGCCCCTCATCTGTTCGAGGTTGATATTATGAGTTCCATGAAAACAGAAGGTATTAGCTAGCATACATTACATCCCACCTTCCTGAAACACCACGTCTATTTCTTGGGCAGGAATAATCAATATGTTGTAGGAAGAAGGAAAAGCATCTTGTTCTTAAATATAGCCCTCTGTGTGTGGTCAGCCTTCCATCACTGTGACAAAATACCTGAGATAACCAACACAGAAAGGAATTTTTTTTTGGCTCACATTTTCAGAGATTTCAATCCATGCTTGTTTGGCCTTGTTGCTTTGGGTCTTTGGCAAGCCAGCACTTCAAGGCAGAAGTTTATAGTAGAAGAAACCTGTTCACCTTATGGTGGCTGGGAAGCAAAATGAGAGAGGAAGGAGCTGGGGTCCCAAAATTCCCTTGAGGGGGACACCCCCAATGACCTAAACTCCTTCCATTATGTCCCAACTCCTAAAAGTTCCATATTCTTATAGTACAACAGGCTGGGGACCAAGCTTTTTGTTTCTTTAATTAGTGAACTATAATTATACATAATATTGGAGCTCATTTTAACATAATTATACAAGCATGGAATATAATTTTCTCCAACTCAGACCCCAATATTTCCCTGTAACCTCCCCTCCTCCCTCCCCCTTGTTCCTTTTCCTCTACTGGTCTTCTATTTATTTATAGTTCTTTTTTAATTCCAACTCTCTCTATATACATGAAGATGAAATTCATTGAGGTATATTCATATATGTACATAATTTAGTCAATTACATTTCATCCTTCTTTTTTCCCCTACCTCCCTCCACCCCTCAATTCTCTCCCTCTATTCCACTGATCAGTCTCCTACATGGAATTCTCTCCCTAAATTTTTTCCCTTTATTTTGGTCTAACTTTCACATAAAAAAATCTAATCCTTGACTTTCTAAGTCTGGCTTATTTCATGTAGTATGATGTTCTCTAGTTCTATCCATTTACTGGAAAATGCCATAATTTTTCTTTATCCATTCCTGTGTTGATGGGGATCGGGTCTGGTTCCATAACATGGTTATTGTGAATTGCACTGCTAGAAACATCAATGTGCCTACATCACTAGAGTATACTGATTTTAGTTCTTTTGGGTAAATACCAAGGAGTGGGATGATAGCTGGGTCATATGGTGATTCTGTTCATAGTTTTTTTGAGGAATCTCCATACTGCTTTCCAGAGTGGTTATACTAATCTGCAGTCTCACCAACAATGTAAGAGTGTACCTTTCTCCCTACATCCTTGTCAGCATTTATTATTATTTGTAATCTTTATAATTGCCATTCTAACTGAAGCAAGCTGAAGTTTCAGTGTAGTTTGATTTGTATTTCCTTAATTGCTAGAAATATTATGCATTTTTCATACATTGACTATTTGTATTTCTTATTCTGAAAAATGTCTATTTAGTTATTTTGCCCATTTATTAATTGGGTTATTTGCTTTTTTGGTGTTAAATTTTTTGAGTTATTTATATATTCTGGATATTAATCCCCTGCCTTAAGAGTTGGTGGCAAAGATCTTCTCCCATCCTGTAGGCCCTCTCTTCATGATCTTAATTGTTTCCTTTGCTGTACAGAAGCTTTATAATTTAATGCCATACCACTTATTGATGGTTGGTTTTATTTCTTGCACTTTAGGACTCTTGTTAAGGGAGTTGCTGCTTGTGGCAATTTGTTGGAGTATTGAGACTGCATTTTCTTCTAGCAGTTTGCAGAGTTGGTGGTCTAATTCCTAGAACTTTGATCCACTTTGAGTTGACTTTGATGAAAGGTGAGGGATCTAGTTTCATTCTTCTACATATGGATATCTGGTTTTCCTAGCATCAGTTTTTAAAAGGTTTTCTTTTCTCTAACATGTTTTTGGCACCTTTGTTGAATATTGAATAATTGTATTTATGTGGATTTGTCTTTGTGTCTTCTATTCTCTTCCACTGGTCTTATTGATGCCAATACTATGCTGTTTTTGTTGCTATAGCTCTGTGGTATAATCTGAGGCCCAGTATTATTATGCTTCCAGCTGCTTCTTGTTCAGGATTCCTCTGGCTATTCTAGGTCTATTATTCCTCTAAATGAATTTTAGATTGTTTTTCCTAGTTCTGTGAAGACGGTCATTGGAAATTTGGTGGGGATTGCATTAAATCTGTATAACACTTTTAGTAGTATGACCGCTCTGATGATAATAATTCTCCTTATCCAAGGACACAGAAGGTCTTTCCATTTTCTAAGCTCTTCTTAATTTTTTTTCTTCAGTATTCTATAGTTTTCATTGTAGAGATCTTTCACCTCCTTGGTTAGACTTATTCCCAAGTATTTTTGTGTATGTGGTTATTGTGAATGGGATAGTTTCCCTGATTTCTTCCTCAGCAGATTCCTTATTGGAGTATAGGAAAGCATTTAGCATTTATATGTTGATTTTATTCCCTACTAGTTTGCTAAATTTGTTTATCAACTCTAGAAGTTTTCTGTGGAGTTTTTTTTTTTTTTTTGGTATTCTAAATATTGGATCAAGTCATCAGGAAACTTGAAAATTTAACATCTTCTTTTCCTATTGTACCCCTTTAATTTCCTTCTCTTGCCTGATTGCTAGAGTTTCAAGGACTATGTTGAATAGGAATGGTGAGAGTGGACATCCTTTTCTTGTTCTTGATTTTAGAGAAAACATTTTCATTTTTTCTTTATTCAGTATGATGTTGGCATCCTATCAGATCATAACAGAATGAAAATAGACTTCAACAAGATAAAAACTGAAACAATTTTAACACCTGGAGATTAAATAATACACTTTTGGTTGAGGAATGGATCACAGAAAAAAATCTGGGGAGAAACTTAAAAATTTTTAGACATGAACAGAATAGAGATACAACTTATCAAAATCTCTAAGACAGTATGAAGGCAATTCTAAAAGGAAGGTTTGTAGCATTGAGTTCCTACATTAAAAAAATATAGAAAGATAAAAAATAAATAATCTAACATTATATCTCAAGACCTTAGAAAAAGAAAAAACTAATACCAAACTCAGTAGAAGACAGGACATAATTAAAATCAGAGCTGAAATAAATGAAATTGAGAATAAAAATAATACAAAGTATCAATGAAACAAAGATTTGGTTCTTTGAAAAAATAAACAAGATTGCTAAACTCAGCCAAACTAATCAAAAGAAGAAGTGAGAAAACCCAAATGCACAAAATTAAAGGTGAAAAAGGAGATGTCACTACAGACATTCCCGAAATCCAAAGGATAACTTTAGAAACTATTTTGAAAATTTCTACTCTCTTACACTAGAAAATCTTAAAGATATTGACAAATTTCTAGACACATATGAACTTCCCAGATTGAACCATGAGGATTTAGAAAACTTAAACAGACCAACATCAAGGAATGGAATTGAAACAGCAATTAAAAACCTTTCAACAAAGAAAAGCCCAGGTCCAGCCTTGGATTCTCAGCCAAGTTCTATCAGATCTTTAAAAAAGAACTAATAGTAATCCTCTTTAAATTATTCCATGAAATATAAAAGAAGGGAAGACTCCCAAATTCACTCTATGAAGCCAGTATCACTATGGTATCCAAACCAGACAAAGACACATCAAGAAAAGAAAGCTTCAGGCTAATATTCTTGATGAACATCGATGCAAATATACTTAATAAAATATTGGCAAACCACATTTAAAAACACATTAAGAAGATAGTCCACCACGATCAAGTGGGTTTCATCTCAGAGATGTAAGGTTGGTTCAACAAACACGAGTCAATAAATATAATTTACCACATAAATAGAGTTGAAGACAAGAATCACATGATTTTCTCAATAGATGCACAAAAAGCATTTCACAAAGTCCAGCACCCACTCATGTTTAAGACACTAGAGAAACTGAGAACTCCGAAACCATGAGCCAAAATAAATCTTTCCTCCTCTAAGTTGTTTTTGTCCAAGAATTTTGTTCACAACAATGAAAAACTAACATATCACTCCACAGAGGAAGGCGTGGGGAGATGGCTTGCTGTAATTTGCTTCAACTGGAAAGGGAGCACAGGTTCCTCTCATCTCCTACTCCCTGAGGAAGCTCTTTCCCTTCTCTGACTCTCCTTCCCTCTGTCCAGCTGAAGACTCTGTTTTCTCCTCCCCAAGCCCATTGAACACTTCATGCCTTTTCTTCAGCATAAACTTGGTGCCAGAGAGATGTAGTTCAGAGGTAGAGTGTTCATACCTGGAACCCCACGTTCAACTCAGTAATAAGAAAGATATTCTATAAGGAAGTAAAAACAGACAACAAATTGAGAAAAGGCTATTGTGTTATTTGGAATGTTCCCAATGTGTTGGTGTTGGAAGGGCATCCACTAACTTCCCTGCATATTTCAAAATTTATTGATTTCTCAATAGAGCTGACATAGCACAATGAATTTATAGGAGTGATCAGAGATGCTGGAATCATGGAAAATGGTCACTGAACTCTAAAACTTCCAGAGAACACCTCTTACTTTCCATGAGTACTGGTTCCTGGAACTCAATACCTTAACCACATACCTGGAAGTGGGAGGTTATTCGATTCTTTATTGTTTTTTTAACTTATCATCCCTATTTATTTATTTATTGTTTTCTTTTTTTCCCACTTTTTCATTGGTGCATTATGGTTGTACATACTGATGGGATTTGTTGATACATATTCATACATGCACACAATACACAATATAACAATATAATTTAGACAATATCCCTTCCCAGCACTTCCCCACTCACTCCCTACCTCCTACTCCTTGGTCCCTTTCCTCTACTGATCTCCCCTTGATTTTCAAGAGATCTGCCTCCACCTTTCTTTTCCTTTTTCCTCTCTAGCTTCCACATATGAGAGAAAATAGGGCTGACTGAAACTTTATTGTGTATATATACCACATTTTCTTTATCCATTCATCCATTGGTGGACACCTAGGCTGGTTCCATAATCTAGCTATTGTGAACTATGCTGCTATAAACATGGGTATGTATGTGTTACTATAGTATGATGACTTTAATTCTTTAGGATAAATGCCAAGGAGTGGTATAGCCGGGTTGTATGTTGGTTCTATGCCTAGTATTTTGAGAAAGATCCATACTGATTTCTATAGTGGTTATACTAATGCACAATCACATCAAAAGTGTAAGTGTTCCCTTTTCTCCATACCCTCTGCAGCATTTATTATTATTTGTGTTTTTTAAAATTTTCTTTTGTAGTTGTAGATGGACAGCATACCTTTATTTTATTTGTTTATTTTTAAGTGGTGCTGAGGATTGAACCCAGAGCCTCACATGTGCTAGGCAAGTGCTCCACAACTGAGCTACAGCCCCAACCCTATTATTTGTATTCTTGATAGCTGCCATTATGACTCGTTTGAGATGAAATCTCAGTGTAGCTTTGATTTGTATTTCCCTAATTGCTAGAGATGTTGAACATTTTTTTCATATATTTGTAGGTCATTTGTATTTCTTCTTTTGAGAGGTGTCTGTTTATTTCATTTGCCCATTTATTGGGTTATTTGTTGTTTTTTTGATGTGCAGTTTTTTGAGTTCTTCATATATTATGGGTATTAATCTTCTGTCAGAAGAGTAGCTAACAAAATTTTTCTCCCATTCTGTAGGTTGTCTCTTCACATTCCTAATTGTTTCCATTGCTGTGCAAAAACTTTTTAATTGGATGTCATCCTGTGTGTTAACACTTGGCATTATTTCCTGGGCTTTAGGGGTCCTGCTGAGAAAGTTGTTGCCTGTGCCTATATATTGGAGTGCTGACGCTACATTTTCTTCTAGGAATTGCATTGTTTCTGATCTAATTTCTCAATCTTTAATCTATTTTGACTTGATTTTTGTGCAGGGTGAGAGACAAAGATCTAGTTTCATTCTTCTACATATGAATAACCAATTTTTCCAGCACCATTTTTTTAAAAGCCTATTTATTCTCCAATATAATATGTTTTGGACACCTTTATCAAGAATCAGATGACTGTAGGAGTGTGGTTTTGTCTTTATGTCTCCTGTTCTGTACCATTCGTCTATGTGTTTGTTTTTATGCCACTATCATGCAGCTTTTGTTACTATAGCCCTGTAGCATAATTTGAAGTCAGGTATTGTAATGCCTCCAGCATTATTTTTTGGCTTAAAATTACTTTTGCTGTTCTGGGATTTTTATTTTCCAAAGGAATTTCAGGACTTTTTTAAAGTTCTGTGAAGAAATTCATTGGTGTTTTTTTTTTTTTTTTTTTTTTTTTATTGGTGGTGCTGAGGATTGAACCCAGGGCCTTGTGCTTGCAAGGCAAGCATTCTACCAACTGAGCTATATTCCCAACCCTCATTGGTGTTTTGTCAATTTTTTTGAATTTTTTCTTTTGTTTCGATTTCATTGATTTCAGCTCTGATTTTAATTATTTCCTGTCTTCTACTACTGTTGGTGTCATTCTGTTCTTCTTTTTCTAGGGCTTTGAGATGTAAGGTTAGGTCATTGAGTTGTTGACTTTTTATTCTTTTCTTGAATGCGCTCAATGCAATGAATTTTCCTCTTAGTACTGCTTTCATAGTGTCCCAGAGATTTTGATATGTCATATCATCATTCTTATTCACCTTTAAGAATTTATCTCCTTGCTGATGTTTTCTGTTATCCATGCTTCATTCAATAGCATATTATTTAGTCTCCAGGCGTTGGAGTAGCTTCTGTTTTTTCTTTTGTTGTTGATTTCTAATTTCATTCCATTATGGTCTGATAGTATGTAAGGAATTATATCCATCTTTTGTGTTTTCTAAGAGTAGTTTTGTGGCATAACATATGGTCTATTTTAGATAAGGAGCCATGTGCTGCTGAGAAGAAAGTGTATTCACTCATTGATGGATGGGATATTCTATATATGTCTGTTAAGTCTAAGTTATTCATTGTGTTATTGAGCTCTATGGTTTCTTTGTTTACTTTTTGTTTGGTAGATCTGTCCAGTAGTGACAATGGTGTGTTAAAGTCACCCAGAATTATTATGCTGTGGTCTATTTGATTTTTGTAACTGAGAAGGATTTGTTTGATGTACATGGATGGGCCATTGTTTGGGGCATAAATATTTATGATCATTATGTCTTCTTGATTTATGGTTCCCTTAAGCAGTATGAAATGTCCTTCTTTATCCCTTCTGACTAACTTTGGCTTGAAGTCCACTTTATCTGATATAAGGATGGAAACTCTTGCTTTTTTAATTAGTCCGTATGTGTGGTAGGGTTTTTCCCATCCTTTCACCTTTAATCTGTGGGTGTCCTTTTCGATGAGATGAGTCTCTTGAAGGCAACATATTGTTGGGTATTTCTTTTTAATCCAGTCTGCCAGTCTATGTCTTTTGTTTGACAAGTTTAGGCCATTAACATTCAGGGTTATTATTGAGATATAATTTGAATTCTGGTCATTTTGGCTTAGATTTGGTTTTTAACTTGACTTGGTTTCTCCTTTAATTGACTTTTCTTTTAGGATAGTTCCTCCCTTTGATGACTTACATTGTTGTTGTTTGTTTCTTCCTCGTGGAAAAGCTTGCTGAGAATGTTCTGTAGTGCAGGCTTTCTATGTGTAAATTCCTTTAACATTTGTTTGTCATGGAAGGATTTTATTTCGTCTTCGAATCTAAAGGTTACCTTTGCTGGATATAGGATTCTTGGTTGGCAGCCATGTTCTTTCAGAGCTTTAAATATGTTGTTCCAGACCCTTCTAGCTTTTAGGGCTGAGAAATCTGCTGATATCCATATTGGTTTCCACCTATATATAATCTGCTTCTTTTCTCTCACAGCCTTTAAAATCCTGTCTTTATTTTGTACATTAGGCATTTTCATTATAATGTGTCTTGGTGTGGATCTGCTGTAATTTTGTGCATTTGGTGTTCTGTAAGCCTCCTGTAGTTGAATATTCCATTTCATTCTTCAGGTTTGGGAAATTTTCTGATATTATTTCATTGAATAGGTTGTTCATTCCTTTGGTTTGGATCTCTGTGCCTTCCTCAATCCTGATAATTCTTAAATTTGGTCTTTTCATGATTTCCCATAGTTCTTGTAGGTTCCATTCATGATTTCTTACCATCTTCTCTGTTTGGGCAACTTTATTTTCAAGACTCAATATTTTGTCTTCATTGACTGAGGTTCTGTCTTCCAAGTGATCTAGTCTGTTGGTGATTCTTTCCATTGAGTGTTTAATTTGGTTTATTGTTTCCTTCATTCAAGGATTTCTGTTTGGTTCTTTTTCAGAATCTCTATCTCTTTGTTGAGTTGATCTTTTGTTTCCTGTAGTTGCTCTTCCAGCTGCTTATTGGAATGGTCAATCATTGCCTGCATTTGCTCTTAACTCATAATTTGCTTCTCTGATCATTTTAATCATGTATATTCTGAACTCCTTTTCTGGCATTTCTTCTACCATGCTGTCATTGGATTCTATTAGTGTATAATCTTGGTTTGTTTGGAACACTTTCTTCCCTTGTTTTTTCATGTTGTTCATGTATCTTCCCCTCTAGCAATGCAGATCTAGGGTATTGTAGTTTCTGCCCTATAGGCTTATAGTGACCCTATAGTTTTCTGAAACCTCTTCTTTAAGGGGGAGGATCAATGTTAGCAACACCCAGTACAGACAATATGCAGCTCTAAACCAAATAGCCCCTATGAAAACTACTGTTACAGTAGTCTTTTTGTTACAATATTGTTACAATATTGTCATAATAGACAGAGAGGATGAGTTCAATTATTATCTACAGTATAACAAACAGATCTGCAATGAGGAGTACAGTTTCTAATGGAGGACAAAGAGGATGGGGAGGGGTGTAGGATGTAACTGTTAACAGTGTAAGAAAAGAGTATGAAGAAGTTCTAGATCATAGGAAGAGTGAAAGTATAGTCAAAAGAAGTTGGTTGTTAGCATGAGAAAGTGAGAAAAAGCCCTTGAGAAAACAGGTAAACAAAAGGAGAGAGCAAGGAAAGTAAAGAAATAAAAATTTAAAAGCTTTCACAAAGGGGAAAAAAAATCTACACTGTAACAGTCATATACTATTCAAACCTCCGTCTTTAGTAGCCTGAGGCATGAGAGGTACCTGACAATGACCTTTCAGTCTCCAGCAGGGGTCTCAGGATGGGATTTGCCCCACCTAATGACAGTTTCCCCTTCGCGGATAATCCAGGATGGTTGCACTGACTTCCAAAAGTGTTGGCAAATGTGGAGATACAGCACAGGGCATGGGCACCGAGACTGTGTGGGGTGCAGTTTTTCAGGCTAGGCCCCTGGAGGTGGTGTGCTGTCAGTCAAGCTGGGAGTCCTGGAGGTGGGGTGCTGTCCATCGGGCTGGCAGTCCAGCACCTCCTGTTTTTTTTTTTCCCCCAAAATGGCAGCAGCCACGTGTAACCAAACCTGCAGGTACTGTGACGGTGAACTTCCAGACAACGGCAGGCAGCTGGTGATCCACTGACAGTCTGCAGGCTCTGAAGGATACTGGCAGACAATCAGCAGATGAACCTCGGTTGGTGGGCGATGGGTAGGTGAAAGGCAGGTGATGGGCAGGCCAGAGGCAGGCAAACAGGCAAGTGAGGGACGATAGGTGGCGATCAGTGAGCAATTTGCACTCAAATGTAGTCGCTGGTAGACTGCAGGTGATTGAGGTAGACAGATGTGGTAAACAGCAGGGGATCAATGAGGAGTAAGGACTGCTTCACGGAGAAACAGATTTTCCTCTGTTTGAATCCTGAGTTACTGAGCGACAAGGAACACAGCCTGCCTCTAGTCCGCCATCTTGGATTTCCTCGTTGTTTTGATGGAGATTGCATTGAATCTGTATATTGCTTTTGATAGTATGACCATTTTAACAATATTAGTTCTGCCTATCCATGAACATTGGAGGCCTTCCCATCTTCTTGTATCTTCAATTTCTTTCTTCAGTGTTCTATGGTTTTCATTATAGAGGTCTTTCACCTCCTTGGTTAGATTTATTCCAAGGTATTTTGGAGGGCTCTTGTGACTGCAATTGTTTATTCAATTCTTAATAAGCATGAAAATGAAAGTTATAATAATATTAGCATCCTATTATAAACTGGCAAGATAGTATGTCCAAAAACAAACTTGCTTTAATCTATGCTTATAGGTGAAAGCTCTATTAGCTGTGCTCAACCATTATTTATTTATTAGCTGTGCTCAACCATTATTTATTTATTTATTGGTATTCTGGATGGGCTGTCAGATATATAAGTCTTGCACATCTTGAACTGCATTGTATGTATTCATAATATTCTTAATTCAGTATTTTTGTTTAATGAATTCCTTTCTGTTCAACTTATTTGAAAAGAAAAAGACTTGCAGTAGATTTTTGAAAATGAACTTCAGTTTCATTAAAATGAATGTGTTGAAGCCATTTAAGTATTATCTTCATAGTGTATATAAAGTGAATACAGAAATCTGCTGAAAATCGCATGCTATAAAGATCTATTGCTTTAAAGAGGTCAATCTATTTTAACTTACTTGCTGAATGATCTGTTTGATATGTAAAAGAATCTTAAATCACATCTGTTTTGTGAAGGATGCATGGTGGGTGTTTGCTGCTAACTCAATAAGCATTTTGGGGACTTAGTCTCTGAGTCAGTGGACACTGTTAGAGCTAAGTGTCTACCTGCCCCAGAGTTGGATAACAGCTCCATGGGGTGATTGAGAGATAGACTTAAAGCAAAATAGTGGGGTAAGTCCTCAATGAGAGAAAGAGGGGATATTTGCAATTGAATATGTGAACCCCATTAATTAAGGGATAACTTTTTGTTATCCTATGCAGGCGATGGAACCCAGAGCCTTGTGCATGCTAGGCAAGCCATCTATCACTGAGCTACACTCCCAGTTACAATGAACACTTTATTTAGAGAAATTCCAAGGTGCAAACCTTCACACACATATGGGGTCTCAATCTTTCTGCCTGCTTTCCTTACGCGAAGATATGACTCAATTGTGGCCACACCTTCACACATTTCACGATGATCAGTTCTGACCTAGGTTTTAGGGGCACCAGGAAGAGCAAGAGCTTTTAGGAAGGGGAAGAGTTGGAAGAGTTATGCAGAAAATGAGTTAGTTATGAGGCACATCTTTCCAAAATTATTAGTGAATTCTGAAAAGAGTTTTTTTTTTCTAATTCTCATTTTCAGACTTTTCATATTCATGTATCTGTGATCAAAGAGACTTTTGATAATGTGGGGCTTTATCAAGAAACTGAGTTGATAATTGATAGACCTTGCCTTCCACACTGAGGACTCAATTCGCCCCTGCATCTGCTTGAACACAACTGACAGAAGAGTCAGTGTGGGTTCTGATGTCTGTTACCGATGCCTCTTCATAGGATATGTTCAGCTTCACTTGACTTGATTTCTAGAACCAGCTCCATTCTTCCCCACCCTAGACCTGCATGCCTCCTGTGTTTCCACTTGGGATGTGTTATGGTTAAGATCTGAAATGTCCTCCAAAATCTGATGTGTTGATGACTTGGTCTCTAAGGCAGCAGTGTTCAGAGGTAGGGCTTTGGGGGAGTGATTGGATCCTGAGGGATCTGACCTCATTGATGAATTAATCCATTGATGGATTCATACTGTAATGAGTTTGAGGGCAGGGTCCCTGCTATAAAAGAAAGCTCTCTCCCTGTTTCCTGGGTGTCATGACATAAGCAGCTTTGCTCCACCATGAGTTCCCCACCATAATGTTTTGCCTCTCCACAGGCCTAAAAACAATGGAGTCAGCTGACCATGGACTGAAACCTCTGAAACCATGAGTCAAAATAGACCTTTCTACTTTAAGTTTATTTTCTCAGGTATTTTGTTACAGCAATGGGAATCTGAGTAATAGAGGATGCCTCCCACTCTTCGCTGACTAGTTTCTTCTCATTCCTCAGGTTACAGTTTAAACTGCTTCCCTATGTCAGCCTTTTCCAAGTACCAATCTGAACAGTTCACAATTAGTAATTATATATTTGTTTGTTTCCTTATTTTCTCCTTATCTCCATCATGGCAAGCACATTAGTCTGCTCAGGCTGCTGCAATGACTTACCACAGACTAGGTGACTTAAACAACAGAGATTTATAGTCTCTCAGCTCTGAAAGCTAGGAGATGGAGATCAAGGTGTCAGCAATGACTCTGAGACCTCTCTCCTTGGCCTGAACATAGCCATTTTCTCCCTGTGTCTTCACATTGTCTTCCCTATATGTATTTCTGTATCCCAATTTCCTCTTTTCATAAGGATACCAGTCATATTGGACTAGTGAACTCATTTTAATTTAATTACCATCTTCAAATACAGTCACACTCTAAAGTTCTGGGGGTTAGGACTTCAATATATGAATTTGGAAGGGGACACAATTCAGACTATAACAGAAAGAATTATGCAGTTTTCCTGCCATTCATTGTATGGTTACTTAGCACCTAGAACAATGTATGGCACATAATGGACCCTTAATGAATGTTAACTGAATGAGTGAATGATTTATTCTTCCCAGTTTTTTAAAGATGAACTCTCCTGCAGGCCTAGTATGATGGGAAATTCTTTTATTGCCTCAGAGTTCTTAGAGGGTTTACTTATTACTTTACCAGATCTTGTGTCTTCCCTGAAAAGATTTAAGCTGACTTATCAGAATACACAAAATACGAGATGACAAGATTTTTAAATGAAACAGAGCTGAGAATATAGCTCAGTGGTAAAGCACGTGCTTAGCATGCATGAGGCCTAGGGTTCCATGCTCCACCAAACAACAACAACAACAACAACGAAAACAAGAAAAGAAAGATAAAAAGAAAAGAAATAATCATATGTCACATAGATTCATATCCTTGTTTATAGAGTTGGACTTTGGTTGTCTCCAAGTTTTCCAGTTTATATGATTCATAGAGTCTATCAGATAAAAACAAGGTTGTTAGTGTCAGGAATGGAGAAGAATTTTTCCTGGGTGGCCCTCTAAAGGAGGTACTGTATATGGTGACAAATGTATTCATAACATTTTCAGTGATATAAACCAAGAGATCTACAAGACTGCTTATTTCTCTTTTTTGACTTTAAAAATTTAATTGTGATGTATTTATAATTTCTCACTATAAAAGAACACACATTCATTGAAGAAAATCTGAAATATATAGGAAAGCAGAAAAAAGACATTAAGACCCAGAGAAAACTATTTCTCCCAAAACCTGGAGAAAACTATTGTGAACATGCTAGTGGGTATATTTCCTATCTTTTACTATGCATGAATATAATTTTTAACAAAGAGTTCAAATTGCATATTATTTTCCTTTTTTTGTAGAGCAGGGAATTAAACCAAGGGCCTTGTGCTTCCTAAGCACACATTCTACCACTGAGCTACACTCCCAACTCCTCCAATGATTTAAAATTAAACTATATATTATTCATAATTCCCCATGGCATTAAATGTTCTTTTGAAAATATTTTAATACTTCTATGTACTTCATTAAAGGGATTTGTTGTTTGAGTCAATCTTTTATCATTGCATATTTATTTTATTTCCAAGATTAACCACTATAAGAAATTATATTTAAAGCTAAATCTTTGAAAATATTTTAGCTATTTCTTCAGGACAAATTCTCTGAAGATCAAAAGGTCAAAATTTAAAGTTTTTTAAAAAATATGAATTACCACTTTTTTATATAAACCATTAGATAAAGTATACTTCAGCTGTTGTGATTGAGGGTACCAGTTTTGCACACTTACCAACACTTGGTTTGTGATAATCTTATTTAGCTTGAGTTGGTTTGATACACAAAAGGTGATTAGTATGCATTTTATTACTGATGTTAAACTTCCTTAAAAATAAATGAGCAATTTTGTGAACTGCCTTTCTATGACCTTTGCCAGCTTTAATTTTTTTACATTTTTTATTTGTGAAAACTATATATATGTATATAGTTACGTATATGCATATATATACATATACATGGTACTGGAGATTGAACCCAGGCCTCTCACATGCTAGGAAAGTGCTCTGCCACTGAGCTATATCCCCAGTCCTTTCGTTAAAATTTTATTTTGTGACAGGTTCTCATGAAGTTGCTAAAGTTGGCTTCAAACTTATGATCCTCCTACCTCAGCCTCCTGAGTGACTGGGATTACAGGCATGAGCCACCAGGGCCAGTTGCTTTTTTCCTTTATGTATATGCCTTTAAAATTCTTTTATACTGTATAGTCAAATAGATCAGTATTATTTATGACACTGGTTTGGATGTCATGATTTAAAAAGCCTAGCCCTCCTTCAGATTGCATAAATAAATATGTATGTAAGCTCAGTGTGGTGGCATACACCTGTAATCTCAGTGATTTGGGAGGATGAGGCAGAAAGATTGCAAGTTTGAGGCCAGCCTCAGCAATTTAGTGAGAACCTATGCAACTTAGACACTGTCTCAAAAAATAAAAAAACAAATAAAAAGGATATAGCTCAATGGTAAGCACCCTTGGGTTCAGTCCCCAGTAACACAATGAATAAATAAGTATGGCTCTCTCTGATTCCTGGTATAATGTCCTGAGTCACTTTTCTTCACCATACTCTTCCACCCTGATAGTCTGCCTCACCTTAGGCCTAGAGCAACAGAGTTGGCCATCTATGGATTGAGATCTCTGAAACCAAGAGAGATGGGAGAATAGATAAAGCAGAGCTGAAGGAAGCTTATGAATAGACCAACTTGTATTTGGATGAGAAGCTCCTAGACAAACTGTTTGACTACTGTGATGTCTATAATGATGGCTTGATTAATTATCTAGAGTTTGCATCTTTTCTCAACTGGAAAGAGACAATGCTTCTTAAATATTATGAAGTCATTATTAAAGGCAGTTATTATTTTTTATTGGTTCTAATTAGTTACATATGACAGTAGAATACACTTTGATACATCTTAGCACACTACCTGATCCTGAACTGTACTTTCAGTGTGCAGTTGGAAAATACCTGCAATTTCAGTGACTATTCGGAGAGTTTCATGAATGGATTTCCATGAAACTGTGTGTATTTTTTCTTCTCATCATTCCCACTTTGCTCCCACCACAGAGGTTAAGTTTGTGTGCAGAACATCAGAAATCTTCTACATCAGCTACAGCATGCAGACCAGATCAAGTGTAAAACAACCATGTGATATTTTTGGAATTTATGAATTTAGACAAATGAATAATTAAATCTGTGTTCATCTAAAATGTTTGGCCCATTCTGTTCTTTGATGTTGTCTTACAATTCAGCAATCACTCTGATAGGACTCAAATGCCTATATGTGTTTTACTAATAAATGAGATTTTGGAATTTAAATAAACAAAATAAATAAATATGTATGTATGTGTGTATATTCCCTTCTGAAATGTTGATTTTTATCTTAAAGATTTACATCTTAGCTCAATTGAAATTTATTTTGGAATATACTGAGTTTAACATAATTTTTCCACAAATATTTATACACTTTACATAATAAATGTGATTTTAAATGCCACCACTATCGTACACTAAATTCTCAAATATTCTTGTCACTAGGAAGTCTGTTCTGGACTTCCTATTTTTGTGACTTTGCTTTGTTTATCTAGTCCTGCACTAGTACCACGTTGCTCGAATTATTGTGAATTTGTGATATATTTCAACATTTGATTTTAAGGCCCTTCTCATTTTTCCTTTTAAATTTTCCTTCCTTCCTTCCTTCCTTCCTTCCTTCCTTCCTTCCTTCCTTC